>JAVYIG010001198.1:0-371258 GCA_035222895.1 Strongylocentrotus droebachiensis
TATTCAACTCATCTGGTAACTTAACCAAACACATGATAACTCTGGATATAACTGTGTATTTAACTGTTACTTGATTTAAAAAGACGTTATCATGCACTGCTTTTTATGGTCTCCATTGTGTTAATAGATGCAGGAAAACATCACTTACGGGGTTCAAATAAACACCCCAAAAAAAATCGGGTCGCCGCTTCGCGGCTCGTGGACAATGCTCCGCATCGTCATTATTTTGGTCAACCCCCCCCCCCTTAGCAAAAAGCTAGATCCGCCCCTGAGTCATCCCCCAGGTATACGAACCTGTCTACGCCACTGCCTGTAACTTTAAACGAGTATACAATAAACCTGCTCTAGTGACCACGTGTATAGACAGGCCATTTGACTGTGTAGGAAGACCACTTTCCCGTTTCCCGGGAATAGTGATTGTCATTGAAACATGTGCTAAAGCCTAAAGGAACCCTGTACATATAAGACTACCTGTCTAACAATACTGCTTTTCTTGGCTCCCGTGATCGGTCTTTATATACAGGTTTCACTGTAAAACAACGAAAAGGAAATGACAGAATTGTATTGATAGATCAGGATGTAAAATTGGAATAGTCAGAATCCTAAGCGTCGAGGAAAAGACTCGTCGGCGAATATCTGGCACTCACGACTTATCGGGATCGGAAGCGATTCTCGTGTGATCTGAGAGGATGAGAGAGCTCCTCGTCTCGATCCCAAAATTATACTGACAACTAAAATCTTCGGGTCAAAGGTTTTGACCCAAATTTTCCGGAGATTGTCCTTGATTTAAGAATGATTTCCTTTAGTCCAGGGACCCGTTTCACAAAGCCTTTTTTCAATGACAAATGACAAATATCAGTGACAACTCCGCTGATAACCAATCAGAAGCAAGGATTTCAGTAGCTTATAACAAAGACTGTCATTTGTCACCGATGACGAGTTTGTGAAACGGGGACCAGGACTAGGATTACCCATGAATACAGAATAGTTGCATAGCTATAGCAAGGGGCAAGGGGGGGGGGGAGGGTCCCCCTAACCGAGGGTGAATTAAAGGAGGAGGAATAAGGGAAAGAGAGAAAGGGAAATGGAGAAGGAGAAAAGGATGGAACAGACGACGACTGGAACTGTGGAACACCTCTCGCACCCTTTCCTAATCAGTAGCTGTCGCATTTCAGTTTTCCGATTGAGACCGGTGCCGCCCCCCCCCAACAATAATTGTTTCATTGTCCCTCAATGGGTGGCCTTACGCTAGTCTACAAGCACAAACCCTGGTCAGTCGTTAAAGTGAGTCTGCACTATAAGACTACCATAGGCCATGTACTGTAGCTGCTCACACCAGTAGGTAGCTGGGCTAGACTTCTCTCAAGGCACAATGATTTGTTGATGAAGTGTCAAATTAGGGTCTGTGCCTGCAGACTAGCCTCACGCTTCGCCTCCGTACAGTGATAACTTTATATTATCCACGTGCAGGTATACAGATGACACTCTGTTTCGACTCTCGGGAGGCTCAATCGAACGTAAAAGTGGTAAGGGAGAGAAGGAAACAGGTTGGAAATATGAGAGTATTAATACAAGGGAAATGATTGAAAAGATGGGAAATAATACAACTATTGGGAGGATATGAGCTGGTGATCAATAAGAAAGTGGCTTGTTCATTTATCTGTAAGAGATATAGTGGTGGTTAATTTACCTGACTGCTAAATAAACATAAATGCTTGTTAGTAAGCAACCAGAAGATCTATGGGTTTAGGTCCTCTCCGAGGGCCCTGGTAATGAGGATTAATGCCTTACTAGGGCACTAGCGCACAGGCGCGTAGCCAGGGGGGCGTGTGGGGGCGGTGGCCCCCCCCCCCAAAAAAAAAAAAAAAAAAAAAAAAAAAAAAAAAAAAAAAACGCCGGCCCCAAAAAAAATAAAAGAGAGAAAAAAAAAAAAGGAAAAGGACGTAGGAAAAAAAGGATTAAGAGTCGAGAACGGTACAACGAATCGTCTTCTTTCTCTAATAATTTAATGAAACGTCTAAGCTTCCGCGCTTCGCGCGGGAGGGGAGGGGGAACTGAATTCAGATAAGGATTAAGAGTCGAGAACGGTACAACAAATCGTCTTCTTTCTCTAATAATTTATGAAACGTCAAGCTTCGGCTGGAGGGGGGGGGGAACTGAATTCAGACAAGGATTAAGAGTCGATCGAGAATGTACAACGAATCTTCTTCTTTCTTTAATAAGCTAATGAAACTTCAGAGCTTCCGCGCTACAGCTTCCGCGGAGGAAGGGGAACTGATACAAAAAAAGGATCAAGAGTCGAGGACGGTACAACGAATCGTCTTCTTTCTCTATTGAAACGTCAAAAGAAACTGAATTTAGAGAAGGGTTAAGAGTCGAGAATGGTACAACGAATCGTCCTTCTTTCTCTTATAATTTGATGAAACCTCAAAGCTTTCGCGCTTCGCGAAAGGGAGGGGGGAAACTCCCCCTCCCTGCACCCCCCCCCCCCCTAGGGAGCGCGTTACGCCGCGCTCTGTAAGTGATTCGCACGCTTCGCGTGCTCACTACCGCCCCCCCCCTAAAATGAAATCCTGGCTAACGCGCTTGCTAGCGCATCGGCTAGGTTTCGAACCCGGATTGCCGGATTACGAGACCATGCACTGCTCTACTGACTGAGCTATATCGCGCTTCCTCAAGAGATGGAGAGAGAGAAAGAGAGAGAGAGAGGGGGACTGGGGGGGGGGGGGAGTCGGGGAGAGATGGCCGGGCACAAAATTATAGGTTCCTGCAAAGTACAACACTATAGAAACATACGAGACAAGAGAGGCGGAATAAACAAAGCGTATAATAGGTACAGACCTATCGATGAAGAGAAGAGTGTGGAGAGTAGGGGGGGGGGTGGAAAAGAATGTAACTATGTGGATGTGTGTAAGTGAGAGAGACAGAGAGAGAAACAGAGACAGAGAGAGACAGAGAGAGACAGAGAGGCAGAAAGCCAGAAGGAAAATACAGGTCGAGTTTAAAAATAATATAGTATTAATGACTGCTTTGAGAGAAATAGTTGTTTTATTACGCTCAAGGGAAGGTTAGAATTGTGCTATTACCCGAGGCGTGCGAGGGGAATAGCCCAATTGTAACCTTCCCGAGAGCGTATAAAAACAACTATTTCTCGAATATTAAAGCAGTCATTAATACTTTTATATGCGAAAAAAAATAGACTAAAAAATAAAAAATAAAAAATACTTTTTTTTTTGTCGAAGATGAGATTCGAACTCTTGCGTACAAAAGGTGATGTATCTAAAGTCAGCGCCTCAGACCTCTCGGCCATCGCGCGATGTTAACTTGCTTGGTAGTTTTGTACAACATTAGATGGATTGAAACCGGCTTCGCGTGTGATGAATGCTTCGCAAAAGCTCCATATACGGACTCCTTCTTTTACTTTTGCAATGCATATTGGCACGAACTTAGATCAAGATCTATCGGCAGATGTTGTTTTTTTGTTTTTGGAAGTTTATTTTCGTCTTCATGTCAACAATGCAAGATAAAATTGTCGGTAAGATCGATCGAGATTCAATTGTATTGAAATTACCGACCAATCCTTCGCACACATACGGTATCCTGCATCGCTCAAACCATTTTTTAACATGTAAACCTATGGGGTAACCATGGAGGCTGACCAACTATTTTTAATAACCATGGTTATTAAAAATATTGAAATGTTTTAAGCATGGTTACCGAGAATTAATTTACAGGAACAGTTGAAGTTTATGAATGCAATTCGACCAATCAGATGGCTGGATTTCTTAAGTGAGGTATATAACTGATTGTCGAGACCATGTTAGAAGTGGAAGGCCATTTCACGCTATCAAACCAGGGAGAATTAAACGACCAGACTAGAATTTCCTCCTGCATTAAAGGTATATAATAGTTAGTTTCCATGTGTAGTAGGTCATAATTCTTAAGCAGGTTCTTAGAATCACGCCATCACTTCGTCTTAACTCGTATAGTCGGCGAATACAAAAAAATAAATAAAAAGAGTCGAGAACTAGAAAATGTTAGTATGAATAATCATATTCATAAATGAATGATACACGTCATAAAAACCAAAACAACATCATGCATATGGCACATGTCATTAAAATGGCATTGTCATTAACCATGTCATATTAGATAGTGACTAGGTTAGTATGAATAAAATAATTCATAAATGAATGATACACGCCATAAAAACCAAAACAACAACAACGACATCATGCATGTGGCACATGACTTGTAATTAAAATGGCATTGTCATTAACCATGACATACATAAGATAGTGAAGCGAACAAAATCCATACAGAAAGAAAGGGAAAAAAAGGATAGATTCTGACGAAATCAATAGGTGTCTGCTATGCTAAGCGGCAGCAGGCATGTAGCCAGAGTTCGATGTTTTTTTTTTTGGGTGGGGGGGGGGGGGCACATACATATATTATCTGATAACAACACTAATATGAACAATAAGTCAATAATCAAAATAATAATAAGAAAACATATTCTGGACTCTCACCTCTGGTGCCAATTGTTTCAAGCTGGTTTCTGCAGAGTCTCTCCGCCTCTCATAACTCCAAGCTGGCAGCGAACTCTTATTCAGGGTACGTCTTCTTTCGACCCCGTTCACGAGTTGGAAGTCGTCGATCTCGGTACGGTTGAAAAAATCGTGGATGACGGTGCCGTGGAAGAAGGCGAGGTAGACCAGTGTACTGCAGATGGAGATGATGGTGAGAGTATTGTGTCCGCTGTAAAATGATGACAAGGAAATAATTATTATGATAATAATGATAATTTTTTTATTCAATTATTCTTGAGCAAGAACTCAACAATAAATTTGAACAAGTACATCTTGTGACATATCGGTAAAACAAACTTTGTTACATCAGTGGCACATGTCCCCATTTATCAAGTAATACATATAATTTGTTTGCGTTTGATATAGGAAGAACCCGCTCAACTTCATAAGCATCTTCTTAAAAGAATTCAAAGATAGCCGTTCCCTTTTGATAATTTATAACAGTAAGGTACTATAGGTCTGACATGGTTATAAGAAGTAATACAATTATCCGTATAAGTTTAGGTGGGTATGCAAGAAATACATCTCCTAATAAAAGATGAGTACCTGAGTTAATCTAAGTCAATGTCAACTTCATGTTGCATATTCCGATTTTCCATTGATGATGACTAAAGAAAATCAAGGCATCGGAAATACCGCCACCGTCACAATTACTGTCATAGAGCCCTTTTCACGTTTAATGAGAAATAATACCGTCGACACATTACCCGTCTACTTTACACAAGCACCACCACAACATGCCAAAGGAAAATGTACTTGTTTTGCGGAAACGGAAAAAACATAAAGAGTGAAACGGCGTGAGCCTGCCCATTATGGAGGCACTTGGACGATGGGGGGGGGGGGGGGGGGAGGACACCCATATTATTCCGAAAAACAAATGCAATGAAACTGGGTTACTTGATTGGGAGAAAGGGTAGTCTGCAAGTATTTTTCGACTCTACTTTTTATACTTGACCATTCCTAAATTCTTAGCAGAGCCTAGATAATGTGTCAGGCACACGCACCCATGTACCTACGCTACTGTACGAAACGTATAAACTTCTGCACAAGTTAAAAGTTGGAGTTAAGGTTTCCTGAAAAATCAACTGCCTCTTTAATTCGTGCTCGACCGAGCGGATGAATACCAACATTATACCATATTTGTCGCAGCATTTCCTTATACTGTTTAAAGATAAAGACCAGTTATGGTCATGCGATTGCATTGTGAAAGAAACGTTGTCTTGTGGAATCGATCAGAAAAGGTTGATCATCTAGCATATAAGTATTGGTGTGTACTGCAAGGTTCTGGAACCATCAAAATGATAAGAATGTTGGCCCAGTCTTGATAAAGTTACAAGCACTGTACACAGAATGATGTATATTGGGACTACCCCCACACGTGCGCGACACGTGCGTTATAGTCTATCAGGTCCAAATAGATATAATAATATTTACCAAATATATCAATTAGTAGGCGGTTTCTCGGCAAGATTTGTATGATCACGTATTAGTCAAACCATAATCTTTCACATGATTAGTAATAAGAGCTTCCATTCGATTTTTGAGAGGGGGGCGTTTCCAAAACTGGTCTCTACCTTTAAATCAATAGGTGAGCGGCGTTATTATTGTTTAATGGATATGAGACCATTCAATATAATCAATACCTTCACAGGAAGTGTAGGCTACATGAAGTTGCAGAAAGTCTCATTGCTTACAAAGTTCTCTTTTATCAAGAAGTACGATTCGATTCATACATTATTCAACACTTGGCATTTTAGGGATGGAATTGCGTGACGTCTGTACCAGTTTCCCGAGTGTTATACAAATCAGTGGCGTAGACAGGTTCGTTCACCTGGGGGGGATGACTCAGGGGCGGATCTAGCTTTTTGCTAAGGGGGGGGGTTGACCAAAATAATGACGATGCGGAGCATCGTCCACGAGCCGCGAAGCGGCGAGCCGATTTTTTGGGGGGTGTTTATTTGAACCCCGTAAGTGATGTTTTCCTGGCATCTATTAACACAATGGAGACCATAAAAAGCAGTGCATGATAACGTCTTTTTAAATCAAGTAACAGTTAAATACACAGTTATATCCAGAGTTATCATGTGTTTGGTTAAGTTACCAGATGAGTTGAATATCTTCTCACAATATTTGCACTTGAAAGGGTTTCTCTCCAGCGTGCGTTCTTTTTTCTTTTTTTTTTCCTTTTTTTTTTTTGGTTTGTTTTTTGGGCCGCCCAAGGGGGGGGGGGGGGGGGGTTAAACCCCCTAAACTCCCCCCCCCCCCCCGTAGATCCGCGCCTGTTTAATCTTGTGGTTATCTTGTGGTTTCCAAACCACAAGATAACCACAAAATACTTGTAAGATTTTCTTTTTTTTACCGTCTGAATTGGCTTTCACCGTGTGAATGCGGCTAATAACAATAAACATAATTACAATAATGATGAGGATTATTATTATCATCATCATAATTATTATTATTACTATTATTATCATCATTATGACTTATTAAGTAAGCAAATATCATTCCCCAAAACCTGGGGGGGATGATTGTACATGCCATCCCCCCCCCCCCACCTTGTGAGGTGGGGGGGATGCATCCCCCTCATCCCCCCCGTTGTCTACGCCCCTGATACAAATCAAAATGATTTTGCGGTCATGACCAGAAAATACTTCCCAGTGTGAGGCTAATGATGCTATTACCTCAATTACCTCAAAACCGCGCCATTATTGTCGCCATAATGTTTTTAATTTTTTTACCCAGATGCAACACTCCGCACAGGTGCGGAATTACAAAATGCCCTTGCTAAATATTTCTCCAACCAATTTGTGCAATATTTGAAGCTAACGAAAACCTTAGCGGTTTCAGGAGCTAAATTATACAATAAATTACCCTATCATATTAAAAAAGTCGCTGCAAAGTTTTAAAAAGAATGTCAAAACTTGTCAGTTTTCCTTGTAAACATATTTTCACGTTAATTTGACCTTTATTAATTACATTTCATTCATTTAGTTTTCTCAATTTGATAGTTGTATTTTTTTCTCCCTTATAATTGTTAATGCGTGTTTTTTGTTACCTATGGTTAATTATTGTATATACCATTTTACCATTTTACCTTTGTATGTATGTTTTGAATTCATGTTTTTATTGTACATGTTTTTATGTGAATGCAGGGCTTTCTGGGAGAGCAGGTTCAGAAATGAACTTGAATGAGACCACCCTGTTGAATTAAAACTAAAATAAATAAATAAATACAAATCTAAAAATTGGTTTGAACGAAAATTATTTCAATAGGGCATTAAGTTTGAGGTAGGAACGTATTCAGGATTCTGCAGAAGACCGAGGAGGGTCAGACGAGCAATATCTCTAACAAGCAATCAAAAATGTGAGAAAAAGGAAGAGGAATAAATGAAAGACGGGGAAAAGGGAATATTGGCTTAACGGGAGGGGAGCAAAATACAGTTGCGCCCATTTAATTTAACTCTGCCAGGCTGCCATTAACTAATAATAGTTTTCACTCTGCATAGAAAAGTTCTCTACTTTCGACTTTGGAAACTTCTCTTCGACGGTCCTGTTCGTCCATGTTTATCAGCAAAACTGCTTTCTACACAGACCTTTAAAGGCCGTCTGTACCAGTTTGGTTCGGAGGGATTAGACCACCGATGAAGGTCACTGACAGGTGGCTATCTCATTAACTCAGCTCTCCATTAACATACGAAAAAGAGGATCATGGGGGGGGGCAATGGTCACCGATTATGCATTGTTTCCTATATAGAGGGAGCTAGTAGCTACAAGTAGTACAGTGGGCCTTTAAAAAGCGCCCATGTTTATCAGCACAACTACTGTCTACACAGACCTTTACAGGCCGTCTGTACTAGTTTGGTTAGGAGGGATTAGACTACCCAGGAAGGTCACTGACAGGTGGCTATCTCATCAACTCAGCTCTCCATTAACATAAGAAAAAGAGGATCATGGGGGACCAATGGTCACCGATTAGGCATTGTTTTCTATATAGAGGGAGCAAGTAGCTACAAGTAGTACAGTGGGCCTTTAAAAAGTGGTGCGGCTGTCACCTCTTATTTACTGTCTGTGATTTGTGTACAAACATCCGTACAGCGAAGGGACAGTCCCATTTGACCTACTGACCCCGAAAGTGAGGAAGGCGGAAACGGTGTCTGCTTCATTCCACCCTCCTCTCTCATTTTGGGCATGAAGCCAAGTAAAATCATTTGACCGTCTAGTTTCTCGTCTAGTTTCTCGTCCAGATGTTTAGTCAGGGGGTCCAGCTGAGGAGTGGGGGTCCACCCCCCCCCCCCCCCCCCATTTCTTGTAAATTTTGATTTACAAATACTGAGGGAAAAAATAGTCGCTCTGTGTGAGAGGGAACATTATAAATGGCTTATTTTTTGCCATGTAAAGTACAGTGCAAAAAGTATTTCCTGCACTATATTACATTAGAGGAGCAACTCTAAGAGATTGTGCAATTGGTGAGAGGGGGGTTAAAAATACTTAAAATTGCGTCGTTTCGAAAATACTGCTACAAGCATGTGGGCAAAATTTTAAGTACATGTTTGTAACATTGAAAGTAGTATATTTGGAGCGAGCAGCACACGTTTAATACCCGACCGTTCATACTATGCCCATAATTGTATTTTTTGCCCTTTCAAATTTAAACCCTATTGAAAATATAATAGTTAAGCGCAAGCCCCTAACATTTAACCCCCCCCCCCCCCATTATGTGTGTGATTAGATGATGAAACAGGATATTAGAAGCCAGACGGTTTGGAATAACTATCATCGACCGAGAGTCGACATCACAAACAAAATCAATTCCGGATAATCATCGAAAGCAATTGGAGAAGCGGTTCTAGAGGAGGGCTTGGAGGAAAATTTCTTAAAGCCTTCCTAAAATATGTTCTTGATAAGAAAAGAGATCAAGCGAGGCAAACGAAGACCAAATTTTGTTTAAATATAAGTGCGTTTGAGCAAAGGATCTACACTACAGTCATATGAATTAGCCGCCCCGAAAATTAAATAAGTGAATATGCCCCCACCCTCCTACTTTACGGTATGTCTAGATTTACATTTATTTTTATTTCATATTTTCTACGACGTAGGCCTATAACAAATTTAAATTGGGAAATAAGTAAAGTAAATAAGAATCATTGTTTAATTTTCAAAATTGCCGTTTGAACGTTGACAATGGAAGTTGTATACATGAACAAGTCACACTGATTAGGTTCAATTGTTTAAAGGTAAAGACCAGTTATGGTCATGCGACTGCATTGTGAAAGAAACGTTGTGGAATCGATCAGAAAAGGTTGATCATCTAGCATCTAGCATCTGCAAGGTTCTGGAATCATCAAAATGATAAGAAATTTGGCCCATTCTTCGTAAAGTTACAAGCACTATACACAGAAAGATGTATATGGGACTACCCTATATCTCTCACAGACCATGAGAGAAACAAATTTACCAAATATATGAATTAGTAGGCGGTTTCCCGGCAAATTTTGTATCATCATGTATTAGTCAAAACATATTCTTTCACATGATTGGTAATGAGAGCTTCCATTTCATTTTTTGAAATTGGGGCGTTTCCAATAGGCCTACTGGTCTTTACCTTTAAGGAATTAAAATCCTACAGAATATTATTACCATACAAACAAATCAGTCCCTAGAATAAATTGACATTACATGACGATAGTAGACATATTTTTTGTTTTCAGTATGCAAGATGGACGACGCAGCTCACACAGAAGCACATATCACCTGGCACAATATCTTCTATACTTAAAGATGAAGTTGAGTTCTGGTCATGCGATTGCATTGTGAAATAAACGGTGTGGAATCGACCAGAAAAGGTTGATCATCTAGCATATAAGAATTTGTGTGTATAGCAAGGTTCTGGAATCATCAAAATGATAAGAAATTTGGCCAAGTCTTGGTAAAGTTACAAACACTGTACACAGAAAGATGTATAAAGGGACTACACGAGCACATGGCGTAAAAACCCTACCACGGATTTTTACGATGTTACATGACATATTTAGAATATGAAGGCATTTGAAGAGCCATGCTTTTCAGGGAACATGTCTTATCTGATGTTCTTCCACACTTGCATTATAAGAATGTTAACGCTCACAAATTATTTTTCACCTCTTCCCAGAACTCAACCTTCTCTTTAAACAAATATATATCTTTAAAGTTTCCTTTGGGGATGAATTTTGCCACCGGTTGTTAAACGTTTTGCTTTCCTCGTTACATTTAGTTTTATTCACCAATAAAAAGTGTATCCATAACTGTCATTTTCATGGTACGTTTATGATTCTGTCGACGAGTGGCGGCTTCTGGGCGACGGAGCGTCTTTCAAAGTGAGGAGGGGGTGGCACCACCAAAAAGGATAAGTGTTGTTGATGCAAAGGGGACACTTGTAAGAATGTGAAAGGAGTAATAGAAGAAAAAGGGGGCACTTATCAACTTTCTGAAGCGGGGGGGGGGGGGGGGCAAGAGCGAGGGGTCCGCTCGCTGTTCATAAGGACCGGCATTCATAACTGAACTAATGACCCTCATCTCACATAATGAACAGCGGTCCTTATGAATAACGGTCCCTACGCCTTTATGAATAGAGACACCCTTTCCGTTTTATGAATAGCGGTCCTCCACGTTTAAGAAGTTCCACGTATGAATAACGGTCCTTACGACTAGCGAGGTCACCCCAAGAGCGAAGCCCCTATTCGGTTTCAAGGTCGGCCCATTTAACGACCACAATCTTCTCAACTATTACGAGGTCAGGTCCAATTTCACCCGTCAACAGACTCATATCTGAATCAATAAATACATTATCGTAGTAAGTCTCAATGATGGTAGTCGCAGACTCGCAGTATCAGACCCGACTTTTTTTTTTCTTCTTCAAATTAATCAAATTATATAGACTTTCATCATATTGAATTGAGTCTTTTATTGGTTATTACTCGATTCATGTTATTCCTTTCCACCGGGTGCATTACAAAATGCAGTTTCTTTTACACGTACCACGGTCGCAACTGATTTCGAAAAATCAACTCATGGGCAATTTTAATAGTAACCCTATAGAAAGAAAGATTCGTGTTCCGATTACGGTAATAGTTCATTATAATGTTCACATAATATATCAAAAGGTGATTGAAAGGGCTTCTAAAAGTGCCTGAAGTTGATTTCTGGAAGTTTTTGCGATCGTGTTACGTTCGATTTCCAGAAATTGTTATTTTCAGTGCTGGGATGGCAAATGTAGATTAATGCCTTGCACTATGACAAAAGTCATCCGGGCAGGAATTCAAACCGCCACCTTCCGAAAGTCAAAAGTATCAAACACGACACTGCCACGTTATAACCTCGAGGGAAACCGTTTTCAAAACCATTTTACCTCGATAGTTGAACCGGTTGATTTTGGTTGTTGTTTTACCCAGAACAGAGAAGAAAAGGGACTGCAATCTTCTTCTTTTTTTGGAGGAGGGGGGGGGGGGTGCGAGTTTGGGATAGTA
The DNA here is from genome assembly GCA_035222895.1 of Strongylocentrotus droebachiensis. NCBI lineage: Eukaryota > Metazoa > Echinodermata > Echinoidea > Camarodonta > Strongylocentrotidae > Strongylocentrotus > Strongylocentrotus droebachiensis. The sequence goes on from JAVYIG010001198.1 coordinate 12,092, forward strand.
GAAACCAGATTAAAAAAAAATAATGATAACCACTAATAACTCCCAAGAGAAAACACATGAACAGAGAGTACGCAGAAAGGTTAAATCAAAACTACTCTTTGTCTACGAGTGGTTTAACCACTTGACTGGAAATGCAAAGGTCGTGGGTTCGAACCCCGGTGCGGCACTTATGTCCTCGAGCGAGGAACCAACCTACTTCATGGACCAACCTACAACATGGATGCTTCTCTACTTGTTCTGCATGTTATCTTGTAGAGTTAGTTTGCTATTAGGGTAGTATTTCCCTTTGTGAGAGTAGGAATAACGCCCGTCTGTGCGTGTCATGTTCGCATCATTGCGCTATGGATTTCTTTTTTTTTGTGGTACAACTCTTCCTTATGATATACAAAAGGGGAGCGCGAAGTAAAAATAAACGACCCCAAACCCAAGGCACTGCTGAAAAGTGTTCACACCTTCTGGATAACCAGGACAAGAAAACAAGTCTGTTGAGAGCCAGAAGGTTGTAAATTAGTATACTTTTACATAGAGCTTACGTCCTTTTCGCTTTCAGCACAAGTTGTGCCAAGTTCGTATCTTAAAGGCACACTGTCCTACTTGTAGCTACTTGCTCCCTCTATATAGAAAACTTCCCAAATCGGTGCCTGTTGGTCCCCCATGATCCTCTTTTTCTTATGTTAAATGAGAGCTGAGTTAATGAGATAGCCACCTGTCACAGTGACCTCGATGGCTCGCTGTGTGGTCTAATCCCTTCTAGCTGCAGTAGTAACGCCTACCTTTAACAACTCTTTCTTTGTGATAAAAAAAGGGGGAGCACGAATGAAAAATAAACGACCCTTTGGCGTTGCTGAAAGTTCAACTATTGACACGTACTGGATATATACAGGGACGTGACAACATGACGACACTATTATAGCCTTTAATCCAATGCTCTTTTTTGACACTTTAAAAGAGAATTTCATAAATCCTTGAGCCTTGACCTAAATCTGTCAGTCTCTGGCTGTCTCACAACTTCAGGGCCTGTATGGTGTGCAGTAAACCGTGCAGTATAGATAGTCTCATACCGTTCAGACACTCTTTTATCAATTTCAACTAAGAATGGGTCTGTGTCGGCAGACTACTTCGATACAGTCAGACAGGCGGAACAATATATTCTTAATAACGTGTTGAATTGCCAAGAAAAATACAGTCATATATCACATGACCTTGAGTGAACTTGAACGTTCGGTGGAAAACATAACAAATCGACAAAAGACGCAAAATATTCACATCACTTCGCAAGTACAAATGTACACATTCTACCAGACACCATTAGGAACAATATTATTCATAACATCACGGGAAAGAGACTGACGTGGTTTCAACAACAAACGAACGTGTTTTTTTTATTCACACACCCAGATGAGGGTTGATTTCAGTGATTTGTATACTTCATTAATCAAACAAGTATTTGTCCGATAAAACTGAAGATTTTGTTAGTTCCTCTTAAAATATAAGTTTCAAATTGAGCTCATGCCCCCTCCCCCCAACAACAACAAAATGAATGAATTTCAGCGAGGCGCCGGCGAAAATGAGTGCAAGAAATTATCCCTTATATGAATCCCTAAACAGAAGTCTGATCAAGGAGTCCTCCGTACCCCTTGATCCAAAAATAAATATATTTTATAAACGTAATGCTTACTGGGTGTAGCAATCACAACTTATTATTGAACATGTGCCTGCCTTACAGACGTGTATCGATCAGATGCCACTGTAAACCTGCCTATCATAAACCCTTTTTATATGTCTACTACCGAATCCTGCACCAACTCTCCAAACTGGAGGAAGCCAAGCCAAGAAGAAGATCTTGTTCGGTATGTACACAGTAAAAGGAAAGATAATGACGTGTACAAAAGATTTGACCAATTGAAACTGCATGCTTCAGTCAGATGGGCGATAGCATATCAAGCGTAAAGAATAGCAGTTTTACTAGTTAAAGATGAAGTTGAGTTCTGGTCATGCGATTGCATTGTGAAAGAAACGGTGTGGAACCGACCATAAAAGGTTGATCATCTAGCATATAAGAATTTGTGTGTATTGCAAGGTTCTGGAATCATCAAAATGATAAGAAATTTGGCCAAGTCTTGGTAAAGTTACAAACACTGTACACAGAAAGATGTATATGGGACTACACGAACACGTGGCGTAAAAAGCCGGCCCCCCCCCCCGATTTTTACGATGTTATACGCATATTTAGAATATGAAGGCATTTGAAGAGCCATGCTTTTCAAGGAACATGTCTTATCTGATGTTCTTCCACACTTGCATAATAAGAATGAGTAATGCTCACAAATTATTTTTCACCTCTTCCCAGAACTCAACCTTCTTTTTAAAGTTGGCAAACTGCAGTGCACATTCCAGAGATGTACTATAAGAACGAAGACGGTTTAATCCGATTTAGGTGATCTCTGTTTATGAGCGTTTCCCGTCGATCATCACTTGTTACAACTTTGATGCGGCCATCTCGAGTCCAAATATGCTTGAGATGTCGTTTTTCAGTTTAGATTTGATTTCCCAGAATAAATCAGTCCTCAGTTTTGAGAGGTTTTCCTAAATGAAAATGGGATTCCTCGAATCTCGTCCGAATTGATCACAATTGAGGAACCGGTGGTGTCCTTGAACACAAAGAATGCTTAGCTAGTGGGTCAAATTTCACACAAATGTTTTAAATTGTGCAATATCTTTATGACATGGACTCTTATTTGTCAAAACAAGTTTAAATTGAAGTGTAGTTTTAGAAGTAGTGTCCCTGATTTTTGTTATCTAACCATCTAATTTAGATGTCCTCAGATTTCCATTTTAGAAAAATATCATATATTAACAAAATATATATATTAAAAATAAAGAATAACAAAATGAGGCGAGCCAATTAAAGGGAGGAGACAAGAATCTATGAATTAATTTTCTTTTCGATTACAACAACGTGAAGAGAAAATCAGGGCCAGGGTAGAGTGGACGAATCTAGGCAGGAAATAACATGGCAATATACCCTGTTGTTTCAAGAAGTAGAGCTATGCCGATAGGGCCAAATCAAATCATTTCCTTGTTTTTCGTCCCATCCTACTTCAGCCCACCTTCATTTTTGTATGATATGTTATTTTTGTTCTGAAATAGAATAAGCATCTTGGAAAATCCAGACATTGGGATGATTTTTTTTCTTCAAATTAAAGCTACATGTATGTTAACTTTCTCTTGAGTTACAATCGAATAAAACGAAGAAAAGTTGCGTTAAATTTGACACAATAACATTTCTATGTAGGTTATGGCTCAAAGACTTACTTTTATACGTGTACGATTGAATATAGGGGAAACAATTTGAAAATATCCGACAGCCATTATTAAAGCCCTCTTCACCTCCAGATTCCGTCTTCAAAGTGCCTCCTTTCCGTGTCTACTTTCGGATTAAACGGACTGCAAACGTAAATAAAGTTCCAAACGCTTTTTGTGGTGTAACGCTTACCCGCAGATTACTGTATCCCAACCCGAGGTAAAATCTCCTTGGTATAAGTCAGGAGGTACACAATAGAAAGATGCGACCGAATCAAGGTTTATGCGCAAGCACAAGTGCGAAGTCGCTGGTATAACAGCGATCGAATTTACATTGCAACGCTTCACTAACTTGGCCTAATGTAAAGAGTTTCAGGGAAATCATAAAAGAATATTGATAAAAAGTCAAATCGGCATGGCACTGATTTCCATTTTAATCTGCAACTCCATACCTAGTTTGCAGGCCCAACCTTATGTCCACATGAAACATCACATAGTACAGAAGAAGTACTTATCAATAAGGGAGTTTACAGATACAATCTGCGCATGGGCAGATAAAGGTCATTTGTACCAAAATGGTAAAACCCACAGAGATGAATACTGGATATGCGCTCATGAAAGTTATGTAACATTATTCATTCATGCACTAACGATACATTCTATGATACGCAGGTAGAAGTATTCTTTTCAAGAGGTCAAACAAAAGGTATTCATGAAGCACATCTAGGACTTTGGCAGTTATTATTCTAAGATGCTCAAAGTGGAACTTCTCCATGTGTAAAAGATCTGTGGATAGTTGGGGTCATTTGTACCATGTGCTATCTGTAAACTCCCTTATTGCATTCAGCACTCCTAATCGTTTAAACTTTCTGCACTACAAAATGTCTAATCACTTTTGTCAAGTTGATATACCGAGATACTGGCCCAAATAAGAGTGAAAAGATATCTCCGACGAACACCTTTTCGGCTCAAATTTATTTTTCACATACTACATAACTCAACGAAATTGATATTAACTAGATGGTACTTTAATTATCGATCTGTTTAGACAACATCCATGGTGATTAGTGGTTTTAATTCAAAGTTATCTTTAAAACTCGATGTGAACACACTTAAACACGTCCTCAATACACTAATACACGTATATATGAATGCAGTTAATACACAATGCCATGTGGGCAAAACATGACGTTTTTGTTGAAATCATATCAATAACTTGGGGTTGCTATTACTTTTCACTAAAAAGATATATAAGCCTCTCCTCTGCACAAGATATTGTCCTTGTACACTCCTGGAAAGTTATAAAAAAGGCACTTCTCTAATTTTGATATATGAAAAATAACGTTTTTTAAAATTAAATTCAATATATTTCGAAAATATATCCCCTAAAATCATGTTTTTACTTAAATTGTCAATGTTTATTAATTATGACACCAAATTCATGGTGGTTCAAGGTTTCCTTCAAATGTTAATCACAAAATACTATTTTTCGTCAAAAGGGCCTCTTATACAAGCGGAATATTATTATACCAGTTCTTACTTATTATTTATTGCTGTTATGAATTTATGTTCATAATTTTGTTTTTGTTATTATCATTATATTTTTAAACTATTGTTCCTTATTGTGTTTAACAGGACCTCATGGAAGACCACCAATATTGATGAGTAACCCTGTCTTTTGTCTACATATCAGAATTAAATGAATAAATAAATACATTTTAACATGGATTGACGCCCCTGGTTCTTTATAACTTCGGGGTTTCGCAAACTTTACATCTTAAACTCCGACTGTATACCGCGTGCGAACATAGCTTATGTGATATGCGCTACACAAGAACGGAATTTCGCTTCCAATTTCTTTGAACTGACTTCTCAACAAAATTAATAGGGCCAACTACCTGTAACCACAACATTATCCAAAGGAAGCTATCAAATGACATCATCCGCGTAATTAGCTTCCTCGTGATCTTCTAAAGGTAAAAAGAAGGATTCACTTGTTGAAGAAACTACTACTACTAATTATAATAATAAAAATAATGAGAAGAAGAAGAATTTTGATTACCCAGAGTATCCTTATCAGCATCATTGCTGTTTTTCCTGAGGGCCTTGCAATTATTATTACCCCAGCAAGTGTTAGGTACCAATTTACACCTGGGTGGGAAATGGAAAACCTGGATTAATGTCTTGCCAAAGGGCTGTTAGTGTCGAGCTGAGATTCGAACCCTAAACCCTTGAATTGAGAGTCGAGTGAATAAACCACTCAGCCACGACGACACCTCTACTGATAAGTTCACTATCGGAAACTTTGTAAGAATATCACAGGAGTACATGTCTTCCGGAAAACTTTTCCTTTACTGAGGCCACCTGTACTAGTGTAAAGGAGGGGTTATACCACCCTGCAAGGTCACCGGACAGGTGGTTATCTAATCAACTCTGCTCTCAAATAACATAAGAAAAAGAGGACCATGGGGGACCAATGGTCACCGATTATGCGTTGTTTGTGGTACCGTACACACTATAAAAAATGGTGCAACTATGCACCTTTAGTGGTTCAAACCGATGCAACAATAGCAGCACCTTTAGGGGTTAAATCCTGCACCCTTTTTAAAGGTGCAATCCTGCACCCTTCAAAAGGGTGCCAGATTGAACCTTTTGGGGGAAATGTTAGTACCCTTTATGGTTCAATCCTGCACCTTTAGGGGTGCAAACCGATGCAACAATAGCAGCACCTTTAGGGGTTAAATCCTGCACCCTTTAGGAGGGTGCCAGAATGCACCTTTTAGGTGATATGTTAGTACCCTAAATGGTTCAATCCTGCTCCTTTAGTGGTGCAAACCGATGCAATAGCAGCACCTTAAGGGGTTCAATCCTGCACCCTTTAAAAGGTGCAATCCTGCACCCATCATCGAGGAATACTCGTGACATTTGCTCGTACACATATACATATTAAACATGCATGATGTTTCTTGGTTAGTAATCATAAAATCAATATATATATTGCTAAAACGTGAATGTAATTGTAACATGATCAGACAAAATAATCTATTTGTTAATGATTGCCGAAGGAAAATACAAATCACAAAATTGATGTGCATTGTCATAATTTGCTTAACAAATCATATGATAAATGTATTTTTATGTGAACACGTGGAAAGTAATCATGAATATGCATGCAATATGCAAACTTTAATTTTGCACCTTTTGGGGTTGTTAGGCTTCATTTTTGTAGGAAGGGTGCAAAATCTTATATTGCACCCTTTTTTGAACCCCTTTTCCTTCAATAGGGCTCATTTTTATGTAAAGGGTGCAAACTCTTATTTTGCACCCTTTTTTGCACCCTTTTTTCTTAGAGTGTATATAGGGCGCAGGTAGCAGTGCAGTGTGGCTTTAAATGCCCTTTTAGTCGAAATATGACGAGAAATAGCTCAAACCTTTGGGCCAAACTTGACTAAGCAGATACAGTTTCTGTCTTCCACTTCGCAGACAAAGGACTTGAAGCGAGAACCAACAGCGCAGTTATAGGGGAACGCAACCACTGATCTGTACGAAAAATATTTTTTCCATACAGATCAGTGGAAGCAACGTGGTACGGCGTCATACTGCTACAGCTGACCTGAGATGGCGCTAGAGGAGATTTTGCGGTAGTGCTTCTAGCACAGTACGGCTTTAAATGGATATGATCGGCATTTTCCTTTAAAGGCAATACAAAGTTTTGGTATGAACTTGGTTCAAATGAACATATGGGAAGCATATGCGATCCTACAATATTTAATGATAGTTGTCGCGGTTGAAATCGAGTCTAAAGTTATGCAATTGTAAATAATCAACTATTTATGTTGTAAAGCTCCCTCAAGGTCAAGATATTAATTAAGCTATAAAACAATGTTTGTTGTCTAAAATCGACCGATTAGCTCTTCTCGTTTGGAAATTATATATCACAGCTAGATATTCAGAGATTTTCATGGTCGCAGCTACCATTGTACGGCCGTAGGCGCTATTTGAAATTTATCAAAATTTACCGTGAGCACCGGTAAATTGTTATATTCAATTTTTATCGAAAGTAGAAGTGTTTAAGGGGCTCGATTTTCAAGTGTGTATAATACACCCACAGGGGCATCCAATTATATCAAATTGTATAGATCACTACCCCCCCCCCCCCAATTTTCAAAATTTCCCCAAACTTTGTATTACCTTTAAAGCCAATAATTCGAATTCATCGAATGTTAATGATAAAGTTGAGATAGAGAGAGAGAGAGAGAATCATAGAGAAAGCTGAATAAGAGATAAATAGAGAAAAAGAGAAATGTTTATAGTTAAAACCCATTAGTTGTAACTTCTTCAATAAGACGCAATGACTAACTGTATCAAAATCTATATAATAAGATCAATTTCGTGACGAAATCAAATTTCGATTTTTAGTGACAAAATCAACTATTTGGGGTGATTTAGAACTCCTGACTATTCAAACACGGTGCCGAAATTAGCAGTTGTCTCTATTACTAAACAAGCATTTATGCTTTCTTAGCAGTCAGGTAAATATACCCACCACTACTTCTACTACTACTACTACTACTACTTCTACTACTACTACTGCTACTACTACTACTACTTCGTCTACTACTACTACTACTACTACTACTATTACTACTACCAGGGGCGTCGCCAAAGGGGGGGTGTGGGGGGGTGCGACACCCCCCCCCCCACCTGTCAGGATATTGTCGGTAAAATTGCGCTGCCGTCGGGAAAAGAGAAAAAAGGGGGAGGGAAAAAAAGAGAGGGAAAAAAAGAGAGGGAAAAAAAGAGAGGGAAAAAAAGAAAAGGAAAAGAAAAGAAAGAAAGGGGAAAAAAAAAAAGAAGAAAAAAAGAGAAAAAAGAAAAAGAGGGAGGAGAGGAAAGAAAGGAAAAAAAAAAAGAAAAGAAAGAAAAGGAAAAAAAGAAAAAAAAAAGAAAAAGGGAAACAAAAGAAACGGGGGATGAAAGAGAGGGGAGGTAAGAGTCTGAGAGAGGAGGAGTGGGAGTAAAAGAGAGAAGGGGGTTGTTGGGTGGAGTCGTCTCGTCGAGAGAGCAAGAAAAACATGGGTAAATATGTTGCTGTGTCGGGTCAGCTGTGTCGGTATTCTTGCTCGATCCTCGTGTATCAATGCAGAAGTTTGAAGTCGGTGAGATGTATATTGTCGGTCGGCCGACATGTTTTTTTCCCTACGTACTGTGACTTTTTATCCGCTGTGACGACTTCGAGAGTGACTACAACTACAATACTTGTATTTTCTCGCAGTTTCACTTTCCTATAATATAAGCTAAAGAAATCAGAGGTTTAACATTTTCGGGAAACTAAATTCAAACAAAATTTAAGAGTCAACAACGGTACGACGAATCGTCTTCCTTTCTCTATATTGTGATTAAACGCCAAAAATTCCGCGCTTCGCGAGGAAGGGAAACACTTTATTTAGCCGAGTCGAGAACGGTACAACGAATCGTGTTCTTTCTCTAATAATTTAAAGAAACGTCAAAGCTTCCGCGCTTCGCGCGAGAGGGGGAAACTGAGTTCAGACAAAATTAATGGGGCTTGTAAGAGTCGAGAACGGTACAACGAATCGTGTTCTTTCTCTAATAATTTAAGGAAACGTCAAAGGTTCCGCGCTTCGCGCGAGAGGGAGAAACTGAATTCAGATGAATAGGGCTGATTAGAGACGAAAACGGTACGACGAATCGTCTTCCTTTCTCTATATTGTGATTAAACGCCCAAAATTTCGCGCTTCGCGCGGAAGGGAAACACTTCATTTAGATGAGTCGAGAACGGTACAACCAATCGTGTTCTTTCTCTCTTAATTTAAGGAAACGTCAAAGCTTCCGCGCTTCGCGCGAGAGGGGGAAACTGAGTTCAGACAAAATTAATGGGGCTTATTAAGAGTCGAGAACGGTACAACCAATCGTGTTCTTTCTCTCATAATTTAAGGAAACGTCAAAGCTTCCGCGCTTCGCGCGAGAGGGGGAAACTGAATTTAGATGAATAAGGCTGATTTGAGTCGAAAACGGAACGACGAATCGTCTTCCTTTCTCTGTATTGTGATTAAACGCCCAAAATTTTGCGCTTCGCGCGGAAGGGGAAACTCTACATTTAGACAAGTCGAGAACGGAACAACGAAGCGTGTTCTTTCTCTAATAATTTAAGGAAAGCGTCAAGGAAGAAACTGAATTCAGATTAATAGGGCTTATTAAGAGTCGAAAACGGTACAACGAATCGTCTTCTTTCTCTGTATTGTGATTAAACGCCCAAAATTTTGCGCTTCGCGCGGAAGGGGAAACTCTACATTTAGACAAGTCGAGAACGGAACAACGAATCGTGTTCTTTCTCTAATAATTTAAGGAAAGCGTCAAGGAAGAAACCGAATTCAGATTAATAGGGCTTATTAAGAGTCGAAAACGGTACAACGAATCGTCTTCTTTCTCTAATAATTTAAGGAAACTTCAAAGGTTCCGCGCTTCGCGCGAGAGGGAGGAACTGAATTCAGATGAATAGGGCTTAATAAGAGTCGAAAACGGTACGACGAATCGTCTTCCTTTCTCTATATTATAAAATGCCAAAAATCCCGCGCTTTGCGCGGAAGGAGAAAATTGCATTTAGACGAGTCGAAAACGGTACAACGAATCGTCTTCTTTCTCTATTAATTTAAGGAAACGTCAAAGCTTCCGCGCTTCGCGCTAAAAGGGAAAAATGAATTCAGACAATTAGGGCTTATTAAGAGTCGAAAACGGTCCAACGAATCGTCTTCTTTCTCTAATAATTTAAGGAAACGTCAAAGGTTCCGCGCTTCGCGCGAGAGGGAGAAACTGAATGATTAGGGCTTTTTAAGAGTCGAAAACGATACATCGAATCGTCCTCTTTCTCTAATAATTTAAGGAAACGTCAAAGGTTCCGCGCTTCGCACGAGAGGGAGAAACTGAATTCAGATGAATAGGGCTTAATAAGAGTCGAAAACGGTACGGCGAATCGTCTTCCTTTCTCTATATTATAAAATGCCAAAAATCCCGCGCTTTGCGCGGAAGGAGAAAATTGCATTTAGACGAGTCGAAAACGGTACAACGAATCGTCTTCTTTCTCTATTAATTTAAGGAAACGTCAAAGCTTCCGCGCTTCGCGCTAAAAGGGAAAAATGAATTCAGACAATTAGGGCTTATTAAGAGTCGAAAACGGTCCAACGAATCGTCTTCTTTCTCTAATAATTTAAGGAAACGTCAAAGGTTCCGCGCTTCGCGCGAGAGGGAGAAACTGAATGATTAGGGCTTTTTAAGAGTCGAAAACGATACATCGAATCGTCCTCTTTCTCTAATAATTTAAGGAAACGTCAAAGGTTCCGCGCTTCGCGCGAGAGGGAGAAACTGAATTCAGATGAATTGGGCTTAATTAGAGTCCAAAACGGTACGACGAATCGTCTTCATTTCTCTATATTGTGAAATGCCAAAAACTCCACGCTTTGCGCGGAAGGGGAAAACGTCATTTAGACGAGTCGAGAACGGTTCAACGAATCGTCTTCTTTCTCTAATAATGTAAGGAAACGTCAAAGCTTTCGCGCTTCGCGCGGAAGGAGGGGGGGGGGATATTCATTCAGACAAGGATAAACAGTCGAGAACGGTACAATAAAATCGTCTTCTTTTCCTAATAATTTAAGGAAACGTCTAAGATTCCGCGCTTCGCGCGAGAGGCCTATCCGCTCTTTTAAGTGATTCGGTTGCTCACTACCACCCCTCCCTTAAATAATATCCTAGTTTTGCGCCTGCATTAAAATATATAGCTATGATGCTGACTAAGTTGACGAAATAATTCGTATATTTTTGTTGTCGGGGAAAATGACCATTTGCGCATACGCAAGTACTATAGATAGTCCATAGGAAAAACAATTTAGCCTTCGGCCCCAGGTTTATAGGGTAAAATTTGTAGATATTGGACATTTAATTTTGTCGGTAATTGGTGGCTAGTTTTGTCGGTAATCGTTGACCTCTACACCCCCCCCCCCCCCCCCCCCACTGAAAAAGGTCTAGCGACGCCCCTGACTACTACTACTTCTACTTCTACTACTACTACTACTACTACACATTTTTTGACGGAATCACACACATGGCGCATCGTAATTCTAGACATAAACCATGCAAGGAAGTACATGGCTACAATATCCAAACATCGTGGTCCCGTTAACTCTGCTTCCTGACATACTTTACTGAGGAAATACTCGCTGAAATAGATGCAGTAGTCACTGCCGCTGCCGGCTCTCTGCTGACATAATATTGTGAAAGGCATGCTTGCCAAGAATAGTATAGGCCTACAGATTCCCTATCAAGGTGGCTTGAGTTATTTATAAACATGGCGTGCTAATGGCTAAAAAAAAAAAAAAAAAAAAAAAAAATCGTGAACATAATTTCAGAGGAAATGTTGCCAATAAGAAATAACAAAATATCGGTACTGTATTTATAATGTGTAATCATTTTATTTGTTCATCTTACTATCTTCCGAAAATAAATCATGTATACGCATTTTAAGCGTTAATCAACAGCAAGTGTCCTGATACATAGCCCATTAACGTAGTTACAGTAATTGATAGGCCGTATAAGGACCCCAAGGAAGAACAGTATTGTTCTATAAACACTGCTGAATTGGGCTTTCCACCGATTTTCGTCTATGTACATGTATAAATATTTCGTTTTGTATATTTTACTATGTATAATAATTGTATCTGATTTCGGAAATAAAAACAGCAACAACAACAACATTGTCTTGGGGGCGGCACCCGTCTAACGGCGAGAAAAACTGCAAAATAATCAATCACCGAGTGATGGGGGGGGGGTGCTGGAAGGGGCTCTATCATTTCGGTTTTTGTTACTCCCCCCCCCCCCCCCACCTCTGCCCCTCTCTCTCTCTCTCTCTCTTCCACTTCTCTCTCAATCTCTGGCCACTTTTTTTTTTTTGGGGGGGGGGGGCATCACTGGGGAGGTGCACATGCCCCGTGCCCAGCTTTGCTTTGTCATTGACCTGACAGAGAGGTCACAACTGAATGCTATTCATTTTGAAGTCGTTCTCATGATGGATGATGCGAAATATTAAAAACTGAAAAGTAGGGACAGAATCAAGATAATATATATTTTGAGAAGGTCTCGGTTGCATTGTTTTGTTGCTTTACAGCTGCTCGTTTATTAAATTTATCATGACACATGGGTATCAAGTTTACTCCTTCGACCGAACACGTAGCTGTAATCATCATGCCTGCATGGCCCTACAAGGAATAGGATAGGTCAAAGATTGGGAGTGGGAAAATGTATGAGATTTCGCTTTCATTTTATTTCTTAGTGCAAGAATAAATATAGAATAAAGAACATTAACAATGCAATGTCAAGTATTATTTACATTGCATTGTTGATGTTCTTTGACGGCGATTAGAGACATTTGTATTAAGCGCTCTATAAAAATTAAATATTATTATTATTATTATCATTAAGAGGTAGAGCAGTGGTCTCGTAACCGAGAGGTCACTTCGGGCTTCGGTAAGGGGGGGGGGGGGGTGGTGAGTTGAATAGTTCTGGTTAATAAAGGGGAAGATTGAGTTCATTGAAAGTTAATGAATTCATTTTATTCCTTAGAGCAAGAATATCAACAAAGCGATGCCACATGAAAATGGTTCCTCTTGAAATGCCCGTGTATTCAGATTTTACATTATGATTCTATCTAAAGGTATTTAGAAATCTTGACTCGGATCGTATATTGATGCATATGTGCAAGTACATGTAGGTAGTCCAACATACCCAATTCTGTGTGCTGTGCGTCTCATTCTATACGATTTAAGATGAGTCTATTTGTTGCCATTGTGGTGATTCAAAAACCTTACAATAGAGAAAACATAGTCAGGGTATATTTTCCTGAATATCAATCAACTCTCCAATATAAATGACGCCTTTTAGCAGTAAAAATACAAATACAGCAATCATAATTATATTCGGGCACCTCCTGCTCAAATAAAACAACTATTCGGGCACGTTGCTGACAGAATATCAGTGGTTGCCTGAATATCGGAAATAAAAATCCTCGGGCTGCAGTCCCTAACGCCCCTTCCCCCTCGGTCCAGCCAGTCTCACGTAAACTACATGAGCGGACACATAATAAAACATGTGGCTAAAATTAATGATAGCCATGAGAGGAAACAATTCTCATTGTCTGCTTGACATCACAGCAATCCTACCGGAAGCAGTAATGACCCAATACCAAAACGTTCAAGTTCCATGTTTAGTTGACACCTGTACTCTCCTTGCCTTCCGATTTCAAAGAGGAGTACAAATTAATATTCGAAACAGAAAGTCATTCTCTTTTTTGTTGCAATTCTGCAAAATCACCCCCGAAAATATGATCGAGTACGGGAGATAAAAAAGTTTTTGTCTGCCCGATTAGAGGGCTCCACTCTGGCAACTGTATCAATACAAGGACTAGGACTAAGCAGAGACCTGCCATATATAATGCCTGGACTATTATTCTAAGACCACTGCAATATTAAAATGTACTATGCGATACCAAATTCAAGCTGCTTTTTGAGATGTTAGGCATGAACTATACATTCCCATTTCAGAGTTCACATTCTCCCGTCCACCTGCTTTAACGCTTTAACCCGTTGGGAAAGTCCATGGTCCAGCTCTGACCAAATAAAAAGGTCGTTCCAAATAAAGAGGTCTGCGTTCGCTAGTTTGAAGGCACACAACTCGTAATTCGTAATGCAGAAAAGAATGTCTGAACTGAAAGACTATCAGCGTGTCCACACGAAAACAAAATTATCCCATAACTCTATAAAGAAACATTGTATGAAGAATCATCGTATAGCGAACAGGGCGTCCACACACAAGAAACGTCGTATAAACAATCGTCGTATAGCGAACAGGGCGTCCACACACAAGAAACGTCGTATTAACAATCGTCGTATAAAGAAATATATAAAGAAACTGATTTTGACGAGATCGGTTGACATGACAGCCGGCCAATTATGGGTGTGCGGTCCGTTAAGCCCCGCCCAGTTATACCGTTCTAGTTCGACTCTACGTCCACACACAAAACTCTTTATCGAGTTCTAGTTAGAAACGATGCCCAGACCCTAGTTTCGTTATACGACGTTTCTTTATACGACGTATCGTTAGAAAGCGTACACACACATAATTTCATCGTATGGCTATCCCGAAACGGTATAGCCTATACCGTTTTGGGATAGCTATACGATGAATTTTGTGTGTGTTAACATGCACAGGGTATATCGACTCCACGGTTCTGACAAAGCTCTGTAGTTGTTGTTTTTGTCGTTGGTGTTACATTAAACGCTTTTCTTATTTTATGTTTCATCATTTTATTCGTCTCCATTTTTTTTTGGTGTGTAAATGTACTGAAGCTCATTTTTATGATACTATAATAACCCTTGAAATATTTTCTGTTGCAATTAGTGGGAGGTTTGTGCCTTTTTAAAATCGAAATGACTGTATCAAATCGGGATTGTCAGGTTGGTTGAATAGGTAGCTCACAGGGATGCACGGAGATTCGAGGGCACGTACAATTGGCCCATGAGCATTTTACGCCCTATGCTTTAGTTTAGTTCCAATTTTCCGATTCTAAATGACGACATATTATGACGACAAACGCTAGGCGAGTATGCGTGTCATTATGGACTTTTAGAATTGCACGACGTGAACGTGGAGTGCTCATGTGACATCCTTTTAAGGCAATGTGACGTCCTTTTAAGGCACTGGCAGTGACGTCACATTGCCATAAAAGGATGTCACACGATGTCACGTCGTGCAAATCTAAAAGTCCCTATTATCACAACTATGCAGAGACAAAAGAGCTAGTGTAAAATTTGAGTGTGTGCCAGTGATACGCTGTTTAGATCTATGTTTGGTGTCACACCAGACGACTGCCTGAGGTAAACGCGAGGTGACATTCCTTCTCAAACACGAGGTAACGCGCGCGGGGGACGTTTAGATTACAATGCACTTCTGCGGTAATCGCGAGGTACGTTCTCATGGTAACACGTACACGTCCACAGTGAAAAAGCGCGCGCTTTCGCTACATCCGCGTGGAGCAAGGGCGCGCGCAAAGGGCGCGCGCTATAGAGGGAGAAGACTGCCGGTTTCTGCCCCGCGAGCGTTTAGATCTTTGCTCAAAAAAATTGATCACACCAGATGCCTCCGGAGGTTGTGTCGTGTCGTGCTAAACCGTCTAGCGTGAATTATACCTCGCGTTTACCACGTGTTCGTTATTTTCCCCTTGTGCCGCGAGCGTTTATATCTACAGTGGACAAAGGATGACACGAGGTAAACTCCGGAGGTTACCTCGCGTTTTTTATAGATCTAAACGGGGTAAGACTAAAAATAGCCCGTCGAAATGATTGACCAAATATCTCAGCATCAAATCAATCAAAATCCTATTTCAAGATAACAGCACAATAAAGCGTGAAATCCTGTCCAGAAGCTCTTCAATCTTGCAGACATATCAACATGTGAGTGATTTTGATTTAGTCTGCAGTCACAGACTCGAAAGTAACCCTTAAACACAATTCCGTAACTAGTCCAGTAGAGTGCAGTTTATAGTCTCACTAGCGTCAATAGTTCAAATGCTCTGTTCAAAAGTTCAAAACGACTGACAAGGGTTTAGGCCTGAAGACTATTTTGATTGACATCTCACATGTTGGTCTGGTATCCCACCGTGTGGTACTCTCAAGGGTCAGTGACATGCTGCACTGTTGGACATGACCTAGTGGCGTAAGGTAAGTCCATCCATTGAGGGGACTGCCACGGTGAGGGGAGATGGGGTGTTTATTTGCAGGCCTATTAACCCTTGTGAGTATCAGTGTTTTCACTATGAGACTACACAGGATCTGTACTTAGGGCGCGTTCATGCTTGATTTTGACGGCCAGAATCAGGCATCTGTTACGTGTTTAGTTTAAAACACGATTGCGTTCATGCTCACTTTTGTAGAATCACCGAAAAACGGCGATCACGAACGCCGATCGTAAACTCACAAAAAGATGCGTTTACAATTGTAAACGCGTTTAAATGGGGTCAACGCACTGACCTCTAGTGGGTCTACGTAGCATGCACAGTGAAGGTCACACAAGGCCACACAAGGAGAATTGCCTGGATGAGCCAGAGAAGTAAGCATGAACAGCTACACCGTGGAACTGCGATCACGATGAGCGTTTACGATGAGCGTTTCAGATCGCTCATTCTACCTTCAAAATCAAGCATGAACGCGCCCTTAGACATCTAAAACAGAGACTCTCATAATTATCCAGGCCCAGGTCTTTGCTCGAGGCTTCAGGAATTGGGGGGGGGGGGGGGGGGGGAATCTCACTAGGAAGACCAAATGCTAATTTACAAGGCTACTGATTTGGCCAATAAAACATATGTACATCGGTGGCCTCAAAACAGTTACAAGAATACTCGCTAGCGTGAAGAATGAGACACAAGAGTGTCGATTCTCATATCAACGCATATCCATGTCTCAGTTACGGGGCTTTGGCTTGAGCTCGACGTCGAGTTGGTTCTAGATGCAGAAGAAGAGAGTGCGGGTATCCCATAATGGGTACGTCATGTGTGACGGTACGGAGTAACACTAATGAAGCTACTTGGAAATAGCGAGCCGATTACGAGCCCAGCTCACCCAGTTCAAATGTACAGAACAGTCTTGCAAGTGAAAGGCTGTTGAAGACTTCTCTATCCTGGCCTGGCTATTGTGCATGGAATTGCGTTGGCGCGCAGTGTATACTATGCCCAGGGGCGTAGACAACGGGGGGGATGAGGGGGATGCATCCCCCCACCTCACAAGGTGGGGGGGGGGGGGGGATGGCATGTACAATCATCCCCCCAGGTTTTGGGGAATGATATTTGCTTACTTAATAAGTCATAATGATGATAATAATAGTAATAATAATAATGATAACAATTATAATATTAATAATAATAATAATTATGATGATAATAATAATCCTCATCATTATTGTAATTGTGTTTATTGTTATTAGCCGCATTCACACGGTGAAAGCCAATTCAGACGGTAAAAAAAAGAAAATCTTACAAGTATTTTGTGGTTATCTTGTGGTTTGGAAACCACAAGATAACCACAAGATTAAACAGGCGCGGATCTATGGGGGGGGGGGGTTAGGGGGTTTAAACCCCCCCCCCCTTGGGCGGCCCAAAAAACAAACAAAACCAAAAAAAGGGGAAAAAAAGAAAAAAAGAAAGAAAAAAGAACGCACGCTGGAGAGAAACTCTTTCAAGTGCAAATATTGTGAGAAGATATTCAACTCATCTGGTAACTTAACCAAACACATGATAACTCTGGATATAACTGTGTATTTAACTGTTACTTGAATTAAAAAGACGTTATCATGCACTACTTTTTATGGTCTCCATTGTGTTAATAGATGCCAGGAAAACATCACTTACGGGGTTCAAATAAACACCCCAAAAAAAATCGGCTCGCCGCTTCGCGGCTCGTGGACGATGCTCTGCATCGTCATTATTTTGGTCAACCCCCCCCCCCTTAGCAAAAAGCTAGATCCGCCCCTGAGTCATCCCCCCCCCAGGTGAACGAACCTGTCTACGCCACTGACTATGCCTGTAATATAGTGTCTTCTATGCCCCAGGCAAACCATCACACGACCTCACCCATATTTTTATGCAGAAACGTAGAGTTAAAATATCCTTCTAATATATAAATTTCCTTCTTAATTATCCGTGTCAATAGTCGAATAATTTGGTTTAGTCAATTCCGTGTTACGCTCATTTTGCTGTTGATTTGGTAAGGCCTATTTTGTAGACACATATTACACATTTTCCTATATTATGTCATTCACCGGTTAAAACAAAAGTGAACAAAGTTCTGTAATGGCTCATAATTTCCTGACTGCTCGTCTAGTCAACGGGCCAAGGAAGCTATGCCTTGTCCAAGCAGATATATGGGACTCCATGCTAGATGTTAAAGGGCAACCCAACTTTGTAATACATTGATTAGCATGGAAGCAAAAAAATGAGAGAAACACAATAGCAAGAGTTTCAAATAAATCGGACCAATGAGATGGGAGTCAGGGATGTTTGAAATATGATATCACTCAATGTAATCTATGATGGACAACAAAAAGTATCATTAATTTCTGCTTTTCCCTTTAGGGTTATCTCCCTCGGGGCACTACTCAAAATATATCATGGATCGTATATTAGTATAGGTCCTCGAAAAAGAAAAGTGATTATAACTTTCGAAAATGTATAAACTTTCCTAATTTTTTTCCGATTTCGTTCAAAGTTTGACAAGTCCGATTGTCTTATTTGTCCACTCAACTTATAGTTTAGAGTTTCTTCAAAACGATTACATAGGAGTTTCCTCATATCAGAATACGCTTAAAAACAACAGAAGGAAAAGTCACTGTTCGCGACAAAGGTCACGCCGGGATGGGCGTAGGTCAAGTTATCCTTCCCATAGGAACCGCAAGGTCAAAGATCAAACGAAGATGCCATCTGGTGAAATCTGTTATCACTTCGAAAGTTCATGAGTAGATAACACCAATTCATTATGTCTAGTAGGATAGGATGAAGAAAACAAATCATGTGTTTACTTATATATTACCTAATGTAACAGGTGGAAACCAACGGCCGGGTGTATTTAGTTTCGTTTTGTCTCCCCCTTTCGTCTTTGTGCCCGGAGTTTTGTCCATGTGTACTTTAAAAGTGTCATATTAAAAATAAAATACAGGAAAATCATCTTCCTAACAACTTCACATACGCGAGAATTTCAGATCAAGGAATCAGTATCTCTCTCTCTCTCTCTCTCACACACACACACACATAAACACTCACACACGAAAATCTTTGAAAATATTCAACCAATTTTTTTTTTATCGGTATGTCTACTACAACATTTTCTTTTTTCTGAGACTCTATTGCATTAATTGTACTCAACGAATCTGAAAGAATAAAAATACCAACATATTATTGTTAGGCCATATTAATGTAACAGGTCAGAATTGAACTGTTTTATAGTGAAAAATATCTATATATTTCTAATCAATATCTCCTCAGGAAGAAAGTAAGAAGTTTATATGTTCACAAACTTTGTACTTCAAAGAAGTATGACTCACACATATTCCGAGTAAAAGCTATCAATTTTGCCAAAACATGACATTCCACAGCTATGAGAGAGTTTATGATGTATGGTCATTTGGTCAACGGTTAGTAACTCGACCCCCCCCCCCCTTTCAGAACACTTCTAATGACTTGACCAGATAAACCCCAAATTGTAAACATCAGATAAGAACCCCAGACTTCCCGTCTCCCTCCCAATAACAAGACCCTTCCCAGAACAGGTGGTACTGGTAGCTATACCACCGTGAGAGTGTAACTGTTATAAAGGTGGGCAGAGGTATTTGTCAGATTCACTCCTGCACTGCACCCCCATCCATGGGGCAGGCAGGGAGGTCGACTCTGCAAGCTTTTGGAGTTACTCTGTAAATTAGGTAAGAAGGTTATTCTTTTGTGAAGTTTGATAATTATTGAGATAATTAGTATTTTTGTAGATGTATTCTGATGTTAGTTAATAAGCTTGGTATCGTTCTGAACGATTAAGTTGTGCTGAATTAATATGCAGTCTGTGGCATATTCTCTGTATATAATCATCAGCAGGTTGATTTCGTTAGTGAGTTAATTAAGCACTAGATTAAGATTTGGTAATAGTAATTTGAGATGATTTGAATATTACTATGTTATCTGTTATATCACTTGTAATCTTTAGGAGTTTTAGTCATATAATGTGTTGTTGAGATTAACTCTGGATAATCGTATTTTGCAAGACAGTTGTAATTAAGAGTAATGTTTTAAGAGTTAACAGTTAGCGGATATAGTTTGAATCTTCTTCACTTTTCTGTTGTATATCTAAAGAGTATAATTCACAATGATTTGTATTAATTATTGTTCCTTTAGGTATTGACAATCAAGAGTAAGAAGCGGGTACTATGAGAGGAAACAGTCCTCTAGGCCAGATTGCCAGGGTGAGTGGTTATCATATTCAATGTATAAACCACTATTTCAATGTAGTTTTAATTGGGAAATATGTATGATTGTTTTACAAAGTTCACTTGATGGCTGTCTTCATTTACTTGTTTGGAAAGTTATCCATTAAGATGGACGAACTTTATTTGTGATTAGATACTTGTTATTTTCATGCAATATTGATTAAGTTTTAATGAATGGATATAAACAACCTGTTTATCATTTATTATCATGAGTCGGCTTGACGTCATATTGTTGGAATGCGTATCTTAGAGTCATTAACGAATAATATGTTTATTGCTATTATGTGTGTTTTTCAAACATGTACTCATTTCTATTTAATTGTTTTAACTTTGTTTATTTCTTCAGGCTTAGTTTATTTTTGCACCTGAAATAAAAACGAACCGCAACACAAC
The DNA here is from genome assembly GCA_035222895.1 of Strongylocentrotus droebachiensis. Classification (NCBI taxonomy): domain Eukaryota; kingdom Metazoa; phylum Echinodermata; class Echinoidea; order Camarodonta; family Strongylocentrotidae; genus Strongylocentrotus; species Strongylocentrotus droebachiensis. The sequence goes on from JAVYIG010001198.1 coordinate 32,870, forward strand.
GAATGGTGTGACGAGTATTTTCTTCCAGTTTCCGCGTGTGGTCTGCGATGTTACAAATGGCGTAATCGGCAGGATTTCAGCAAGTGCAAGCCCTGGCTTTCTGTGGAGCTTCTACATCTGTGGGACAACTCGATCGGACACAGATGTCTAGAAACGTGTAAATATTGACGTAGATTTTAAGATACAATGATTGTGTGTATATTGTATGAATGTTTGTAGCTAAGCTAGTGTGAAGTTTAGTAAGGAGCTACATTGTGTTTGCTTGGGATGATTTTATTGAAATTATCTTGTAATGGAATACTTTAATGTATTCAGTTTAAATTGTTTTGGGAAAATTAAGGAATAAAACTATTCGTATGTTGTTCAGACTGTCGTGATAATACTGTGTTTGGAACAGTCCATACCCCCTTTCGTATTTAATTTCGGCTGGTTGGATGGAGCCTCATATATAAGGGATGGCATACAAAGACACCGGTATTTTATAATATTGATAGGAGGGATAACAGTACATGTAGGTGTAGAGCAAGTATGAATAGTTGGAATATTCCTTTATTGGAACTTGAAAATTATGGATATTTAAAGTTCGGCAAGACATTTGTTAGAGTTTGGTAACTTAAGTATTTGGTTGTACTTGTACGTTGTAGCATGTATATTACATTTATTGAATTGATATGCATGGTGGATATATGTTTTAGTTTTAGAGACTGCTTTCGAAAAAGCAGGGGAGCCCATGAACGTGACATGTTGTTTCAGTTTGGGTCAGCAATTATTTGGAGTAACTATGTGCGTGTGTCGTGTAATGGATATTGTATTGTTTTATACTGAGATTTCTGGTATGTAACTGGGATTTGGCTGGAATTACTGTTGGACTTAGCCTGGATAGTGTATTTAATGTTTATTCCGAAAACCTCGACATGAGACCGGAATCATGCATGAAAGAAATACTGGGGCGACTTCTAGGAGTAGGGTTTATCTCTTGATCTTTGTTTTTCTGTTAACCTCGTAAAGAGGCCGGAAAGGGCACATTGGTAGCGGAGAGGATTAGCCAAAAGTTATAAGATTTCTTTGTATATTGCAATATGTCGAATTTTTGTATCTTAGGAGTTTATTAAGATGTGAAAGGAATATCTGTAGGGCAAGGTTGTTACGAAATACAGTTGACTGTTTTACTGCTGTATTTGCTAGAGTGTGTAAATGTACTGTTTTGGTGTTTTTAAAAAATGACAATGAGTAGATTAATTGGGTATATACCGTGAAAGTCATCTGGCTTGTTAGAGATGCCTGTGGTATGAAGATTTATGTTGATAACTAAGGTTTGGCAGTAGGGACTCTGGAACTGTTAGGATCAGTTGGGTAGTACTTAGATAATTTGTGAATGCTAGGAGCCTCGACATGAGACCAGTTTTACATAATAAGGAGTGCTAGAATGGCTGAAACAGATGAGTTTTTGCACTAGATATGTTTTCTGTGATTCTCGTCATGAGACCAGAAAGGTCGTATTAGTGGTGCGGGCTGGCCAATAATGTGTTATTTTTATATTCTGTACTATGCAAAAAAAGATTTTTAATCACATGATTAATTTTGGTTTGCGTATTGGTAATTAGGCATCGGTATTAGGATCGGGAAACAGCCACGATGGGGACTAGGTATAGTGGGTATTTAATATAAATTTTGTTGTAGTCTGAGTGTCGGGACGACACTCAATTGAGCAGGGGAGTGTGTAACAGGTCAGAATTGAACTGTTTTATAGTGAAAAATATCTATATATTTCTAATCAATATCTCCTCAGGAAGAAAGTAAGAAGTTTATATGTTCACAAACTTTGTACTTCAAAGAAGTATGACTCACACATATTCCGAGTAAAAGCTATCAATTTTGCCAAAACATGACATTCCACAGCTATGAGAGAGTTTATGATGTATGGTCATTTGGTCAACGGTTAGTAACTCGACCCCCCCCCCCCTTTCAGAACACTTCTAATGACTTGACCAGATAAACCCCAAATTGTAAACATCAGATAAGAACCCCAGACTTCCCGTCTCCCTCCCAATAACAAGACCCTTCCCAGAACAGGTGGTACTGGTAGCTATACCACCGTGAGAGTGTAACTGTTATAAAGGTGGGCAGAGGTATTTGTCAGATTCACTCCTGCACTGCACCCCCATCCATGGGGCAGGCAGGGAGGTCGACTCTGCAAGCTTTTGGAGTTACTCTGTAAATTAGGTAAGAAGGTTATTCTTTTGTGAAGTTTGATAATTATTGAGATAATTAGTATTTTTGTAGATGTATTCTGATGTTAGTTAATAAGCTTGGTATCGTTCTGAACGATTAAGTTGTGCTGAATTAATATGCAGTCTGTGGCATATTCTCTGTATATAATCATCAGCAGGTTGATTTCGTTAGTGAGTTAATTAAGCACTAGATTAAGATTTGGTAATAGTAATTTGAGATGATTTGAATATTACTATGTTATCTGTTATATCACTTGTAATCTTTAGGAGTTTTAGTCATATAATGTGTTGTTGAGATTAACTCTGGATAATCGTATTTTGCAAGACAGTTGTAATTAAGAGTAATGTTTTAAGAGTTAACAGTTAGCGGATATAGTTTGAATCTTCTTCACTTTTCTGTTGTATATCTAAAGAGTATAATTCACAATGATTTGTATTAATTATTGTTCCTTTAGGTATTGACAATCAAGAGTAAGAAGCGGGTACTATGAGAGGAAACAGTCCTCTAGGCCAGATTGCCAGGGTGAGTGGTTATCATATTCAATGTATAAACCACTATTTCAATGTAGTTTTAATTGGGAAATATGTATGATTGTTTTACAAAGTTCACTTGATGGCTGTCTTCATTTACTTGTTTGGAAAGTTATCCATTAAGATGGACGAACTTTATTTGTGATTAGATACTTGTTATTTTCATGCAATATTGATTAAGTTTTAATGAATGGATATAAACAACCTGTTTATCATTTATTATCATGAGTCGGCTTGACGTCATATTGTTGGAATGCGTATCTTAGAGTCATTAACGAATAATATGTTTATTGCTATTATGTGTGTTTTTCAAACATGTACTCATTTCTATTTAATTGTTTTAACTTTGTTTATTTCTTCAGGCTTAGTTTATTTTTGCACCTGAAATAAAAACGAACCGCAACACAACGAATGGTGTGACGAGTATTTTCTTCCAGTTTCCGCGTGTGGTCTGCGATGTTACATTAATAAGGCCTAACAAAAAGATGTTATATTGCCCAGGTACCAAAACATGGGTCGGTCGGTCGATCGGAAATCTCTTCTTTTTTTTCCTCCCTCTTTTGGCTGATATTTTTCGCTTAATACTTTTTTCTCTCTAAAAAATGGTAAACAAACACCAAAAATAAAATAAAATGCCGATCATAGATTTCAAGATTTTGGGGTCGGTCACAAAGGGCAATACAACATCTTTCTTCTTTTTTAAAGCCTATTGGCCGCCTGTTCTGTTCTGTCCTGTATGATGATGTGCCATTGTGTAATCTTTTCTGTTCATGTATTTTCATCCCTGGAACGTAGAAGCCTGCTGCCGCATGGCCTCTCTTGGGATCTTAAGATCCGTCTGTGTATATGTGTAGGTGTGTTGTATTACTTCAAGAGATTTGGCTTTTTGATAGTATGGTTTTAAGTATGAACTTAATGGTTATAATTAAAATAGACCAGAATACTGAAATACTCTAAATCTTGGCCAGTACGCGGCGCCCTCACCGCCTTCTCCCTTTCCACTCCTCTTTGTGTGTGTGTGTGCATTTTCTATCTCATTTTGTTTTCACCAATCGTTCGGGGGAGGGGTGGGGTACGTTGCCACCCCCCCCCCCCCCCCGTAGCTACGCCACTGCACACATGGATGGTGAGATCGTGAAACCAGAGGTTGAAAGTCACTCCTTCGTGATAGTCAGCAGGCACATACTCTAATTTGACATTTGACGACGATTCCTAAAGCCTTGAGCAAAGCCTAAACTTGCCAGTCGCTTGCTCTGTCGGGAGCGGCTGAAGTAGAGCCTATTTCGTATCATGGTGCATACATGGAGATATGGTTTGTGCTTGCAAACTACATCATGTCCATGGGAAGACTGACAGCTGACAGTGCTAAGTGCTACCTCATGTCCACTTAGCATGTGTTGACCTTCTGACCCTTGACCTCTTGTGACCTTGTATGCATACAGTCCGTGGGTCTAGACCAATGACCCGATTGGTCTCTATTGTTAAATATTTTGAAACAATGAATATTGCTACAGAAAAGCACAAAGACTTAACTCTTGCTCTAAAACTCGCAAACGTCTCCAGCCTCTAGGGGTGTTTCATTAACTAAAATCAATTTTGATCCGAAAATCGATTTTACGACTGAGCCAATTCTATCTTACAGTGTCATCACGAATTCCGGTTTAAAATTAGACAGTTATGAATGTTTAAAGGTTGCGATCAATCAAATAAACATTGGTAACTCTGTGACGTATCTTGCGACCTTCCTTTCCATTTGAGTTATTACATAACATTTGATAAACTTTCATTTTCTTCGTTCTTGATGACGGAATATATTTTGTCCATACCTATCTACACAAACATATTTGCAATAATTATATTTAGGGTGCAGGTATTATGACTATGATTCAAAATTTTCTTGAGGGATTGATTTGTGTTTGACTAACCGCAACTTCCAAAATTCAAAACTTTTTTATTTTAATCAGAATTTGCTCAAAATCGTTGCTCTCATTGTTCTGCTTCCGTTCAAAGTAAAACCAACTTAATATCTGGATGACTCCCCCCCCCCCCCCCTTTAAGTCTGGAATGGGGGCCCCATCCTTTGGTATCTACTGTCCTGTACTTACAGTCGATGAATGACTTCACATGCCAATAGAACACGATACACAGTTTGAACAGTTCTAAACACGGAACTGTAATGTTATGAACGAACGTGCACACACATGTATTTATAACATGACAGTTTTTATTTATTGGAGAAAAAAAAGAAGATATACCAAACCAGAATCAACACGATAATGAAATTATATACTGATCATAAAACTTTACAAGGGATTTAAGCAAAGGCCCACCCCCAAAACAAACCCCCAAAACCAGAAAAAGTGACTCACACCCCTCCCCCCTCCCCACACACAATAAAAAGAGACCCCCAAAAGCTTATTTATTTTACAATAACATGTGAGAAATTTACACTCTTATTGCCTATTGCTCACAATCAGGGAATCGTGGTAACCGTCATACCTGAAGCTTGAATACGTTTCTTCTGGGTAGGGACGGATGCTGATGACAGCAGGATGAAGCGCAGATAGAACATTTTCTGGCCCAAGCCGACATAAAACATAATAGAAAGTTGACATTTCTTTTTCTTTTTTAATAACAAACTAAATTGGAAATGCAACCTTGATAGCAAACTGTAGAGGAAAGCAGAAAATATCAGAGAAGTAGACTGGGGGAAGTTTGAATGAAATTGGACAAAAGATGAGAAAGTTATGAGTTTCTAAAAGTTGAAAGCACTGTAGGTATGGGTTCTTCAAATTAGCTGAATCGGTCTGTGGTGTATAGTGGAGGACAACTTTCTCATTTGTTCGGACATACAAAATGACTAAAATTTCAATTTTTCAAAAAGTGTATGACTCAGGAGGGTTATTTCTCCCTAGAGGATCTGTAATAATATACTATCCATCTATTCCACCATATATTTTGAGTAGTTCAAGAGAGAAGACACTTAGGAGGAAAAAAAACGGAAATTAATTATATTTGTGTACACGCCAAACCGGAGAGTTACCCATAGAGTGGTGAAGTGTGACGTCATCAAAAGACTATTTTGAGAATTTCTCTATTTTAACTTCATTTTCCAAAAGAGCATAACAAATTTTGTACAAATTAATGTCGAAAATCAATTGAATATGTTGAGTATTGGCTGAGAAATGACCATCTGAATAAATATATATCCTATTGGAACTATTTTGCTCCGGTTCATAACACTACGAACCAGAGCAAATAAAACTGAGTTCATATAGGAAATCTCTTTATTCAGATGGTCATATCTTTTCCAATACTTAGCATATTCAATTAGTTTCGACATTTGGACATTATTTTTGATGCTCTTTCGGAAAATGAAGTAAAAATTGAGAAATTATTATTTTTTAAATCGATTGTTATGATGTCACAGCTTCAGTACTCCATGTTTATCCGCGACTACGTCAAAATCCACTGACCAAACTGCCAATTTGAGATTCGCATAGACTTAGTGATCTTGTATTTGAATCATTCATAACTTTTTTTTAATCATTATTTTGTCCGATTTATTTCAGACTTTCGCAATTCTGTTTCTTGTTTCATACAAATAAACCTGTTACAAGAGTAGGATTGGAGGCATGTCATTTCCTCACGCACGCCGAAGGAAGGAATGTCGATAACGGGCGATGAAGTGGAAATAAATATAGAACGATTTATGATCTGCTACTCACCAGGACTATAAATCATTCACACCATGAGGCCTGCCTCGTTCACACCAGAAATATCACGCAACCAAAGTATTAGTATCTCTAATCACACTCATACACACAACACACTCACAAACTCATACACAAAGATCGTTTGAACACAGTTTTATTTTGTGGCCGCCATCCAAGTCAATCATCGCTTATGACTGCGGTCTCCAGCACTTTTTCCACAGATAGTTCGGATAATACTTTAAATTTATGATAAAATGTTATAGAAATATTAAGGTGGTTTGTTATGTAAATAAAATTCTGACGAAGTGTAGCAGCGGCACACGAAACATCATGCCTGTTTTCACTATCTCGAGACTAGTGCCAAATATCCAGCTATTTGAACTATCCCGATCACAAACTATCCAGCTAATTTGCGTCATCATTAGACCGGAGTAGCCAATTAGCTGGATAGTTAGCGATCGGGATAGTTCAAATAGCTGGATATTTGGCAATCTCGAGATAGTGAAAACAGGCCTATCGTATTGACCATAGATCGCGAGACAAACGAATGTCTCTAGCGATATTATTTTCGATACTATATTATCCGCAATGAGTATTATTTAGCATTATTGAGTTATTATTGTTTGTATATCTGTTCTTTGTTATTTTTTGGGAAAAATGCAGAAATAAAATCCTATCAAAATCAAAAAGTAAAGGCAAGCATGGTATCGTTAAAGAGAAGGTTGAGTTCTGGGAATGGTGAAAAGTACTTTGTGATTTTTTGCAATATTGTTATATAAGTGTAGAACAATATGTACAAAATGTCTCTTGAAGAAGATGGCTTTTCAAATGCCCTCATATTCAAAATATGACCAGTAACAACTTAAAAAGAAGTTTAAGTTCTGGGAAGAGGTGAAAAATAATATGTGAGCGTTATCATTCTTATTATGCAGGTGTGGAAGAACATCAGATAATACATGTTCCCTGAAAAGCATGGCTCTTCAAATGCCTTCATATTCTAAATATGTCATGTAACATCGTAAAACTCCAGGGTAGGATTTTTACGTCACGTGTTCGTGTAGTCCCATATACATCTTTCTGTCTACAGTGTTTGTAACTTTACCAAGACTTGGCCAAATTTCTTATCATTTTGATGATTCCAGAACCTTGCAATACACACAAATTCTTATATGCTAGATGATCAACCTTTTCTGGTCGATTCCACACCGTTTCTTTCACAATGCAATCGCATGACCAGAACTCAACTTCATCTTTAAGGTTATAAACTTGTGGGATACATTTTCATGCCACATGTTTGTTTAGTCTTATAAAAATATATAAACATTTATGTGTACAGTGCATGTCAGCTTCAGCAATACCGGACTAATTTATTATTTTTGGATGATTCCATAACCTTACAGTATACTAATTTACATCAACCTTTTCCAACCAATTTCACACAGTTCTTTTTACATTGCATTGTACGACCAGGATTCAACTTTGTTTTTAAGTTTAAGTCGTATTATAAACATCATTACAAGTAATTTCCAATTTGGCTGTACAAATCTATCACCAGTATCCACACAGTACCAATAATATCAATGGACTAACCACTTTCGAAAATTAAATTACGATTAAGTGGAAAGTAAGTGGAAGGTAAACACTAGGATAAAGAAGCTTCGCATATTCATAATTATTGTTGGCATTTGATCAACTGGACTACATTGTATTACATTGAGTGTACTTTCAGTTTGCGGATATAATTATATTGAACATTTTTGTTAACAATGTTTTCAATGATTTGGGCTCAACTTTGTGTTAAAACCTTAAGGTAATACATCATCACGAAATTAAGGAGCTAATTGACGTTAAGTATTAATAGTTAATCTGCAAAGGCCGTGGCGATTATCATAGTGTCATTTCATTCCTTCGCTATCCATAACAAATTAACAAGCCGTATAAAATAATAATATGAACAGGCCTAGAAATGAGTTAGCGTACATGAGATTGCGAAGACCACAGGCGAGGAATTTTGGAACACAATGGAGATGGGCCAATATATTGACCTTTGTTATCATTTTCATGTTTCCAGGGGGGCATTCCTCATTTTCCTCGAAAAAGAAACAACATTTGAAGACTCATTCAAACAATTACTAAGACACATTTTTTTGAAAGATTTTTTAAATGGTGCATAGGGCGAATGATCGGTCTTATCAGAATTAATTTGTTATGAGTTCATTCGATGATCTATAATGGACGACCATATTTCTCTTTTCTTAGCGGGGCGGGGTTCCGTCATGCACCCTTAAAGACTCTTTTCTTATACTCTCTCGTTCGTTCGTATATAATATATTTTTGTGTGGACGCACTAAATATAGAGTAATTTTTTTCAGTTAGATCAAGACAAATTTGAATTTTGATAGACTATTTATATATAAATATAAATCAATAATTATGAATGTACAATATTCAGAAAATAGTACCAATTCTTCAAATTTCATGATTTTTTTTAGAAATGTCATGCACGCAATATGATACAAATCATATAACTTGGGCAAACGCATGGGGAAATCAAGTTTGGGGGATAAGAAGGGAAATTAAAGGATAAATATATATAGATCTAAAGCAGTTGATAAATAGTGAGGCAATGGCGTCACAAACTGATAACCAAAATTGACAATTTGTGTGATGGTTTCTATTGTTCCATACTTTTTCAAAAAATCATAACTTCCTTATTAGTTATCCGATTTTACTCGTTTGTCTGATTTTTTGGAGAGGACCCGGGCTTTAATACCTCAGTCACACCAACGAAACCGACACCGGACCCACAACAGATCGAATTAACGTTACATTATTACCACGAATGGTCAGAAAGCGGTTGGTTTGGATTCAGTGTGGACTGTGGAGTCTACATGGTGGTACATGGGGTGACTGAGTGAGATATATTTAAGACATGAAAAACGGATAAATGCAGCATCTTGATGGAAGATAACATTATTTTCATGATAGTGACCTTAAATGTCATACTACTGTCAGGAGGGTCATGTGAAGATAAGATGAAGAGTTTCGAGGGAAACCAACGGTAATCTCACGGCTGGAGGACATTCCAAGTTATACGGTATAGTTGCTCGACGTGATCTAGCTTGGGTAGGCTACTGTTTGTTCTGTTCTCCCCCTTTACAAGAAACGGTCAATAACTACTAGAAACAATTGGAAAATGTTGATTATGTGTTGTACTTCAGAATTGGTGTTTGCTACGGAGCAAAATAAAAATAAATTAACTTAATCATGCTGGAAATCTCATGCATTGCACTTAATTAGGATGGCCTGTAATAAGAACCACACACAGTCATGCGGCATGAAAGTTTTTTCCTAACTTTTCATCATATTTCGTTATTTATGAGGGCATTTGAACTTGAAGAGCAGTCCTCTTCAGTGGAATTTTCTCCTGAGATATTTTTCCAAACCTTTTTTTTTCTGTGATACTCTTCCAGAACACCGAGACTCGCAAATTAGTTTTAATAACTTTACCAGAACTCACTCTTTTCTTTCATTCTTGCTTCCATGCAGCCTTGGCATTATGTTCTATTGATTATGATACTATTCCCTTCTCGAATAGTGCATAATTACATTATTCTTAGATGATTATGAGATAATTATGATAAGGCCCAGTGCGCTTCCAAAGAGCTTTGGAAATTATATTCTGTTTTCAGCTCCTTCACGTCTACTCCTAATGTTGCTCCATCACTACCCGCGTTTACAAGCTCATCATTATGTCCTCCTTCCTTTTACGATGTTACATGACATATTTAGAATATGCTGGCAATTGAAGAGCCATGCTTTTCAGGGAACATGGTTTATCTGATGTTCTTCCACACTTGCATAATAACAATGATAACGCTCACAAATTATTATTCACCTCTTCCCAGAACTCAACCTTATCTTTAACTGTAAATGTAGAATTATAATGAAGTCATTACTTTTGTTTTTTTGTCGGTATACAGTTTACATGTGCAGGCTAGCTCCGCTCCAGCTCCCCCCCCCCCCCCCCCCGACAAAAAATTGCTAGGAGATTATTGCTTCAGGATGTTTGATAGAAAATTTTAGACACCTTCAAAGTTGTCAAACACAACATGTTTTGTTATTTTAAATTCATAATGAGGAGACTTTACACCTTGGTTGACCTCTGTTCAGGTGAATGCTGGGAAATATGGTCGTGGTCACGTGACTGTCGGCAATCTGACTGATGACATGGTGCACCTGAACCAAGCTGGAAATTTGATGATCTCGCTGCCATTTTTCGCACGTGTGCAATTTCATCGAAAAAAGGGAAGGTAGGTCTACTATTTTGCCCGGAAGATAAAGTCTCGTGTCTAGTATAGCCTAGAAGTAGTACATGTCCTGATTCCATAGCCATAGGCCTTGGCTTTGGTCTTCATGCACAGACTAAAACACGATGCTAAAGTTTTGAGCCAGGCCTTACTTTGTCCCCAGCTCTGCTCGGGTTTTGAGAGCTACATGTACATAAAACCATGGACTTGAAAACTAATAAGTCCACGATAACACATGCACCTGTATGCATCAGAACCTTTGATACGAGATATTTATGACTAACAAGTGTTTATGCCTGCTAACTATAGAGTCAAACAGGAAACATCACAGTGATGGATACATGTGCTCTGATGTGCAGTGTACTGTCCTACAGTGTATATCATAATGGCTAGTTCTGGTCCTAGTACTAGGGAAATGTTAGTCTACAGCTCTACAATCCCTTGGTCCTACCAATAGTAACTTCTTGGTCCTACTAGGAAAATATTAGTCTGCAGCCCTACAATCCCCTGGTCCTACATTTTAGAACCTGTATTAAATACTAGTTATCATCAGTGCTAGCTTGCAACATGCGGTAGGCCTACACGCAGCTTGAAAATAAAGAGATACACGTGAGTCACATCCGGGAACTCGAATTCAGATCATGATTAGCGTACAGCTAGACACTGTTGAAATATACCTCCTTTTGCTTCCGAACATTTCTTTTCCATCATATCATATAAACTAATGTTACCATTAATCATTTAAAGTTAAGACCGGTTTTTATTGAAGTACACCCCCTCCCCCTCTGCCCTTTCCGTGGAATAATTGGCTATATACTGTAGATCTACTTTCTAGGACATTTTTTTTTTCTTTAAACATTTCAGATCACAAAAGAAAATTAGGCCCCTAAAATCCTTTAACTTAGTTACCAAAGGGATTCAATTAACCTGTCTCTAAAGCAGCTGTGTAACATCCGATACAAGAGGATTCAGAGATTTCAAACTTTGTCCAGGACCTGTAGCTGTCACAACATTACATTTACAGGCACATGGGTACCACATTGTAACTGTATATGCCGCCCTACCATGGCAGACATTATTATTACATGCCCGGCATAGCATGAGTCCAGTTATTCATTTGGGTGACACGAGTAATAAGATCTGTTTGTATGCGAGCTTTGGGATGGGAGGGGTGACTATTTCGTTCCAGTCCCGTCCCCCCCCCCCTCTCTCTCTCTCTCTTTCTCTTCTCCCTCTTTTCTCTCTCTCTCTCTCCCTCTTTCTCTCGCACTTTTTTTCTCTCTCTCACGCACTTTCTCTCTGGCAGTTGAATAGTTGATAGGGAAGGGGAAGTCCCCAACCTCCCCAGCTAGCCTCTCCGATCTATTGATGTATGCATGTCATTCCCGCCATGACTAGTATGTCGCTGGTTCATTCTTCGTGTTTTGAGGAGAATAGCTGTAACAAAAATATCGCTCTGCTTGGTGACTAGACTAATGCTAGCGAAAAATAGAACAACTTGAAGGAAGTTTCCTCGGGATTTTCACCTGGGAATCGGAACATCTGTGAAATAAAACGATACAGCATGAAGTGCACACCTTGCTGCAACATGCCCCCAACCTGTCAGCATTGCCAGTGACCTTTGACCTCGACCCAGGCCTCATCATTGGGGGCAATGAACATTATATGCCGCAAGTTTCCATCGGGAGGGCAATTCAAAACAGCACATGCCAATCGTTTAAGAACATACGAATACAACCCTAAGGCACAATAACACAAATCATTGTGCAGTTGGAAGGTAACAAGTCAAGATAACTTCTTGAGATAATGATGATATTGACTTTTTTTTCATACGTCGTCATTTAGGTCTAAGATGAAGTAACATAATAATCTAGGAATTTTAGCCATGCAGGTTCGTTTGCGATTTGAGAATACATATTGTACAAAGTCATGTACTCTCCTAATTAGAGTGATTGTTTCGAAAAGGCTAAACATTCAACAAAGATCTAGACCGGATTTGATAGAGGAAACTAGTAAACATGTATACTTTTCCTAACACATGTATTCATAATGAAATGTTGTTTGGCACTTATTAAAAGACTACTAAATACTTTTCCATTCATTTCAGAATGTACAGGAATCAGACACTTACCACTTCCTAACTCCTAAGTTTAAATTGTCAATTTCCTATAATTCGTGTTTGATTGAGTTCCTGCTAAATCGGTTGGTGAGCCGATTATTGTCTAATTTCATGCGTGTTTCACTGTGCCAATCTTTCACTTTGATCTTTTAATTTGGGGGTGAGCCATCGACTATAAACTCCGTCATCATCTTTCGATTCATCATGGCATCTCTTTCCCAGTATATAGCAAAAGAAAGATATTTGAACTCCATCAACGCAACAAATGAAACGAAAGTAATTCGAGACAGTCTGAAATAGGAAACTGAACATCATCGATTTTATGAGGTTTAACAAAAAAAGGATTTCATCAACAACGCTTAGGCACTTAATCCATTCACCGGTATACTTGGCATCACCTCAATGTTATTATAACATCTGTCTTTTATACTTTGTATCATCAGGGAGATCTCCCTGGTATAATCATGGTATCTTCTATTAGGCCGGAGCCTTTGTTGAGTCCCGCTGTCGCACTTGCTATTCCCCAACCATTGTGTTAGATGGGTCCCGGTAGCATTATTTTTTTCTGCGGCACAGATCGGGGTTAGGTGCGTGTTGAGCCTATGGGAAAGTTTAGGGTTAGGGTTAGGGTTAGGGTTAGGGTTAAATCAAGACCTCTTTAAAAAAAAAACAATCTGTGCCGCAGAAGAAAATAACGCGTCCCGGTAGGAAAGAATTTCTTGAATGCTGTCATTGCTGTGAGAAGCCTGGCGCTGGCAGAACTGGGCCAGGCAAGGGTAGGCCTAAACTAATATTGGAGCGCCTGAGGCTGAGCAGCTTGCGTGGTGGATATTTTAACCAATATTATCAATACTATTCATTCAGGTTGAAATGTTTTCAACTTCATAGTTCATGAGCGTAAGATATATTTGTGATATTTTGTCTTATATTCATGTCATGTATTTGCTTATTCCATATTTTGTGGTATGTTTATGCATGTTTAATTTGTTTTCTTCTGTCTTTTTCGGTTTCTTTTGTTCCCTTTTTTCTTCTTCTGGATCTCTATGGAAGAACATAGCCATTTAAGTAATGGCTGTAAATAGCTATAGCGATCCATCCGTAAATATTCTATTAAGTTGTGTAAAAAAAAAATACACAACGAATTTTCAGTGTAAAGGTGTGTGATTTTTGTCCACACAACTAAACACAGCCCCTGCGTAAGGAGTGAACCACTTTGTGTGAAGTCGTTACACAACGAAATTGCAGTGTATTTTGCATACGTTATGTATATGTTTTTTATACAGAAAATTTAAGCCAAACCAAGGAAATATACTCCCCAAAGAGTGGAGAATGTAAATAGGATGTCTGTAAAGTTACCTTTTAAACATTTTAATCAAGCACAGCGGATGATTTCGTCGACATGACTATGACGAAAACAACAAAGATTTTTATGAAGATCAATCATACAGACTGGCAAATCATTTTAACAACAGACAGGGACAATACAACATTTAAACCAAACCTATTATTGATAGTGATGTATAACAAATTTTAACAAACTATATCAGACTGACATTGTCTGCAAGTCGTAAATAGCAGTAGTCGAAATGTATCTAAACGAATGTACGACGTACATACAGCCAGTGACATGTAATTGGTGGTGCCATGCTTCAATCTACACACAGATAGTTTCAGCGGAAATCGGGAAGGGGCTGCATCTTAATGTTATAAGCAGGGAAAGGTCATCACTTGTAAATCAGACCACTCATCACGTAGTAAACGCGCCTTCCTTCAAGAGGGGAGAAAACGTACAGCACAGTTACAACTTACAAGTCGACCTGAGCAACAACAACAACATTGGAAGAAAACGAATGTTACTTAGAATTTGAATTTGAACTGTATATCTAGTTGCTAAGACTGCAGAATTCTAGGGATGTGCTTTTAGTTTCACTTTCAGCTTTTAATAAGTTTAACAGATAGACTTTCAAAATGTTGTTCCGGGCCCCGTATTAACACAAAGTTTTGCGATCAACTGCAAATTTGAAACAACGATTATGATTTGTTATTAAATGGTCAGCCTTTTGAACACTATGTGGATGCGACTGTGACTCTGAATGGCCATTGCCCTTTTGCAATTGATCACAAACTTTGTAGTACGGGGCACGAATCGTTCGACGAATCTTTAAGCCTCATTATCTCTCCCTTAATCAATCAACGGCAGTTGTGTAGTGAACTCTAATTCATTCTGTCAAAATGTGAAGACTAGACATAACGTTACGAAATAACAATTTGATCCCAATAACATAGTGTATCCCTTCTGCAGCCATCATCAAATTCTGTAGAACTTTGCAGGAATTATGAATATGTCACCACGTAAGTCCTATTTGTGAAATTTAAACGTTAGCACTTAGCAGTGTCCTAGTATTTGTACTTGGTTGGGTAATCCCTTTGGCAGCTCACTCAGGAAGCTATACTTTCTAGACTTCACTGTCAGACCATTAGATGGTCAGACACTATTGAATGATTGACTGACTTCTGTTTTGGGGTTGTTGTTTTTTGGCAATAACATTAATGAGCTGCAAATGAGCTGCAAAGGGTATACATGATGCATGAGCAATTGTGTCTAAATCAATAACCCACTTCTTGTAATGGCCAAAATTAAACTGATTAAATCTTTGCGCAGCACAACAAGTACCATCATTCGGTACAAGAAAGACGTGTCTGAAAATCATACTATTTAATAAAACGAACGCAATCCCTAAATTCAATTCGCCAACTACCGGTCATTATTTTCCCACAAATAGACATTTTCAAGCCCTTTCGTTTCGAGGGAAGTTCTGAATTAGTATATCTTTCAAATGCCGTTGGGATTTCACCTATTCATTTTGTTTGCCCTGCAAATGGGTTCCTGTATCTCTATCATGTCCCTGCATGGACCTAGCTCATGCTGTATCGCGCTCACGTCGCCCAATGTGTCCACGAAACCCCGACTTTAATCAATATTTTGTTATTCTTTGTTTTAAAGACAGAGTTTGTGGAGCGGTCATTGCTCAGTAATCAATATAAAATAAGTTGACTAATGTCAGCTAAGAATGTGAAACAAGTAGGAGAATAATACTTGTTTGCCATGCTTGGTCTAGCATGCATTTTCAGGAAGTTATTCCTACCAGGTATCCGTTAACCTCACCTGGGTCGAGTGTGGCAAATTTATATTAATGTCCTGCCAAAGGACATTAGCGCCGCGGTAAAAATCGAACCGCGAACCGCGACTGTGATGTATCCATAACTAGACGTTAAACCACGAGCGCCCCCCCCCCCCCCTTCCCCACCCCTCACCCACATAATTACGCATGCTGAAGTAATAGTGTGGTTAGCATGATACTTGATAGTGCATAGTGCGTATACAATTTTACATCCCCGCTGATTGTTATCGTTGGGACATTAATATGAATGGAAGTAAATAAGCAACTAACGACTTAAAAAGTAGAGAAAAAACGTTTACGAATAATTTATTATAAGAGATAAAACTTACCCTTTTCATCATAAACACCATGATGTCGTCTGGCTGTGGGCGCATATACGGAGAGCTAAGACTGCGGACCAAAACAAAGCGTTCGATGGCGAGGACGGTTGCATAATCCGATCAATGCATCCAAATTGAATCCTGCTGGAAGTTATAACTCCTTTTATAAATCCATGATGGGAACTTGTAAGTCATGATCAAGAACTACATTTCTATTCAACTTTCCGTTCTTGAGAAGTATGTGGCTCCGTTAACTTACGAGAAGTTTAATTTCTGTAACTTGGGCAGTACACCGCAAAGACACGGGGTAAAGACACGTATAGTAAGGCAAAACTTGTGTATGCCTGTGCGCATGTGGAGATCGAGAGAGTGCAGTGCTAGTGTTGAGCAATTATTCGGCTGGCAGTCCCTACACTGCACGCCGCTGGATGGATTGTATCAAATTATCAGCTGTATTTCCTGAAGTTCCTGTGGATATATCTCACTCAGCGCCTATCGCCTGGAAGTAGCCCTTCGAACAGATTTGAGTGCGTGCGCGCGCACACCCCACGCATTCATCACCGTCCTAACTACTAGTCTGCAAGCACAAACCCTGGTCAGTCGTAAAAGTGAGTCTGCACTATAAGACTACCATATGATAAAGTGTCAAATTAGGGTCTGTGCCTGCAGACTACCTAACTACGGCCAGAGACTACCGCCTAAAAAGTGATAAAAACATGCCCTCACATTATTCCAGCTCTGGTCAGCAAATTGAATACAGAAATGCTCACTGGCCAGTATTTGTTAAATCAAAAGTGACGTGGTCCGAGGTTCCCTGTCGTGAATGGCTCAGGTGATAAACGGTCATCAGTTATACAGCCAGTCCACTATAATATAGTCTTAGCTTAGCCAATTGGGAGATCGACTGCTGGTTATAATTCTTGGTACGCAAACATAAAAATACCAGAGTTTGCGAGAGTTACGGGCTGCCTGCACATGCAATACATATACATACAGTCATGTACACTAAACTTTTCTGACGTAAAGGAAAATGGGGCAATAAAATGAGCTTATTACATTACATAATCGTCTGTCTTAATATGTTTCTAGATTGACGCCAATAAAATAATTTGTTGTACTAATACTATAGAATTGGCATCAGACAATCTGCCTCTATCGATATTTTTAAGAAGGCTCTGAAAACTCATCTCTTTTATACATGAATTCTCCTCTATGTTTAATTATTTAATTTAATCAATTGAATTTAATATTTTATATGGAATATCTAATTGTAGCCTTTACATGTAGTAAAGACCAATAATATTATTTGATGTTAGCGCTCTGAGCCTTATGGGAATGGCGCCCTAAATGTTCATTGTATTGTATTGTATTGTATTATGGTCGCGTAAATCTATCGAATAACAGAAATAATAGAAGAAGAAATTTCTTTTTTTAAATATGATTGTGATTAAGTTAAATGATGAAACATCGATAATTCTCGATTTCGTTTTTTCTGGGACGCACTGTATATGTGTATATTTCTTGCTCCCTCGACGAGACGACTCCACCCAACAACCCCCCCCCCCCCCCCTATCTCTCTCCCTCTCTCTCTCACTCACATATACCCCCTCCCCCCCCCCCCCCCTCTTACTCCTATCTTCCATCCCCGCGTTTCTTTCGTTTCCTTTTCTCCTTTTTCTTTTTTTCCCCATTTTTTCCTTCTGCCTTTTCTATTTTTTCTTATCTTTCCTCTCCTTCTTCTTTTTTTCTCTTTCTTGCTTCTCTTGTCTTTCCTTCTTTTCCTTTCTTTCCTTCCTTTTTTTTTCTTTTTCTTTTCCTTTTCTTTTTTTCCTTTTCTTTACCTTTCCCTCTCATTTCTCCCGACAGCAGCGTAATTTTACCGACAATATCCTGACATGTAGGGGGGAGGTGTCGCACCCCCCCCCCCCCCACACACACACCCACCTTTAGTGACGCCCCTGGTAACGTGTACTTATAATCCTTGATAAGGACCTGTTTTTTCTTTAACTATCTTTAACCCAAACCCGCACCCTAAACCTACCCTAAAACTCAAATGTAACTTTATAATCCTAAACATAATACATTTTATTTCTATGACGATAATATACGAACTATACGAGCCCGGGGAGGGGGGGGGGGGGTACTCAGATTATAGTCGGACTGGGGTGTGCGGCTCCGACCTCCGAAACCATACCCACATCCAAGGTTCCTTTTGCTGTAAATAGGTACCCATGTCTAAGGATTATTCGTGAAAAATGGACCCATGGATTTCAAACTTTAAATATTACATTTTTTGATGTAATAATACAATGGCGAATCATTTTGCAGTTTCCCGATAAAATTCTTTATTAGTAAACAGTACATACTACATGTAGTTTACAAGTAGTTTACACACATAAAGATGAAAACACCTTGCAACATAATTATACTGTGCTAGCGGCTTGGTGTAAAAATGTCAGAGGTAAAAATGTCAGAGGTAAAAATGTCAGAGGTAAAAATGTCAGAAGTAAAAATGTCAGAGGTAAAAATGTCAGAGGTAAAAATGTCAGAGGTAAAAATGTCAGAGGTAAACAATGTCAGAGGAAAAAATGTCAGAGGAAAAAATGTCAGAGGTAAAAATGTCAGAGGTAAAAATGTCAGAGGTAAAAATGTCAGAGGTAAAAATGTCAGAGGTATAAATGTTAGAGGTATAAAATAAAAACAAAAACATGTGACAAGTTTGTTATGTTTACACCCGGGTTATATATTAGGCTTATCGAAAAAGATCAGCGAGGGATATTCTGCAGTTGTTATTTCACCGCTGCTTTATTTTCCACTTTCCCAGTTTAAATTTATTTACCTTTTGGCCCCAAATTGTGACTTTTTGCCCGATTATTGTCGAAGGAAGACGGGGGGGGGGGGGGGAGGGGGAGGGTATTCTTCTTCCGGGGCACGGTGACCCGGCTGCTCTCCCCCTTCCTCTTATATATATGCTTTGCTATATCCTTCCGAATAGTGGTCAATGCCTAGGCAGAGCAGGCAGACTAATGGGACACGGTTTTTTACTCCGAGTTTCGCGCCTTGCAAGCAAACATCAGGCAGCATTCTTAAAAGTACATGATTATCCTACAACCTTGGTACAAATACCCCTAAAATAAGACTTAACTAATAAAATACAATTAGAATTACTCATGAGTAATTCTTATTGTATTGTATTCAGGTATTGTATTAGTCTTATTGCATTGTATTGTATTAGTTAAGTCTTATTTTGAGTGTATTTGTACCAAGGTTGTAGAGGAATCATGTACTTTGAAGAATGCTATCAGTTGTCTGATGATCGCTTGCAAGGCGTGAAACTCGGAGTAGCAACCATGCATGTCCCATTAGTCTGCCTTATTCAATATTTATATACCGGTATATTATGCTTTTGTATAAGCAAATGGTACTGGTACACTGAGCAAACTTCTGGGGAAAAAGATTTCTAAAATCGAGAAGTTTGGCCATGTTTTATAGGCTGAGTTGTCGCTCCATGGTGTAATCATTAAATAAAAAGAAAAGTCACTACAGCCCCCAAAATAGGATCAGATATCTATGAACCTTCCCCCCCCCCCCCCCCCCCCCCCCACTTCTCCTTCATATTTGAAGATTGTTGGACATTTTAACTGCGTGGCAATGACTACTATTATATGTAATTTCCAATAAATGCATATTTCCGACAATTCCACTTTCTTGTGGGCTTGGTATTATGATACTCTGAAACAAAGCAGAAAGCCATGTTATCAATGCTAACCGCACCATCACATTCCCGAAGTGCGCGCGTTGCAATACAATATTGTCGATTACTATTGCGGTATAAAATAGTCTGGGAGAAAATCAATAAGCAGCTTTGTTACTCCGATACAAAGCAGAAACCGCCCATGTTACATCAATTAAAGAGAAGGTTGAGTTCTGGGGAAAGGTGAACAATAATGTGTGAGCGTTTGTTATCATTCTTATTATGCAAGTGTGGAAGAACATCAAAGAAAAAAGTTATTCCCTGAAAATCTATTTCAAATGACTTCATATCCCAGATACGACAAGTAACAGCTTTAAAATGATTTGTATGCCATATGTTTGTGTAGTCCCATATCAATATCTTTCTGTGTACAGTGCTTGTTACTTTACCAAGACTGGGCCAAAGTTTTTATCATTTTGATGACTCCAAAACGTTGCACTACACACCAATACTTACATGTTTATGCTAGATGATCAACCTTTTCTGATTGCTTCCACAAAAAAAAAAAAATTTCAAAATCTATTTTTAACATTTCTAACACACAGCCATTTATAAAATTTACATTATGGAAGAAAGGAATATAATAGACTAGCCCATGCAGTAGCTGTACGTCTCGACATTCTGTGTGATAAAAGTGCTGAGATATTATGACGGCACTCATTTTTTTGGCTTGTACCTTATGGGGCGCCAAGTGTTACCTTAGTTTTTCGGTATAAAATCACCTCATTTTGTTACAAAATATGTACCGAATTAATTTTGTCACAAAATGATTTGTACCGAATTTATTTTGTAACAAAATTTTATTTTGTTAAAAAATTTTGTAACAAAATTAATTTTGTTACAAAATGATTTGTACCAAATTCATTTTGTTACAAAATTTTTACCGAATTCATTTTGTTACAAAATGATTTGTACCGAATTCATTTTGTTACAAAATCATTTTTACGGAATTCATTTTGTTACAAAATTATTTTTACCGAATCTATTTTGTTACAAAATTTGTACTGAATTGATTTTGTTGCAAAATGACTTTTACCGAATTCATTTTGTTACAAAATGACTTTGTACCGAATACATTTTGTACCGAAAAACCAGGGTAACACTTGGCGCCTTTGGACGCCAAGTGTTACCTTGGTTTTTTCGGTAACACTTTGCGCCTTGGGTCGCCAAGTGTAACCCTGTTTTTTCGGTATAAAATCACCTCATTTTGTCGCAGAGTACACTCGAAAATGTATTTTGTAACAACATTATGTTATACAATTTATTTTGTTACAAAATGACTTTGTACCGAATTCACGTATTACAAAATGTTTTTTTTTTTTTGTGGACGGAATACATTTCGTACCGAACTCATTTTCATTCTGTGTACGGAATTATAGTCCGTGCATATAGTTTTGTGTCCGTGCGAAGGCACGGTCAGTGAACAGTTGATGTTTGGGGGAGAGGGGACTAATTATTAACCTTGATAAGAAGTTGTGCTCATACTGCACGCACTGCCTCATCCTGATAACACACTATGTGTGTACGTGGAAACAGTCAAAGACAGTAAAGAGTCAAAAAGAACAGCATATAATGTGAATATAATAACAAGATACTGTTTAAATTGGCAAGAAATGAAGAAGGTGCCTACGTACCGTAGTTACTGAGTAAGCAATAACTTCATAAAAGGGAAAGTTTAAAACACAAAGCTGCAAAGCAAGGCAAAGCGGCCGTAGCGTTCACGTACGTATGTGCTTCCATGGGGTCCAAAAGCAAAAAAATTCATATTAATTTACATTCAATATATCAATTTTTGATCATAGTAATTTACCAATGCATTATCCACCTTATTCGGACCCCCTCGTCTCATCACCCCTCTCGATACCGCCAGCCCCTCCCGCTACCCCCACCCAAGTCCTCCATGGTATAAAGAACAATAAAGATTTACAACTTGCAAATATTTATAGTTATGTATATCTTTTTTCTCGTCGTAACTTTACAGGTTCCAATTAAAGAGCCTGCATTAGGGCCCACAATTTGCGTCTTGAGTAAGTGCGCTTTATAAGTATTTATTATTTTTGTTATTGAGAGAATATAGTCTAATTAAACTATATTCTCTCAATAACAATAATAATCAATGCTGTCAGTATATTTGTCTTTTGCTTACTTATACAAAATTCTTAGCCAAGGACATGTGACAGTTACTATGTATTATGCCATAGCACATTGTTATATTCTAGTTTAAGTCACTCGTTACAGTTTTAATAGCGAAACGCTTTGTTCATGTCCAGATTAACTTTAACTTCCAGTATCTTGGTATTATTGAGTGTAGACACACCATGTGTACGCTACTAGTGTGTTATCAGGATGAGGCAGTGCGTGCAGTATGAACACAACTTCTTATCAAGGTTATCCTCTCTCCCCCAAGCATCAACAGTATACTGTTCACTGACCGTGCATTCCGCGGACACAAAACTATATGCACGGACTATAATTCCGTACACAGAATGAAAATGAGTTCGGTACGAAATGTATTCCGTCCACAAAAAAAACATTTTGTAATACAGAATGAATTCGGTACAAAGTCATTTTGTAACAAAATAAATTGTATAACTTAATGTTGTTACAAAATACATTTTCGAGTGTACTCTGCGACAAAATGAGGTGATTTTATACCGAAAAACCAGGGTTACACTTGGCGACCCAAGGCGCAAAGTGTTATCGAAAAAACCAAGGTAACACTTGGCGTCCAAAGGCGCCAAGTGTTACCCTGGTTTTTCGGTACAAAATGTATTCGGTACAAAGTCATTTTGTAACAAAATGAATTCGGTAAAAGTCATTTTGCAACAAAATCAATTCAGTACAAATTTTGTAACAAAATAGATTCGGTAAAAATAATTTTGTAACAAAATAAATTCTGTAAAAATGATTTTGTAACAAAATGAATTCGGTACAAATCATTTTTTAACAAAATGAATTCGGTAAATATTTTGTAACAAAATGAATTCGGTACAAATCATTTTGTAACAAAATTAATTTTGTTACAAAAATTTTTAACAAAATAAAATTTTGTTACAAAATAAATTCGGTACAAATCATTTTGTAACAAAATTAATTCGGTACAAATTTTGTAACAAAATGAGGTGATTTTATACCGAAAAACTAGGGTAACACTTGGCGCCCCATAGTACCTCTGACATTTTTACCTCTGACATTTTTACCTCTGACATTTTTACCTCTGACATTTTTTCCTCTGACATTTTTACCTCTGACATTTTTACCTCTGACATTTTTTATGGGGCGCCAAGTGTTACCCTAGTTTTTCGGTATAAAATCACCTCAGTTTGTTACAAAATTTGTACCGAATTAATTTTGTTACAAAATGATTTGTACCGAATTCATTTTGTTACAAAATCATTTTTACGGAATTCATTTTGTTACAAAATTATTTTTACCGAATCTATTTTGTTAAAAAAATTTGTACTGAATTGATTTTGTTGCAAAATGACTTTTACCGAATTTATTTTGTTACAAAATGACTTTGTACCGAATACATTTTGTACCGAAAAACCAGGGTAACACTTGGCGCCTTTGGACGCCAAGTGTTACCCTGGTTTTTTCGGTAACACTTTGCGCCTTGGGTCGCCAAGTGTAACCCTGGTTTTACGGTACACTCAAAACTGTATTTTGTAACAAAATTATGTTATACAATTTATTTTGTTACAACATTACTTTGCACCGAATTCAATCTGTATTACAAAATGGTTTTTTTTGTGGACGGAATACATTTCGTACCGAACTCATTTTCATTCTGTGTACGGAATTATAGTCCGTGCATATAGTTTTGTGTCCGCGGAATGCAAGGTCAGTGAACAGTTGATGCTTGGGGGAGAGGGAATTAATAATTAACCTTGGTATGAAGTTGTGTTCATACTGCACGCACTGCCTCATCCTGATAGCACACTAGTAGCGTACAGTCATGGTGTGTCTACACTCAACAATACCAAGATACTGGAAGTTAAAGTTAATCTGGACATGAACAAAGCGTTTCGGTACAAAGTAATTTTGTAACAAAATAAATTGTTTAACATAATGTTACAAAATACAGTTTTTAGTATATTCTGTGACAAAATGAGGTGATTTTATACCGAAAAACCAGGGTTACACTTGGCGACCCAAGGCGCAAAGTATTACCGAAAAAACCAGGGTAACACTTGGCGTCCAAAGGCGCCAAGTGTTACCCTGGTTTTTCGGTACAAAATGTATTCGGTACAAAGTCATTTTGTAACAAAATAAATTCGGTAAAAGTCATTTTGCAACAAAATCAATTCAGTACAAATTTTTTTAACAAAATAGATTCGGTAAAAATAATTTTGTAACAAAATGAATTCCGTAAAAATGATTTTGTAACAAAATGAATTCGGTACAAATCATTTTGTAACAAAATGAATTCGGTAAAAATTTTGTAACAAAATGAATTCGGTACAATTCATTTTGTAACAAAATTTATTTTGTTACAAAAGTTTTTAACAAAATAAAATTTTGTTACAAAATAAATTCGGTACAAATCATTTTGTAACAAAATTAATTCGGTACAAATTTTGTAACAAAATGAGGTGATTTTATACCGAAAAACTAGGGTAACACTTGGCGCCCCATAATTTTTGGCTCTGACATTTTTACCTCTGACATTTTTACCTCTGACATTTTTTCCTCTGACATTTTTTCCTCTGACATTTTTACCTCTGACATGTTTACCTCTGACATTTTTTGCTCTGACATTTTTACCTGGCACCGTGCTAGCACCTCTAGCATCTGTTTCAATTGAACTTTGAAGGACTTTTCCTGTTTTAATTAAAAGATTTTTCAAAGTACACCAGCATTTTGTTTGCACCTAGTATAAAACCATTTATACACCCCTTTTCGATATGTCATGATTTACCTTTTAATTCAGGGATTTGTTTACTTAAAATGATATTTTTCTGTATTTTTTTTTCATGATAATCAGAAATGAATTATTGATTTGTTAGTTTTCTGTTAACTCAACAGTTCAACAATACTTGTATCTTGAGAAGCCAATTTTATTTATGTTATAAATGTAACTTATACCTTGAATAAATATGTAGTGATTCTTTACAATTTTGATATATTTGGATGCCCCTGTGGATGTATTAAAAACACCAGAAATGTTAGCCCCTAAAACACTTCTGCTTTTGAGAAAAATAGAATATAAAGATTTACCGGTGCTCCCGGTAAATTTTGAGAAATTTCAAATAGCTCCTACGGCCGTACAATGGTAGCTGCGACCATGAAAATCTCAGAGTATGTAGTTGTGGTATATCATTTCCGAACGAGAATAGCTTATCGGTCGATTTTGGGCAATACACATTGTTTTATAGCTTAATTAATATCTTGACCTTGAGAGGGAGCTATTCAACATGAAGTGTTTATTATTTACAATTTCATAACTTGAGAGTCGATTTCGACCGCGACAACGATCACTGAATATTGTAGGATCGTACATGCTTCCAATGTGTTCATTTGAACCAAATTCATGACAGAGCTATTTTAAATACATGATGAATACGGGTATGAATACACAAAAGGGCCAATAGGAGGTTTGCAGCTGATAGAAGCCTGTATTGTTCTAACCCATATAGAGGTACAGAGTTTTTGAAAGGTTTAAATGAGTCAGGATTTCCTTCGCAAATTGGCAACAACTATTATCTGTATTTCACTCCTACATCACTTTGATAAATGTATATCAAATGACCTAGTATAAAACCATTCAACGGTAGTAGCCCTCATTTGCACACCCTCCCCAATTTCGATGAAATTCCATGGGTAGAAGCTCTTAGGCATGATAATAACCATTATGCCATACGAGTACCCGGTATAGGGCCCATGGGGTCTAGTTGAGCTCACGAGCTACGTACACCTCGTACACGGGAAATGCCATCACCGAAGGATTCCCCAATATTGTTTAGGCCCCGGATTTATTGAGAGATGGGAGAGATTTAGGCATTTACAATGTAGGCTCGAGTATTTAGGAGCAAATCCCGGAGAAAATGAGGGAGAAAAGAGGGGAAAGGAATAAATGAAAAAAGGGACCCATGTCTAAGGTTTTTTTTTAAATGGGACCCATGTCTAAGGATCTTTCCTGAAAAAGTCACCCTTCCGAGCGGCACACCCCCGTATACCCAATATACGTGAGTACCCCCCCCCCCCCCCCCCCCCCCGGACTACGAGCACATTATATTGTCACGAAAGCAAAATCGGATGCTAAACTTTGTCGACCATATCGTTTGTCTACCGTAGATGGGGCTATAAAGCAATGGCAAAGAACTCTCGTTGTACATTGGTGAGGAACGCTGCATGTTACACGTGGGTCTGGAAAATAAGGGGAAGTCCCTATATTTCGTTCCATAGAAATGTATTGGTTTCAAAACAAATAACAAATAAGTCATCTGATGTCTTAGATCATTGTCTTTGATATAGAGGATCTTGATTGCTATCATTGTGGAGGTACCGTGGCATAGTGGTTCAGTTACTTGACTCAAGGGTTGAAGGTTCGAATCCCAGTCCGACCAACGTCATTTGTCATTCTCCGCCCATGTGTTTGGGTACCTGGCAATTGCTGGGGAGAGCGGTATTAACACGGATGTAGCTTTAGTGATAAATAAGACTCAATTACGTGTGGAGTGATCTTCAGTTGAATTTATGAGGAATTAAGGACTTTTAGATTGAGTGGATTAGATTGTAGCTTTCTCGATATCAAGAAAGGATTTTATTTTGTAAAGCAATGGTAATTCTTGATATCAAGAAATGGGAATAAATGTTAAAAACGGCTTGCCATAGACACACACTATCAGTGGACGTTCACGTTGTTCTCGTCCACTTATTTTGTCGGCGCTTGACATCCAATAAAACTCAATGTATGCTCTTCAGCAACTCTATTTCGGGATTGCCTGGCAATGTTTACATCAATGAAACAATTATAAACTTAGTTGATTCGTCAAAATTCCTTGGTTTTATCATTGACAATAAACATTCTTGGAAAGAACACAACTTATATTTAAGTAAAACTCTTTCAAGGAACATTGGAATAATCAATAAATTAAAAATGTCTTTTCCTAAGTATATTTTGAAAATGTTGTACTCGACGCTTATCTTGCCTTATCTTAACTATGGCATACTTGCATGGGGGAATTCGTTTAATTTCCAGTTAGAAAAATTATTGATACTTCAAGAACGCGTCATACGAATAATCTGCCACACCATTAGGTTAAGCCACACTAATAGTTTATTTTTAGAAAATAAAATATTGAAAGTTCATGACCTGTATAATTTCTTTTTAGGCTGTTTTATGTTTTGATTAAATTCTAACGAACTTCCTCATGCCATCACGTCGACATTCCAAAAGAATCAACATCTTCATAATTATCCAACCCGACAGTCTTCCTTTTTTCACTTACACAAACTGAGAACTTTACTTTAAAAAAAAACACTTTGATTTATACTGGTCCTGTGTACTGGAACTCCTTAGACATTTCGCTCAAACAGCTGCCAAGTGTATTTACTTTTAAATATCACTTGAAACATAAACTTCTACTCCAGTATGAAAATGTTTAAGGTCATCATGATAGAGACCATCGGTATTATCAACACTTGTTGGCTGGCTGCACCACACACCCGTTTTTGTTCTTTTGTTTTGTTTTTTGTTTTATATATTATGTAACAAAATGTATTATGTAAAGGGACCTTAATTACAAGCATAATGCTTCCAAGGTTTCCTCCTCATTACTGCAGATAATTGTTAGCATCATATGTATTTAATGACTTGCCATTACATCGTTTTTATTACTGTTGTATCAATCGAATATTATGTACATGTTTTGTTACCTTGTATATGCCTTACTTTGTAAATTCTTTTCATATGCAGTTAATGTGGAAATAAAACCTAAATAAAAATAAATAAAAAAATAAAATTAATACTTACACCGGCTGTTAGAGGCTATACGTAAAACAAAATGAACAGCCCATTCTGTTGTCATTATGCAGCAAATTAATGCACTTCATAACCATTATCACCATCATCACCATAATCAACATCATCACCATCATCCTTATCATTATCATTTTCATTATTATCATTACCATCATTGCCATCACCATCATCGATCATCACCTATGTCTTCATCATCATCACCATTATCATTATGATCTTGATCATTACGATCGTCATCACCAGCATTATCTTTGACCTCATCATAATTATCATCATCCTTAACACTTGATGTTGAGAGTGAAATATAAACTTAATCTCTCGTCAATTAAAATATATAGGCCTACCAAAAAAATGAGTATGATAGGCTAAAGTAATACAATTGAGTATGATAAGCAGAAATGTAATTTGTAAAATTATTATATTTTAAACGTGAGATCATGACATAATTACCAGGACAGTATTATCAACAACAAACAAATTCTCTCCCTCTCTCTGTCTGTCTCTCTCTCTCTCTCTTTACTTTACTTCGTAGAAAGGATGACTTCAGGAGGTTTGTTGCTATGGACATGAAGGAGATGAAATTTATCTTTTCTGAGTTCTCTTGTCTTAGTAGCACTCTCTCTAACCCCCACCCCCTCACTCCCTCTCTCCCTCTCTCTCTCTCCCTCCCTCTCTCTCTTTCTCTACCCCCCTCTCTCTCACACTCTTTCTCTACCCCCTCTCTCTCTCTCACCCACTCATCTTCTATTCTCTTTCTCATTCTATCTCTCTGTATTTTTTTAAAATCTATCTTTCTGGTAAGTTTTAGTCGAAACGGCCCCTTCTTTCTCCATCCGATCCAGCTAGCAACAACAAACAGGACAAGTAAATGACCAAGCATTGAAACAAAGATGGTCATCGTGAAATGTGTCAATAATACTTGTTACTTTTATTATTTACATGTTGAATTCAAAGAAGTGAAAGACTATGTGCAGATAAAGATATTTTACAAAATTTTGAAATCAAATGACGAAAAATATCAGAATTTGAAATGTCCAGGAGGCAATATGGTAATCAGCAGGCACAGACTCTAACTTGGCACTTGAACGAAAAGCCATAAAGTCTTGGGCCGAGCCTAGTCACATCTATAATACAGGACCTATGGGGTGCAGTCTACACAGTTTATCTCAATTGTATACATTCTGTTATGCTTTAAAGCCCCAATATACTTGTAGCTACATGCTCCCTCTATATAGAAAACTTCCCCAATCGGTGCCTGTTGGTCCCCCATGATACTCTTTTTCTTATGTTAGTTGAGAGCTGAGTTGATGAGATAGCCACCTGTCAGTAACCTCGCTGTGTGGTCTAATCCCTTCTGGCCCTGTAGTATTGACGGTCTTTAAGACTCACGAGGGCTTTTGCCTGCAAAATAGTTCTACTTTTTAGATCAACTAAAATAAAGCCCACTTTCAAATTGTAGACCCCCAAAGCACCTGTAAATAATGTGAAGATATATTCCATCATTCCACACACCTTAGCAAAACACTTTCTTTTAGCACTGCATACGATGTTTGGCCATAAAAGGCAGCACCGGTCATGAATATATTTGGCAAAGGCACTTCCGGTTCCCATACAAATACGAGTGGATGGGTCGAGGAATGGAAATATATACATTAAACTTTCGGAACCAATAAAATATAAGTAGCATATAATATGGTGGTGCTTACATAGATCTCATCAAATCACCGTAGTTCATGAAAGCTAAAAAGTTTAGGAATTAGTTGAAACTGCTGTACATCCTCTATGAAAGTCCGAAGAAACCTTGTCTTATCAGTATCGTATTTCCGCATGTGCTGACCTGGGCCCTGTTTCATAAAACTTCATACCAATAACAAGTTTCAAGCTAAGTTGTTATAAGCTACAGAAATCATGGCATTTGATTGGCTGAGAGCAAATTTGTAATAGAAATTTAGCAGTTGTTATAGATAACAATTGTTATGAAACGGGCCCCTGATCAGTGTGGGAGGAAGGTCACCATCTATTGTCGAACATCGTATTTGCGATAGGGTCAATTGCAATTACAAGGTTTGTGAATGGTCGCCACAATTTTTAGTTTACCTTTCTATAGCACTGTATAGTAACATCATAGATATAGTAACATTATACATAGGCTTATATGTACAATTATAATAAAATAAGGACTTCAAACAATGGTGATTAGTGCAATAATATGTCGTCTGCAAAGAAGAGCATGAACCTACACGACTTCTGATATAATGATTTTTCAATTATCATCTTTAAAGGGCCACTCGAAATTGCCAGAAACGTACTGGGATTATCAAGTGCATATTATTTTTCGGATATGTCTTTTTTCCCCAATTAATATCATAGTTTGCCTTTTTAAAGACATTTTAATGCCTAAATCACCCTCCTTTTCACCGGAGAGGTGCCTGCAGTAACGTCAAATCCGTCATCACCGAAACTGGGCTTTTTTTTTAGTCGCCATTTTTAAAGCTAGATTCCATAATTATTGATAATTTCTAAGAAACATCATTGTCATGTTCGGAATCTCCGTCAAAATTGTTTCTACATGTCTTGTTTTCATTTTTAGTCCGTTTTTGGTTAGAGTGGCCCTTTAATAATTTGTCTCATGATCTTTCCTTTGTTTTCGAAAATCTAAGTGCAACCCTAATTCTTACACTACCAGAAAAACTTTGCTACAAACTTGACAATATTAGGAGTACAGACATTTGTCCATTATGGTGGAATTAACGAAACATAATATAGAAATATACGAGTGCATCACACCAACAGCTGTTTTACAAACTATACAATAGTAAGGATTTTTCTTTTAAAAGGATTTCCAAACAAAAAAATTATGATAGGGAGCACTATATCTGTCTTATTCCTTGAAATTCAAAGAACTCATGTGCCGAAATTCTCTTCGAAATTGAGTGAATTCGCAAAACAAAAAATAAAAACAAAAATCAGAACAATTAAAATAAAATAAAAATGCTGCCGTTTCATTATGTAAAACACTTATTCATATTACTTTTTTTACATTTTTTTCGTGATAATTTTATATGGACTTTACGAAGCCCGTAAATGGATTTGCTGAAACGAAACGCTTTGTCAATTTTTTTTATAGTCAAATGCTGTTCTCTGCATGCATATCTACTGATATAATAAAGACGATTTTTTTTCCGGGGTGAGGTGGGAGGGGGGGGGGGGGGGACTGTTCTTTCAGAATGTCGCAGTTATTCGAGATCACAGATGAGGGCGCTGTGTAGGCAAATACTCCCTACAGTCATATTTTTCTAATCAAAGAAATACATGTAGTAAATGAAATAAAAATAATCATTCATATAATTTTAGTATTGTTTATTCAGCATTAATGAGGCCTCTGTTAGAACCCGACACGGTTGGAATAGGTCGCGGTGGAACGCTAGAATGCTCTGTAAAGTTTCTTCTTTCAGGTTGGGTGCTGTAGCACCTGTTGCAGAACAGTCTCTTGAACCCCTCCCTGAAGAGCTTATACTTGAGGGCGTAGATGAAAGGGTTGATACTCATGTTAAGGTAGGCCAGGATGAGAGTGATGTAATACCATGCTCCAGAGAGGTTGAGAGGTCCTCCTAAGCCGAATTGTAAGAAGGTGAGGTGGTTCGGCATCCAGCAGACAACGTACATGATGAAGACTGCCAGGAGTGTAACTGTGACGTTACGACGAACCGTTTCCGATGGTGCGCGACGTCTCTGCTGTGGCGAATTCCCCTGGTGATGACCTGACGCGCCTTCCGATCTAGAGCTGACGTTCTGCTCCCGCGGGACTTGGATATTAAGCTGTGGCGGTGCTAGAATCCCGGGTTGCCCGCTGCGCAGCTCCGGTGCGGGACCAGGATTGGCGTTCGGTGGTTGCACCCGACGGTGTTGCCTCCGAAGCAGAAAGACAATGCGAGTGTACACAACGGCCATGATGATGAACGGGATGAAAAACTCCCAGAAGAAAATCAAGACACCAATGGTCGCCACCACACGTGGGTCACCTCGCTTCTGGCACACCCCACCACCATTGTAGTCGTAGGCGATAGGGTAGTAATAGTGCAGGAGAGGGGCTATGGTCCAGCAGAAGAGAATCATCAAGAGGGACGTCTGCTTCTTGAAGCGGGTGGAGTAGATCACTGGGTAGGCAACGGCGAAGTACCGTTCCAGAGACATCATACAGAGATTGTAGGTTGACACGACAAAGAGCATCCAGAGGAGGGTGTGTGGTACCCACATGCGACAGACGAACTCCGACCATCCCCCTGCCTTAGGGACTGCAGGGTCAGGCAAGACGTAAGATAAAATCAAAATGAACGACGTCATGGAGTCGATAACAGCTTGGTTCAGGATAAGAAGATTGGTCGTACCGCTTTTCGACCACGTCAGCGTACTCGCGATCACGATGCAAACCAGAGCATTGCCAATCGTCCCGACGACACCGATGGTGATGAAGATAACGGCAGCAAAGGTTGGCTGGCGGAAAGATTCCTCCATGGCCGTCTCATTCCCGCTGTTCATTTCCAAAACCATGCTCTCTGGTGTTCCAGCCATGGTGAAGATCTGGCAGCAGCTCTATTATTTTATTGTCCGAATAGAAAAATAAATACAGGGCAACTGTATTATCCGTAGCATAAAACACGAGCTATAATTGCATTTTCCCACATTAATGTATTCATAGACTATGAATAATCACGAACGTCGGATGTTACATACTTGTCATTTTAAAGAAATATAGCAGGAAACTGAAAGCTCAATGTATATTTAATAGACGATGATGATTCTTAGTTTGTCACTCAATGTGTTATGTCTTTAATGCACTTTTGAACAAGCTTGAAGTACCATAAATTCTCTTGAATCGGATAGATTCCTGCCTTTTCATCAGCACTTGAAAACGAAACTCAATCTACTAAACAATGTGTAGGTGTATTAGTACTGCACTTTCGATTCAGGTACTTCGATGACAACCACTTCCCGTTGTTTGATATAATCAAATCGAACACTTGTCTCCAGAATCCAATCACTGACGGACACAGAAATGTTGCAATTGAGCGAATCTGCAATTAAACCACGCCCTTCACTCAACAATTTAATATCTAGAAGTGGTTTATGATTTGTGTTGTAGGCATAAACAGAATAGAGACAAAATAATATTAACAACAAACAAACATATATTTTTTAAAAGTTCTCTTATTCTTTAGAATGGAAGTGTCTGAAATGGACAATTTCGAAACCGTAAGTATAACACCAATGTGTTGTGTTAGTACACCTTACATTGGAGTTTTGAGCTAGTAAATCTAGTGCCGGAGTAATTATGAGTAGGAAAATCTAGCAGTAAAGTAAAGAATATCTCACCCGGTGCTAGGGTTTTGAGTAAGTACATTTGCGCTAAAGTGTTTTTTGGTTTAATTCCGCAAAAGAATCACTAGAGTGTTCATTCAGTACATCATAACACCAGAGTGTTGAATCAACGCAACTAGTAACAGAGTGTTGATTCAATGTACAGTGTACCGCCTAGAGATTCAGTTATTCTAGCACCGGAGGGTTGAGTTCGTACACATAGCACCTTAGCGTTGAGTCTGAAAAACTCGCACCATGGTGTTAAGTTTGATTTCGAGTTAGATTCACCCGAGTGTTGAGTCAATACACCTAGCAACATATTCCGAGGTGTAGTACACATAGCATCGGAGTGTAGAGTCAATTTATCATTTCACTAGACTGTTGAGTCCGTATATCTAACACCGGAGTATTTACACCTGTCCAGCACTTGAGCGTAAAGTGAGTATACATCTAGCACCAGAGTATATTTGTTTCAAGATCACCGGAACGTTAAGTCAGTTCATCCAGTACCAAACTATTGAGTTAGTATATTTTGCACTAGGATGTTGAGTCAATACACCATAGCACCAAGGTGTTGCGTGAGAACATGCCGACTTTTCCCCTTTGGAGAAGAGCTTTGAAAGTGTGATCATGCAGTTTTTTATTCCATTGTGGCCACCTCCCTAGGGTGAAAGTAGTTTATGAATGCGCCTCTATTTGTGGATGAATTATGTCGACAGTGGCACCAATCTAATAATAATCGCTGAATAGATATGAACATTAGCTTCGCCATTAAAACTTGCTCTGTCCATGATGTTTATCTGAAAGAAAGAAAGAAGAAAGTCAGAGAAATGTCAGAATGCTTCGCCTCGTATTTTTTTATGATAAATCGATGAAAACAGACATTATATACAAATAATGCATGCGTTCATTCACGATTTATCCACACTAGAGTCGAGGCTGTATCTATACATCTACCATTATGAAACCGTCAGGCTTTGTGCGATAGGTGCACAAACAGACTCAAGAATTAAGGTCGGAAAGATCGTTAACTTTAATGAACGAATGAAATCCTGATTTTGTTCTATACAACGAACTTCCAGATCCTTGACATTTGCTGTATTGAGGAACAATGAACCTGGCCGATGACAGGCGCGTACACAGGGGGGGGGGGGGGGGGGGGGGCGGAGGGGGGGGGGGGTTAACCGCTCCTCTATTCTTTTTTAATGTGTTTTGGAGGAAACCCCCCCCCCTCCCTCCCCCCGCTAATTCACCGACTAGCTGAGTCGTTGCGAAATTTTCCTCAAAAACTGGACCAAAATTAAAATTAAAAAAAATTGTATTGAAAGGTATCAGCGAAAGTCACTATGGTACAGACATCGCGGAGCTGTAAATACGCTGCTCTACGAATTTCATGTTAGAGAAAACTTGACATTTTTTATGAAAAAGTACAATTATAATGAATAATATGAAAGTACCCCAAAAACAGGAGCAATGGATAATGATAGTAAATACTTTGGAAATACCCTCAAGTCCACTACTTTTAATTAGTGGCAGGGAAAGGCAATTTTAGGCTTGAAAAGACGTCTACCAGGTTTAATACCGGAAAGAACAGGTTTAATAAATAACGAGCCAACATGAACATGGCGTGCCGACTGCGAGAGGAGCGCAATATTAGTATTTTTAAAGACCCATACCCGATGCAGGCGCACTGGGATAATCTTCAGCGCTAAGCTACGCATGCTCCTTGCGTGTAGCATGCTCAGAGTGTCGTGTGGACGCAAGCGGCATGAGGTAATCAGTGGATTAAGTGAAGCAAACCGGATGCGTGAGGTCTGGAAGATTAGGGGCATGCCTTTGGCGTGCGACCCAATCCCCCGGCGTGCAGCATGCTAAGACATTTTTGACGTGACGCCTAAACAGAATTTACTTCAAGATGTTTTCGTGTCATTTCTGACAATAATTCCGAAGTTTATTAGGCTCCTCATCGCAATTTAATCTGATTTGATGTGCTATTTCACCTATTTAGGAGGTGCTGAACACGAATCTACCTGTTGCCATTTTTCTTAATGACGTCTTTGACCGGTGCCATAGAAACGATTATTTTGCATACAAATTACATATTACAGAAAAAACTGTTTCCAACGACCCATTTGATTTTTATACAAAATCTCAGTCTTCCCACGTCATGGTTATGTTAGAATGAGGCAGTTGCCATGGTAACGCCTGTAATTTCTGAAAATAACATATTTTTTATCAGAAAAATGTTTTGAAAAAACACATGGAATTGTCTAAGTATATCTATGTCATGCGAAAAGTTTGATTGCCATCGAAATCCTGGTCATTCGAAGTTGTATTTGGGCAAGAACATTGTCGTTGCTATGACAAACACATGGTAGCATCTAGCATTTTTTTAAAACTTTTTATTTTATTTTGTTTTAACTATATTATCTTACTTTATTATCCCAAACAAAATATGAAACAAAATATGTAAAAATAACGCTGTTTGTTTTTATAAAAAATTGACATATTTTTTCAAAAGTAAGAACAAAATTTTCCCACGTCTGGTATAAGCTTATTTGCTTTGTTTGCTCCAACAACGTATTCATCGATTAAGATTCCAAGGATATTTTTTTTCTTTCATTTTTCATTTCATTTTTTTTCATTTCCAAACATAGAATAAAACAATAAAAATTAATGACATGTGCAGGGCATGGTTTATAATCACACACAAACAAACAAAATTGCAATAAATAGATGTAAAAGATGACATGGTTTATGGAGTACTAACAATATTGAAATAAATATCCATAATGTACAAGAAATTGAATAATTATTTTATATTTTTTCCTATTCCAAACACCTGAACTGAACAAGACAAGGAAACAAGAAAAGGTGTTTAGAAATGCAGAGGCCAACATGGAAGCCAAAGGCTTGTAAATTGAAGTTCCCTGGGTAAAGGACTGACTCGCTCGCACACGCACACGCCCACACGCGCACACACGCGAACGTACACGCGCAAACATGACGTAACATAATATATTTAACAAATATATAGGCTATACTGTATAATGCAAGAGCACAGTTCGAAAATAGGGGAACGGGGAAAGGGAAACGTGTATTAATCTCTGTGTTACATGTGATTAAACATCAGATAAATCGCTTTTTCTTAATTCGATTTTGCTATTGATTTCTATCAAATAAAAATACATAATAAGAGATTTTATTACATTCTGTGCGTCCTCCATTTCCTCTGCGTTATTGACATATTGGCGGGGTCGGAGTGGATTTTTCAATTCTAAATTGCTCTTGGATAATGTTCTGTCATGTGGCAGCAGAGTGGTATTTGTAATTCAGATTGAATCACCATTAATGCACCGCAAACATTCCTAAAAGGTTAAATTTAACATTCTACGAGGTCATTAAATAGAAAGGGAAAACTCTTAGAAGGTATATTTTGAAATAAATGCAATGGAACCTACGTCACTATATCAATATATTTCCGAAGAAACCTTTGAGTGTGGACTAGAACCGGCAGTTTTCCAGTCACATTTATTACTTATCCTTGCCGCCTAGAGCCGCCTATTGTAAAAAGCTTTCCTTAAAACCTATAGTTTTTAGTAGATAGTTGTTAAATAAGTCGTATACTATAGACCTTATGTTCTTATCACTCACTAGGAAGCCAAGTACTTTTTTTTATTATTAAACTAACATTTAGTAATTGCATTGTCGTGATCGTATACTGTTTATCTCGTATTTTGTTGCGATATAATAACTCTGATGTATATAAAAACGAAAAGTTTTCAGTCTGCATTTACCCTCTGCTCTATAAGCAGTATCGCTCATCACTCAAACTGTACTACACACACACAAAAAGTCATTTTAAAGGTACTATGTCCCATTTGCAGCCAACATCAAATTCTGTAGAACTTTGCAGGAATTATTATGTCTAGTCTTATCTGTAAAATTTAAACGTTAGCAGTGTCCTAGTATTCAAATTATGCAAGGAAACCGGTTTACTTTCTATACTTCACCTTTTTTTTAAACAGCATACACAAAATAAGCTGTAAAGGGTACATGAGCACGTGTCTACATCAATAACCTAATTTTTGTAATGGCCAAAATTAAACTGATTGAATCTTTGCGCAGCGCAAACCGTATACACTATTCGGTACAAGGGTCTGAAAATCAGACTATCTACTGAAAGGATTGCAATCCCTAAAGTCGATTCGACAACTAACGGTCGTTATTTTCCCACGAGTTTTTTTCTTCAAGCCCTTTCCTTTTGAAGGAAGTTCTAAATTAGTATTATATTTCAAATGCCAGTGGAATTTAACCTTTGCATTTTGTTTTGGCCTGCGAATTCGACATACTACCTATAAGTCATAGAATGAAATAAAATCCACTTTATCATTTATTTTATAAAGAACAATGCAATGCATGTATGGCTCTCGCATAGCCACTTAGCGCTACACTAATGGTATTTTTTTTTTCTTGTCAGTTTCTCGACTCTCATAAAACCATTAGTTCGTAAATTGCATTCCGTAACCATTTGCCTGCCGGGTATCATTTATGTTTTCATCTCTCAGTGTTATGGGCTTAATTTGCACGCATAATTTTGATTCCGGACAGCTCTTTTCCTTGAAAAGCTCATTTTGAGAATGTCCTTCGGCTGAAAGTTTGAACGAACGTGAGAGGGCGTGGTTATTTGACATATAAGTTTCCATAGGAACGTATACGGTGTCGGGATACAAAGCGTTTGATATTGAGTGACGTAATTTATTCATTGAAAAAGCGAACATGATCCGCGTAAAAGACCTAAAGATTTTGAGAGTGAAGCGATAGAGAGAGAGAGAGAGAGGGAGAGAGAAAAGAGAAAGAGAGAGAGAGAGAGTTGGAGATGGAAAGAGATGGGGGGGGGGGGGGGTCGGAATGAACAAAACTTAATATTGTTTAACTTTAACACGATCGATTTAAAAAATAAAAAAAACTTATTGCTTGATGGCTTGTCAAAAACTTTGGATTTGATAAAATGATAAACCGTTTCAGAGAGAAATGTGAGAACCTTTTTGACATAATTATTAGTCTTTTAACACGATAGCAAATATTTGCTAAATGTCAAGTCAGGGGAAATTTCAACACCCCATTGTATGTCCTATAGAAATCATCTTTGGATCACATGTCACGTCAATGTAATGTTCGAACGTTTCTCGGTGACGCATAAGGCTATTAAAATTTCCTTACTATGTTGATTTTTTTAAAGTAGTTTTGATCGTGTTAAAGTTGCCTTGGCAATATTCATGGTTGATTGCCCTTGATCATCTACACGAAGTAAGATCATAATACGTGTAGGGTAGGTGTGGGGAATTGGAGACCCTTAAGCACATTTGCATAATTTACATAAACATGAAAAATGTTATACATACAGAAAGTTTTATATTCTCTTCAGTAACTTCTTCTCTTTATCTGGTAACAAAATTGTGGTCATGATGTAACTGATTAATAAGATATCAATGATTAATGACGTCATCACCAAAGGTCTCTCAATACCTAAATTGTGTAGGCAATAAGGGACAGTTACAAGTCAAGACATTTTAAATACAATTTGAACGAAAATTTGATTTTTATAGTTAGTTCAAACACTTTTTGAAAGAGATACATGCAGCCAATGAACTTACTGTAATTTTGAAACGATTTAAAACAATGTGGCCCAAAATATTTCCATACATGGACAATTAACCAACCAGCATCGGGTCATTGACTGTCCTCGGCATACTCGACATTCACAACAAACGACCCCCATCTTGGACCTGGTGTCCCCCATTGCCTACACACATTTCTGATCAGACACCATTCTTAATGTGCATTGCAACACCCATTCACAACACAAAGGCCATAAGTTTTCTGTGATGGTTGGCATACTTCATAAACTTCCTTTTAAAACTAATTTTTAAGAGCCACCCCTAAATATCTGCATACACCACAACATTCAGTGAATATTGTGTTTTTATATCAGAGCAAAATTTTACGATAAAAATTGCTTCCCTTGGTCAATTTTGCCAATTTCTCGTAGAAAGAACACATTGTAGTCTTCGAAATGTATTGGATATATGCAATAGTGCTGTCAAAGGCCACAGATCGTGCTATAGCAATATTAGAACCAACACGGACAGACAGTGCTGGGTTCAAGCTTGGTGGTCTCCAATTCCCTGCACCTACCCTAAGCTAAGTGTATGTACAGAATTTATATAGACATCTTAATCTGGGAGGCGGGGTAATTGTTTTTCCAAAGATTCATAATTTCGAAACACAAATTTCCAATACCAGGGGGGGGGGGGGGGGTCATAATTCCGAACATGATAAAAGGTTCATAAAGCGGAAACTGAAATAGGGTTCACAATTCCGAAATTTCGTTAATGCGAAAACAATGCAGAGTTCTATTTCACCTCCAAACTTATGAACCTTCGGAATACTAACGCTATTTAATTTTCGGAATTACGAATCCTATTTTAATTTTCGGAATTACGTACCCTTTCCCAAGTTTGGACATAGGCATATGAATCCTATTTCATATACACAATTAGGAACCCTACTTCTTTTACGGATTTACGAACCCTATTCCATTTTTCGGAATTATGAACCTTATTCCATTTTCGGAATTTATTTATTTTTATTTTATTTATTTCTAATCTTTTGACAGGGTAGCCCATTCACCAACAAGTAGTGGTCTTCCATGGGGCCCTGAATGAACATATTTACATCGTTTATAACATTTATACAGAACAGTTACAAAAATAATACTCGTTTGCAAAATAAACATATATCATTAACCTAGTAAACAGTAATTAAACATTAAACCTATTCCACTGTCGGAATAAAGAACCTTCAGAATTACGAACTTCCAGGAAAATGACCGCCGTCGAAATTACGAACCTTCGGAATTTCGAACCTTTAGTAAAACGAAGTTCGGAATTACGAAACTTCATAAAACGCACCTTAAGGAAAACGAATCATCGGAATAAGGCTAACTTTCAGAAAAAAGAAACTTCAGTATTAATAATGAACCTGCGGAAATTTGTATAAGTCATCAGAGAACAAAAATGTCATGAGAAGAATATGAAATATAACCGGAGATTAAATATTGACCCCGACTGTCACTGAATCTGATTAGCATAATTTTGTTAGTTTGATAGCCATCAGGTATGAAATTATCTACAAGAATATCAGCCTATTTATAGCAATAAATCTACACCTCTCTGAAAACAAATCTTGGAATGGCCGAGCGGGATTAACCTTCATGGCATGCTCATTTGTTTCATTTATATGGTAACTATAGAACATAATTATCTACCGCCAATACTGCGTTTCTAGCTTTAAAAATAAGAAATAATCTTTTAAGATGAACGAATTAAAATTCATTCACTCCATGAGCTCATTTTTTTTTTTGCCCTCGAAAATTAAAAAAATGGCACCCCCCCCCCCCCCCCCCAAGTTAAAAATCACGTGTTTTTACACGTTTTTTGTTATCATAAGTTCTACGTAAGGTTTTACACCTTCGTTATGGTAGTAATGTCATTTCCTCATCAAACGACATAAATAAAATATAGAAACCCAGAATCATCCTGTTTCTTGATTGCGAGCAAGCAAAAAACAAGCGTATCATGGTATTAATTATGTGATTTCGTCATCAAAATACACTAGATAAGATCAACATATTAGATGCGGGTATAGCTTGCTTTTAGAATTTGACGATATTCGAGCATCTTGCTGCCGGATGTGAGATGATGCATTGGTTGCCCAGACTTGCCCTATATTAATATCGGAACTTGGAAGAAGAACCAAAATCGTAAGTCTATGTGTTTTTTTCAAAAGGAAAACGCTATCATGCTTGCATAAGATATAGATGCCATATCATCCGACGGCACAGAAACTCCCAATTTAATAGTATATATTCCTTTCACTGCTATATGTGAAGGAAAATAAAGTCATGGAATACGTACATCACATAAAATGGGATATGGGTAAAAAGGGTACGACGCGTGTTTCTTTGGGGTCACTTTGATACGGAAGCCAACAAAATTTGATGGCAAAATTTCACTTAAACTATATAATAATGTAAAAGAGGATATCGTTTAAGATAAATTTCTCCAAGGATTTTAAAGCAAACGTGTTTGAAGTGAAATATTGATGAAAGAATTGAAAAAATGAAGGTTTTCTGCGTAAAACTACAACAGAAAACCCAAATTATGTCTTCTTTTATCGATATTTGGCTTCAAAAACATTTTTTTTTGGGGGGAGGGGGGGGGGGATCTTTCACATTATGATACAATTTAAGTGAAATTTTGCCATCAAATTTTTGGCGAATTCGGGGCTCCAAACACTTTAGAGGGGCTTTAACGTACAGCGAGAAGGGGACTAGTTTAACTCGCCGATGCGCCTTGTAAGATGAGAAGGCGAATAGGCGCCATGTTTAAGATGAGAAGGCGGGTTGTTCAACTCGCCGAGGTGCCTTGTTTAAGTCGAGAAGGTGAATATGTGACTTGGTGAGTAATGTTTTAACAATTCGCCTTCTCTCCTTCTCGACTTAAAAAAGGCGCTTCGGTGGTTTTTAACAACCTGGTCGCCTGCTCGCCTTGGCGCCTTGGCGAGTTGAGAAACTCGCCTTCTCACTCCGCGTTTAAGTTTTCGACCTTTGGCCATACAGAACGAAACAGTTTCTCTTATTTAAGCACTTTGTGTTTAGGGCTTCCAATTAGACCTCTTCGATAATCTTAGCAACCAACATTATGTATATCCTCAGAACTTGCTCTCCGCCTCAAATAGTACATCAAATCCTCCACCCCAATTCACGATCTAGGCTTAATTTAAGATTGAAATTAAAACTGTTATTCAAAGGGGACTTACCTGCCTCTCCTGGTATGCCCTTTTAAAGTAGCAAGCTACGTTTGTTTAAAATCATCATATCTCTACAGAAAAGTAAACAATGATTAAAATCACTCGACGTTCATGAAGTAGCTGATGGCAAGTCGAATCAAATATCAAAATCATCCGAATTGGAGCCTAACAACCGCTGTGTTAGAGCATGCAAACACGCAATAAAGGACCACTTTTCTCGACTAACGATTAATCGAATATGTATTTACAAGAGATTTACTGTTCAGAAAGAGCGCGATCTTCTCCCAAGCCCGTAAATCGTAAGATGATATCACTTGTACTTTGTGCTTTGCTACTCCAGTGTTGTGAGATATTCTCTTTTTTTTCGCCGTCCCCCTCTGATATAAGGGCAATACTGACTTATTTTTTTCTGACGTCTATGCTAATTGAACAATGATATTGGAAAGGTTTTAAAGGAACACAGCCACTTGCCATTTTGTATCTATCATTGTAATTATTCATTGACATTATTCACCGATCTTTTTTGGCGGGGGGGGGGGGAGACATGATCTTGGTCGCTTAAGTTATTTAAAAGAATTTTGAAGAAGGTAACTGATTTTGTTTTTTATAAAGCAGATTAAATACTACTTTGAGTTGTAAGCTATGAATGGCAAAATCTTTTCAAATTTCTTAGCAAGCTTTCATAAGTCTTTGAGATAGACCGAATAAGTGAAGAACAGATCCACTCCGATATTTCCACTTGCTTTATACTGAATATATCAATATAATTTCTATCATAATTTAAGAAATTAAAATTAGGAGTCGGTCGTAAATACCCTAAAACCTTGTTTTGTGCACTTAATAAGGCATTATTTTATCTACGTGTAATTCTCTTTTTTTGTGGTTAGTTTACGAAGCGCTGTTCATATTCAGATTTAGAAGTACGTGTATTTATTGTTGCATTGCGCTATTAG
This sequence comes from Strongylocentrotus droebachiensis, assembly GCA_035222895.1. NCBI lineage: Eukaryota > Metazoa > Echinodermata > Echinoidea > Camarodonta > Strongylocentrotidae > Strongylocentrotus > Strongylocentrotus droebachiensis. The sequence goes on from JAVYIG010001198.1 coordinate 76,205, forward strand.
TGATCACTACAATGTATTGAACAGATTTGAACAAGTTTGATGCATTTACTGTTTATATTATTGTTTTAAAATGGATTACATGCAATCCAATCAAATTATCTGTAAATCGATGTAACTCCCTTTAATATTCACCTTTAAAATTACATCATCAGGTCGAAACACATGTTGCATTATTCACGAGATCAAATTATACGTTTATCCCGTTACCATGGTTACTGCGCCAATACGGCTGTTGAAGAAGCTTAATTGCTACACCCTAACAATGCATGGAGAATGGAGATAGTGAGGTGACTGAGGTCTGAGGGTGATTATCTCTCTTCTGGGATGGGATGGACAAGGATAAAGAAAATGCGATTCCGCTTCCTCGTGACAGGGAAAGTGTTTTTTCCGCAGGGAACTGTAATTATGAGTCCATTATTATGTCACGCTTTTTAGCCTACTCTTAAGAAACGCGGTTGAAGAAGCTCATGAATTATTTTGTTTCAACTTTGAGAAGTCCAACCAGGCTTCTCTTGAATGTACCCATTTGTCCTGTGGGAGACCATTCATCTACTTTACCACCTAAAAATAGTTTGTGTTACTGTGCAGATACTATCTATAACGGTAACCTTTAAACAACTTCACCCGACATTCTAATTGGCAGCGGATAAGGAGTATACGAAGAAAATAAAGAATAACATAAAACGGCGCCCAAGGGATCCAAGTTGGATTTGGATTCCGTACGGACGGGCCGTTTTTAACCAGAACGGGTGCGTCTATTCATACGTCGCTGTTGTTGTTGTTGTTGTTGTTTTGTTTTTGTTTTTCTTCATGGGCTTTTTCCAAAACTACAAACTAATTACCACATAAATCATGGCAATAAACAAATGCTATAACTAATACGTCATCAACGTTAACAACTTACATTGTAATGCCAACATAAGATCATCATGAAAAAGGATTACCACATAAGCTTGAATGCGTGGTAATCCTTTATAATTAAAAAAAGTTAACACTTCGTACAGAAAAAACAACGATGTTGGGATGGGCAGGCGCGTAGCCAGAGTCTGATGTTTGGGGGGGGGGGGGGGGGCACATACATGTAATCGATCGAGGTCAAAAAAAGTTCAACCGATCTTGGAAATTTTAGGGGGCACGTGCCCCCCCCCCCCCCCCCCCCCCGTGGCTACGCGCCTGGGGATGGGAGTGAAAAACATGTACGAGAAGATGACAGGAGGAGATGGTAAATAGAGCGATAAAAGGTGATAGCTGTTCTGAAGAGATGAAGAGAATTGTCGATTAAAGTAGCGGAAGATGGATTATTCTAGTTGGTTTATTGATTAGTGGACTAGATGTAATGCATGGGAAGATAACAAAATTAAGAAGAGTTGAAACATTGTTGTCTTAAGTTGTAGGGAAGGCAATATGTCTACATTAAAATCAGCTATTAAGTATACTTACTTAATATTTTCCTGAGATATACATTAAAATCATCTATTAAGTATACTTACTTATTTGTATATATCTCAAGAAAATAAGTGAATATACTTAATAGATGATTTTAATGTAGACATAACTGTTTCTATATAAACTGTCATAATGTGATTAAATGTGGTTGATGAGAGATTTGGATATTGCACCGCTAAAAACAACGTTTTTGCCATTATTATTTTCAATTTCGATAAAAGTTGATTCGATTCCTTCAATGTAAACATCCACGCTTGGTTTAAAATTGAACTCGTCATAAATATAATTATGAAGCAACCCCACCTCCTTTTCCAGATGCATGCATGGTAGTAGAGGTGTCGTGGTCAAGTGGATATGTCACCGGACTGCGAATCACAAGGTCCGCGGTTCGAGTCCCGCCGTGACATGTCCTTTGTTTTGCAAGACATTAATCTTCATTTGTCACACTTGACCCAGGTGAGGTAACTAGGTATACCTGGCAGGGACTTAATTCCTTAAAATGCTAGAGCTCCTTAATGGCAGCACAGCTAAAGCCGGGGTTAATGATTTCCAAATTTGGAAGCTCATAGAGACGTTTAAATCTGATTATGCGCTATACAAGAACCGAATATTATTATTATTATTATGATCTGTTTGAATTATGGTGTAATGTTCTAAATTGAATAAGGGAGGGGAATTTTTATTCAGCCATAATATGAGATGGCTACCACAAAGAAGGGAACATTCTTTAGGGTGTATACTAAAAGGAAAGTTTCAATAAATTCAAAGTTTTTATTGAGGTGTCTCGCATTATACAGATACTGAATGAGGTATAATGAGTATAATATTGACAGTCCTGGTCATTGCCAAATAATAGCAGTTGATAGTGTAATTAAACTTGCAACATCTCTACAGAAGTTGTATTTGGAACTCATATCTGGAATAGAGTATCACGGCACGGAACTACTAATATGGCGATGGGTACCCTTTAAATATCGTCTCTTGAAACTAGAATCGTTATGTCCTCTTGTATTCTCTAATTCATTTGGAACTGAATTCAAAATTTGACGACCGCTTTCGGTAACCATGGTAACCATTTCCAAAGAATCTTATACAGATAATTTTTATATCGGCCATCGATTGTGCGCTAACTTTGCTAGCCTTCAAGATGCTGCTGCTGAAAATTAATGTTATTCAATGTTGTCAGTCTTACTTCATGAGAACTATAAAAAAAAAAAAAAGGCTGCACGACAATTTATTCTTTTTTTGTGTTCGTGTCTGTAAAAAGCTTTATAGTACTTCAAATTACTGTATACATAGTATTCTCTTCCTTATCCCCTCTTGCTCACTGTCACTATTTTTTTCCCTTCTCTTCCCCTCCTCCTTTCTGTTCTTTCACCTTTTCTCCTCCTACTCCTTCCTTGTATATCCTATTCTCTCCATTTGTCCTTCTCTGTCCTTGCACTAAACTTGTGATTTTTCCCCCTTTATCATTCTTGAATACAATTTCATTCCACTCAATTCAAGGTTTATTTCTTATAATATAGAATACAATGATGCACATGCTGCAGCTAAAAGCTGACATATTATATGTGTTTACAACTATCGAGGAGACATACAAATAGAAAAGAATGTCTATTCACAAAACATGTCTACATTATAATCGTATAATGAAACCATGAAAGTTAAAATAATGGCCTGATTATAAAGACAACTGTTTAAATATACAAATAAAAAAATCAACGATTATTAAGAAGATCAATAAAATATCGTATCACACTTCGTTTAAAACGATAGGTCCTGCATTTATATTGACCATACTGTTCATTTCGTAATGACATGCCAACAAATTTTCATTAAAAAAATCCAGCAAAAACAGTACATAAACTCGCCTTTAAAACTTGTAATCGTTCAAGTTGGCATCGTTTCAAGGCGTCTTTATAATTTATATAAATCTTGCCTAAACTGATTTTTAACATACTCTTTTCCAGATTCTTTCTAAATTCTGTATGTGCTCTAAAGTAAGACCTCCGTTAAAAACAGGTGCGCAATACTCTAAAACAGGACGAATGTATCCAACATATATTTAAATTAAGTCAGGAATCGGTAATTTATATTGCTTAACCATTTTAAACAAGTTCGTTTTTTTGTCGTAAAATGGGACCTACAGTTTCATAACATCTGCTTTCTTTTATAGGTTCCTCCACTTTTTCTCAAATTAAGATTTATTAAAGAATTATTATATTTTCTACAATTATTGTTTTTGATAATGATAATGATGCAATGTATAATTATGTTCACTAAAGAAGTATGTAAATGTGATGTGATGGTTATTTTACCTGACTGCTAAGAAAGCATAAATGCTTGTAAGTAAGCAACCAGACGACCGACGGCTTTAGGTCCTCTCCGAGGGACCTGGTAATGAGGATTAATGCCTTACCAAAGGGCACTAGCGCATCGTCTTGGTTTCGAACCCGGGTCACCGGATTATGAGACCACTACTCTACCAACTGAGCTATAGCGCTTCCTTAATTCATATAGATAATTGCAACATACCGATTGTGGTAGTGCACTGCTTTGTTTTGTTTATTTTTTATTATACAAGTATATGTAATATGAACAAGTTGAAATAAATTTGAACCTTTGAACAATAGTATTGAACCATTGACGACACAGAAATGAAGACGGGATCAGAACCATTGAATTGGAGAGTTCGGCCAACCATGTTCGAGTTAGGCATAATATGGCGAGTATTGCTTTGTTGGGGAAAGCACAAAACAACAAAAAAGGAATGTACATCATGGTGTTACCAAGTGAAATCAAGCTGGCCTAACTCTGAGTTTGAGCTCTAGAAGGAGTTATACCAGTACATCGACATTAACTAACAGTTCACGAAAGACCGACGTCCCACAAGGCATCCATCAATATTTTGTAAGTCAAAAAGGGAGGGAGGGGGGGGGGTACACTTTAAACAAATCTCTGACAAGCGACACCATCAACAAGAAGAAAAAACAACAACGAAGTGGTCGGTACCTTCTGGGTCAAAAAATGAAGGGATCACATTTTGTAGGTGTGTTGTAATGGTATGCTATGGTTTGTATAAGGGGGGCAATGGGGCGTTCGTTGGTTGTGCCCTTCCCCCTGTAAAGTGCCAGTGATTAAAAGGGTGAGCGATGTTGAAGGGGCTGGATTGGAGACGATCTCTTTGAGGGGGTGGGGCACTTTTCCCATCAAATTCAGCAATGAAGTATATTTTTACCCTCAATAGGTGATAATCATTCGACATACGTGTACTTTATTACCTCCATGTAGACAATGATTTATAATACTTTTAAACATACAATTTGGGCTGAATAACAGGGCATTAAATATCTAAAATCTCCTAGCATCTGCCGAACCATGAATTTACACATGATTCGGGGACCTTATTATTCGAATACGTTAATATTGTTAATCATTAAGTTTTTATGGTTTATCAATAAGAATAGAAAATCATGAAAAACATTTAATTTAAAAAAATCAATTTAATTTTAAAAAAATCAAATTCGGGACATATAACAAACAGTAGTGTTTCTAGAGGGGAGGGGGGGGGGGTGGCTCAAATCCCCTCCCAACGCACCCCAAGAAATCAGGAGGGACAGCTATAGAAATTGAAGCAAGAACGCCCAAGCCCCCCTAAAAGCCTCATATTATCTTAGAACCGCCTCTTATTTAATAATAATAATAATAATAATAGCCTAATAGTCCACTCCAAATTTTATTAAACCGAAACGGAAATTCTTTTTGCCCAATTGATCGTGAGCCCGGCAGCCACTGAGCAGCGCCAGATCGACGTTGATAACAAACGTCCCATAAATCTAGGCAACATGGAAAGAGACTTGTTTAAAATTTAATATTGTGCGCTATATATATTTTCATATATCATAAGGGATCATTCACCACGGCATTTAAATTTTACACCAAACGAATTGTGCCCCCCTATATCATCATCATAGACCACCTCCGCCCCCATGCTATTTAGGGTACGCGTATGCTTGTTCCGTTCCTTTGAAAGCACCCCCCCCCCACCCCCCCCCCCCCCCCCCCCCATCTCAGGAATGCCAACATTTCTGAACTCCCCTTTCGAGGGCTTTTTGCGAGTTTTTCCTGCCTGGAGACCTCTCTTAAATCCGAAACACTGCTCAATGTACCCCTATCTTTGATATTCAAGATATAACCCATTTTTAAATCTCTCAGGAGTCCAAAGAGAGAGAGGGGGAAACCCCCCCCCCCCTTTTAAATATTTTATAACCTCCTTTTCACATTTCTCAGGAATCCAAAGAGAGAGAGAGAGAGAAAAAAAAAAAAAAAAAAAACATTTATAAGAAATCTCCGCGTGAAAAGTTAAATAACACCCCTTCTTTTACAATTCTCGGGCCGGACTTTGTCGCGCGAATAGTACCCCTTTACCGGAGATTTTGGTAACACGAACGCGGTCCCTCCAAACCCGGAGTGGGGGGGGGGGAGAGACCATTACACCATTAGTGCAAAGTATAATAATAACCCTCCCCATTTTAAAAACGCTCTGCCACTCCTGCCTACTAATCATTTTTAGCATTAACCTTTATTATAGGCGGAAAAGGGTTTGAATACATCCATAGACCTATATTAATTTCTTTTGAATTATATGTTGCTATATATATATATATATATATATAAGCCTATATCATTTAGAAAAAATATGTTTGAGAAAATTACACCAAAACCTATTAAAAACGAGGCATAAAAGTTACAAAGACCACAAAACCGCCAATAACGATAGTCCAGTATCATTATGAACGTTCGTGTTGTAAATTACGGACATTGCATTGGCATGATTGACAGTCATAGAATCGCTCTGAATGCAGGTTCTTAATTGCTTTACCTCAATTCTCCGGAGTTTCATTCATCCATACCAATTATTTTTTAGTGACGCTAATTTTAAACTAAATTTGGCTCCCAGTTTAACCATGCATAATCTTTGAAGCATATATATCTTTTCTTTGTAACAGATTTAGTATATTAGAGTCTTCTTAAATAGCTCCTTTCCTTGATACTGGAAAATTACGAAATAACCGTCTGCAATGTTGAATCAGCTCAGGATTTTTAAAGGCATTGTTTAACATTGCCAAACTCTGAGATGCATGGCCTTACGTGTTGAAACCCTAAAAGATTGCGCTTCAAAAGTGATCATGAAGTGCCTCAAAAAAAGTAAAAATATTTGAGTGACCGGTTTGACCATACTCACTCCAATCATAAATATCTTGATAATTAGACGGGCGATCAGCTTGTAAGCGTCATGGGATTCCTGACTGACCTAAACGTTTATGAGCTAAATCCAGGATTTTGTTTAGAATCTGAGACAAAAATACCCAATCCCTTTAATGCAATCTCTAGCTCTCAAAATCTAAGTTTGATTCAAGAGCAATCGTTAGTAATAAAACATGCTGCCCTTGTACTTTGGAATAGAAACCTCATCAAATCTCGCTGAGGGATCTTCCGTCCTTTTTGATTTACTAATCGTGCTCAAATAAACACCTTGATTTGGTAAAATATATATGTAATACTGTTTCATACTATTCTGATGGTAATGATTATGATAACATCATAACATCATAACATCATCATCATCATCATCATCATCATCATTATAATCACTATTATTATCATGTTTATATTTGATATAGGCATATACCATGTAATACGTAGACAAAAGAAAATCACTTAAAGGGATAGTTGAGTTATGTTGCAGAGGGCGCTACACAAAATAATTTTTGTGTGAGATAGTGAAAAGCTGAGCGTCAAATTTGAAAGAACATATTTAAATGACAAAATCATCTTTGTTTGATCCAAATCGGTTCAGAGACGGCTGAAATATAACGATTTCTAATACTTGTGTACCACCACAAATATGAGATATTTTGAAAAATTTGAAAAAAACGTTGAAAAAAAAAACGAAATAACGCCTTTTACGTCGTATTTCAGCCAATGCCGATGTTGGCTTTTTTGTTGGCATTTTCGTGTTTATATTACCCACAATTAGCCGGCTCGTGTATTGTTATTTTTAATTTAATAATTAATTAACGGTCACCGTGTTTTTTGGAAAGTGGAGCTAAATTGGTATGATCGTATTTGCTAAATTTCACACATTTTGGGGTCTAAAATTACCTTAATAGCAATTTTAGGTTCTAAAAGGGCACTATAAATGTCATAGATAAGAATAAGAGCAATAACGTACCATGCACTTCGAAGGCATTTGCGGTTTGAAAACAGAACTCAACTATCCCTTTAATACACAAAAATTAACTTCACAATTATTGTTTAAATGATGATTATCATTATTATTAATGTTAGTGTTACTATTATCATTAGTGTGATTATTATTGTCATCATAATAAGAAACAGTGGAAGTAAAAGCATCATTCTCCGTCTTCTTCCTTTTCTTGTTATAATTATAATTATTATTAAAGCTAATCTTGAACTCTGGTATGGGCTTCGTATGTCGAGAGAACATGGCACCATCACAACCATAACCATCATCATTATCATCATCTTCATCATCATCATTATCAACATCATCATCATCATCATCATCATAATCATCACTGCACCCTCATCATCATCATCATCATCATCTTCATTATCAACATCATCATCATCATCATCTTCATCATCATCATTATGAACATCATCATCATCATCATCATAATCATCAACATCATCATCATCATCATCTTCATCATCATCATCTTCATCATCATCATTATGAACATCATCATCATCATCATCATCATCAACATCATCATCATCTTCATCATCATCATAATCATCAACATCATCATCATCATCATCATCATCATCATTATCAACATCGTCATCATTATCAACATCATCATCATTATCAACATCATTATCAACATCATCATCATTATCAACATCATCATCATCATTATCAACATCATCATCATTATCAACATCATCATTATCAACATCATCATCATCATCATTATCAACATCATTATCAACATCATCATCATAATCATCATCATCATCATCTTCATCATCATCATTATCAACATCATCATCATCATCATCATCATCAACATCATCATCATCATCATCATCAACATCATCATCATCATCATCAACATCATCATCATCATCATCATCAACATCATCATCATCATTATCAACATCATCATCATCATCATCTTCTTCATCATCATCATTATCAACATAATCATCATCATCATCACTGCACCCTCATCATCATCATCACTCCATTATCATCGTTTCAACATTGAACTCAAAATATTTGAATTCTGCAATAAAATGATTTGGTTTTGTTATCATATACTGAACATATAATATTGTTAAAATAAAAATGAAACAAAACAATAACAAATAACTCATCTGTCATCTGCAAATGCGTCACACACTGCCCTTCACACCCCAGTTTAGTAATTTGTAATTTGCATGAATTAATGTCTCTTCTTCTTCTCTCTTTCTTCCTTTCTCTTCTCTCTTCTTTCAAAGTCGCTGTTGCGTAATAACTATTTTATACTCCGATAATTTATTGTCTCAATCATCTCCAACCAGGCATTCCTATGCCGGAGCACCTCTCATGTTGATTGCAGTGTCCATGTGTGTGTGTAGGGCGTGTACGATTATATTGTGCGTGTGTGTAAGTGGTGCTCTCACCTCAGCATTTTTGTGGGGTTTGTGCGCTTCACATACCCCTTGTGAGGCATTTTTACTTTGTGGGGTATTTTTTCAGGACCCCACAGAGTAAAGTCTTTCAAATGACTGTATATTCGGTGTCCTATGCCCTGCGGGGCATTAGAAGTGACATTTTGTGAGCGCGTGCTAAAACTTGCACACTTTTTTATGGTAACATCGTAAGCACACCGCCGGGTTGTTATCGCCAGGTTGTACATACCCCACTAGTAGGGGACCACAAGGTATATCTGGAACGCACAGAAATACCCCACAATCAGGTGCCCCACAAAGGCCCTGATGTGAGAATGTGTGTGTGTGTATAGGGGTGTGACGTGTGTTGTCTTTGTAATATGTGTGTTGATGCGTGCTATGAGCGGGAGAGGTGTTCCGGCGTGGAGGTGCCTGGATGGACGAGATCAATAACAAAACAAAACAAGCTTTTTAAACTGCACTGCCTTTTCCTCAGTTATTCTTTTAATGCAACCTTTCTTAAAATTGTGATGATTGTTAAATGTTGTGTTGAAATGTATTTTTTTTTTGTCTTTTTTATATATTTATATTTGTATGTACATGTATAGCACCTTTAAATGTCCGAAAGCAAATTGTATGTATTTGTTACATGACAATAAATAATATATCTTGAATCTTGAATCTTGAATCTTGAATCTTGAATCATCATCACCATCACTATCGTCATCATCACCATCACCATCATCATCATAATCATCACCGCCATCATCATCATCACCATCATCATCATCATCATCATCATCACCATCATTACCATTATCATCATCATCTACATCATCATCAACATCATATCATCATTTTATTTCGTTCTGCCCTAATGATATCAATCACAGACTTTCAGGTATCAGTAATTAGCGCCACCATCGTCTCAGGGGATTCTGTACCACACGCCTTTCATAATACATCTTGTTGTTGTTTTTATCGAAAAGGGTGTCTAAAATCAATATAACGCTCTGTTCTTCTGACCAGCAAAGGAGAGAGCTGTCCATTTCTTGACTGTGGAGTTAGTAAGCAAGAGCATTGTCCTATAATGTTGCCACCAGATCGATCCTCATGGATATCCTTCAGTTTCTTCTGGGGCAACATAAAATGGATGACTGCACGTTGCTGAACAACATCCATTGGTGTATCCCGTTTGAACTGCTGCTCTTATACCTTTGTAGAGTGCTGCTAAACCCAAATCGTGTCACCTGTACTGGTGGAAAAGATGGAATCTTCACTAGGAATTAATTACGTCACCGAATACCTATTCATTCATAGTCAGGCTATGCACTTAATTACTGAACGCCCCATATAAAGGCCCCGATCACAAATGTTGAAACAGGTGACGAAAGAAGTCTTACCTCTGCAAAAGGTAATAGGCAAAAGATCTCTGCAAAGTTTGGAATATGAAAATCATCTATATTTCCTCACCATGCAAGAAAAATAATTGCCTCCAACGCCCTACCATCCAAAACACGGTAAATTAAAGTGTGTTCAGATGTTTAACCAAAAGTCATTATCATGAAACCCTGGCATTTCATTGTGACGTCGCCCCCACCAATGAACAAAAAGAATTGCTAAATTTACTTTAAAATTTGCAGGATGTGATATGCATTCCGCTTTAGTCTATTGATAATTATATTCTCTCTTTATTAAATGTTACATCAAAAAGGGAAGGGATGGGAAAAAAAGAACAGGGAAAGACACTAAAAGTGAGCGTATAATGATCAATAGTAATAAGTCAACTCCCTTTGTGGAAGAGAAGAAGAAGATATGGTACACTTTTGTTACTCCTGTAACGTGACCAAATTGATTTGGAGTTGTTTGACTGACTGGTTATACATTGTAACACGCTGTAGAATAAAACTGTCCTTAATACATGTTTTGTTAGGTTTCATTGAAAAAAGAAATGATGCTTTAAACTGTATAATAATTAACAACTAAACAACAATTATATTTTTCTCGAATACAAAAGTCTGTACCGTCTTTTCGGACAATAAAACAGTATATCAAGAATAGTTACACAAATGAGAGGCAAGTTAGTATATTTGCTAACAAAACTGACAAATTCGATAAAAAATGGATAAATTTTGAGAGGATTTTGATCGTTTAATAGGAGTATATTGAATTTCCCACATCTTTTTCAGTCATGATGTTGCATTCTTATTTATTTTTTTTCTTTCCCTAATCTACATGTATGTTCTGTATATTATGGTTGATATTCGTTATGTATATATTATTCTGAAATATTATATGATATTCATTGGAACATGTGTTCAAATATGTTATCTTGAGATTGACTTTCAATAAATGGCCTGTTGGAGGGTCCAAAAAATGGGGGGGGGGGGAGTCAACTGCCAATATTTGGGGCACGGGATGGTGCAAGAAGTGCCTATTTCACCTCTGATAATTCCCCTTTTTACTTTGACACGAGCACCTGTTCTGTTCTAGATAACTGTCCTTTTCCCTTTTGATACGGTGCCTACTTTTCATTTCTCCATAACATATCCCCAATTCAGGGCGACTTAGAGCACATTTTTCAGTTTAATCTTGCCTAGAGCTCGCTCGCATTTATAGATATTATAATTATATTAGGCTAGTAGGCTACTCATAACAGAACTTTTCAGTCGTTCTTCATTAGATTGTGCTTATGGTTTGTTTTTGTGTCTTTTTTTAAAGATGTTTCGCACTGGGACCTCACAAATATTAAAATGTTGGCTCACTCGCTTCCTTCGCTCGAAAATTAATATACATGCAGACCGTCACACCTAACTGCAAAGTATGTTGCTTGATTAAGCAGTATATTGTACCTCGTAAAGAGAGAAACGCATATTGATGTCAGCCCTGGTAGTGTAATCAAAATCACAATTAGTATTACAGTTTTTATTGAAAATATTCAAAATAGTGTAGAACTTGAAAGTTTGATTGACTGGTAATACTAGGATTGGGATAATAACGTTTCGAAAACAAGGAGAAGAAACAAAAACTGACATCAGGGCATGGACAGGACCATATCGCTTCCATAGGCAAGGAATGAAAGAAAACATCAAATAATATGCTGGATATAATTATGTTCCCTTTACACTAATGTCGTTTGATGAAGTTCTGTATTAAGATGAGATGATCTTTGCGCGGATGTGCATTGATCAATATAATGAGTATTCCCTTTGGACAGGTGGAATGAAATGAACTTTAATAATAATTTCCCAGTTCTTCTTCACGACATTTTTCTTCTTTCAGAATGAGCCATCGTTTGATAATTACACTTTATTGTCTATTCTGCAGGTGCGCGGCGGTTCTAAAAGATATATCTTTAGGCCTATTTTTTATGGGAGAGGGGGGATTGGGGGTTCTTGAATTCTTTTTATACATGTTCCTCGCTTAAATTTATTTATAATCAAGATAATTGGGGGTGGGGTTTGAAGATGATTTCTCTACTTCCTTATTTCACTTCGTTTCATTGTTTTACTTTGCGGTTACCATACTAAGCAAAATTCTTATTAGTAGACCTCTACATTCAGCTCAATCACGTAATCAGTAGAAATTATACTAACTGAATATCCGCAACTGAAGATCATACAAAATGACGATCTACAAGACCGAAGCGCGAATTTACTCTCCCAAAATTGTTGAAGATGCATCCAAAGCATCATCACAGCCACTTGAGGTAAGAAATAATACAATTGAATAAGATTGGAGTGTCGTGTGTGTACGAAGAATGATTCCCATTTTTGTTTACGGGTTCGAGTGCAGCTGGAGTGCAGTGAATATTGCGCAGTTGAATGGAGTGTCGTGATCGTGTGTACAGTAGCTCCGCTGCATGTAGTGTTTGTAAAGCACAGAGCTCGGAGCTAAATGCTGCTGCTTGCATGTAACTCCAGGGAGCTCCGACGCCGATGCCGAAGGCGTCGGAGCTCCCTGGAGTTTCATACAGTGTACATGCAAGCAGCGGCACTGATTTTGAAAACGATTTAAACAGCGGGTTAGGTCACATTTTTTTTTAATGAAGATCTAGATCTAGATCTAGAGTAAGACCGCCAAACTTCGGACACTTCGGACAAAACGGGGGAAACATTGAATTCTTTTTTAATTATTGAAAGATCAAATAGTCTATGCTATTACCCTTGTGCAAATACTGTTTATGTATGTCATGTAAAAGAAAATTAGTAAAGGAAATGGAAAACTAGAATTATTTACTTACCAGCCGAACCTGTTTTCATGCCAAGCTTCGGACGTTCATGTGAAGCGCACGTATAACGCATAGGGCACGTATATCGCACGTATAGCGCGCGTGCTAAAGTGCACATTCATTGGAGGTTTGGAAACCGGATCAAATTCGTACGACAGGGGTAAGTTAAACTGCATTGATTTCATGAAAAAAAATATTATTTTCTCGTTTTGGGTAGATTTAAGTTAGGTAGAACTATCAGAAAGGTGTTTTTCACAACACTCGTACAATATTTTGGTGCTAAAATCTTACGAAAGCACTGTTTTTTCGTAGTCAAAATGACATTCAATGTTGCCTGTCCGAAGCTTGGAAGAGCGCCATCTTCTGGTGGGGGAATCTATCTAGGGATCCAGGCTAACTCGGCCCACGGGACTACTCGGCCCAGCTGGAAAAACTGGGCCGAGATGTCCCGACCTGATTAATCGATCGAGAGATACCAATGTGTATAGGTTTGTGCTCTTTGTGACTTATTAATGCCCTTTTCAACCAAAATCTTTAATGGAATTGTGTTAAATGATACTAAGGCCATGTAAAATTGATTTCATGTTGATCGTCCCCGCCCGCTTCCTTTTTTCCGCCCGCCTCCTTATATTTGATATTTGATATTTTTTTTATTTTTTTTTTTATTTATTTTTTTTTATTTTTTTTATTGGGTACTCAAAAATAACATAAAATCCAACTGGCTATTTACAATCATGTACAGGAATGTGAAATGACAAAAACATCATATAGTCCACTACAACTCAAATATAAACTTTTTAAAATGGAGGCTTAACTTGCCATATTTGGCTGCAATTACATATTCAGGTTTAGACTTAATTTTTATCAAAGATATAAGACCATGGAAATTTGGTTTCTCTTTCTTAAATTTGCAGCAGTGAATGTAGAACCTGGTACACAAAAGAAAGAAATTTATACATATTGAATTTTGATAGTCCTTGGGACAACCAAACATTCTTTCAAAATCCGAGAAAATAACTTCTTTTTTAAGTTTTAAAGATAGATAATTTTCTAGGGCTGTCCAAAGTGGCCTTACAACTTCACAATATATTAAAAAATGTTCAATTGAGTCTGGTAATCGCTCACACAGATTGCATAGTTCAGTGTCAGACCTCTTTATCTTATATCAAAAATCATTTGTGGCAATAGCTCTGTGAAATGATTTAAAATAAAAGGAACGCAACTGCGTTTCAATGGTGCATTTAAAATTTACCTTATGAACCAAAGACCAATCCTCATTATCCTTTTCTATATTGAAAATATCATTCCATTTATCCGATCTCTTTTGGGGAAAGACAGATTCCTTAAAAATTGAATATGAGAATTTAGAGAAATGTTTAGTAACCAATAGTTTCTCTTTTAAAAATTCGAATGGATCTCTATTATCTATAATCTATATATAGGAATTGCCTTAGTAATGGACAAATATTTTCTTTTATCACCAATTGGTATGTCAAACTCTAATACTAACTCAAAAAATTCTTTGAAACGTGTACCATCATAGATCAAATCCTGTATTGTTTTAATTCCCCTTTCATACCAAGTAGGGTAGTAAAACCTTTTCCACCTTTTCTTCAAATACGCTGTTCAAATATTCTTGTACAAACATACTAAGACTCTAGAAAAAATTGTATTGAAATGTAGAGTGGTTGATATGCTATATGATCGGCGATATGCTGAAGTGAAGCTGCGCTAAAAAATGATGCGATGATGCATGCGCTGCGCATGCATATATCGCATGTATATGCTTGAGTCGCGTCGAGGAGCTAGCTAGAGATGAGTCGATCGAGTCGACTGATCATCGCATCGCAGATACCTCACGATAGCGCGGCCGCGCTCTTAGCGCTGGATTTTACACGCGGCAGCCATCTTGGGAAAAATATCAAATATCAAATAACATGGTACACCCTCCTCCTCTTTTTCAAAAAATCCGGACGATCAACATGTAATCAATTTTACATGGCCTAATGAAGACAATCTATAACTTATCTTTAGGCTAAATGACAAAAAAATGAAATTTCAGACAATTTACTCACAGTTCGCAATCCGCATTTCCGCACGTACATTAAATGTGCGTTGTATCGGGGTCCAGACAACTCGCCACAAAGACAACCCGCCACAATACCCTGGACAACTCGCCACAGCCTTTTCGGACAACTCGCCACACTTTTTCCCATCATGATTTCTAGATCTAAAATGAAATAAAATTGTCATTTTTCATGTTTTTCGTGCTTTTATATACACAGTCATTACAAAGAATAAAGTTGATTTCCCTTGTAATATTATTGTCATTTTTCATGATTTTCGTGCTTTTATAAACACAGTCATTACAAAGAATAAAGAATAAAGTTGATTTCCCTAATTGTAACAATAATATATATTGAAATGAAATTGTCATTTTTCATTATTTTTCGTGCTTTTATAAACACAGTCATTACAAAGAATAAAGTTGATTTCCCTTGTAACAATAATATATATTGAAATGAAATTGTCATTTTTCATGATTTTCATGCTTTTATAAACACAGTCATTACAATGAATAAAGTTGATTTCCCTTGTAACAATAATATACTTTTGATCTAGAGGTCTATAACAGCTGCATTTTTCTGTCCCAGAATTTTTTTAATGGTAGGATACTGGAAGCACTGGCGTACTGATGGGGGGGGGGGGGGGGTGGGCAGTTGACCCACGAAATAAAATTGGAATGTGGTTTATTTCTAGATTTTCTGGGTTAGTTTCGTCAGAGGCGGCATTCTTGGTTGGGGGGGGGGGACACTGTGCCCCCACTTTTCCAGGTTCCCCTAAAGTGCCCCCTTATCCTTTGTACATGTCCTTTTCCCTTCTGATAATTTTTAATGGTAGGAATTCATGGAAGGATAGGCCTACTGGAAGCACTGGCGTACTGATGGGGGAGGGGGCAGTTGACCCGCGAAATAAAATTGAAATTTGGTTTATTTCTAGATTTTCTGGGTTAGTTTCGCACTTTTGCCCGCAGTCAGAGGTTGCATTCTTGGTTGGGGGGGGGGGGGCACTGTGCCTCCTCTTTTTTAGGTTCCCCTAAAGTGCCCCCTTATCATTTTGTACATGTCCTTTTCCCTTCTGATAAGTGCCTACTTTTCTTTCTCAGATGTTTTAATTATAATGTTACTCATAATTACATAAAAGAACTTTTCAGTCTTTCTTCATTAGATTGTCTTTAATACTCATCATGTAATTTTTCAAATGGGACCTTATACTTTTAGCTTGTTTGCTCGAAAATCGATATTCACACCAAATTGCGAAGTACGTTGCTTAAACAATATGTTGTTCCACGTAAAGAAATAAACAAATATTGATGTCATTCGTGGTAATGTATTCACAATCTTGACGAAGGCATAGGCCTTTATACAAATATCTAAAAATGTTTTTTTATTATTGTTGATGTGTCCCTTTGAAGGTGCCCCTTTTTCAGAAATCCAGCCATTCTTGCGATCATAGGCGCCAGAAGTGGGGGCCCTCCTCCCAACGAAAAAGTGTGTGTGTGGGGGGGGGGGGGGTCAAAACGAATTTCCACTCTCCCCCCCCCCCCCCCCAAAAAAAAAAAAAAAAAAAAAAAATCAGCAATAAAGCAGTATTACTATTTAATAACCAAAAAGAACATACAAAAATAATAAAACCTAAATTGAATCAAATTAAAATGATATTCCATTCAAAGAAAAGGAAAGTGAACTGGAATTAAAATTTCCTAAACATTCCGCATGCCCCTATATTCATCAATGGAGGATTTTATAATAGCGATACGCGCATATGTATCCTTGAAATTTATTGTGAGAGGATGGGAAAGCGTGTGTATTTTTTATTATAGGGGTGAGAAGACATGAGCCCCTCCTGAACACTGATGGGGGGGGGGGGGCAGTTGCTCCCCAAATAAAAATACAAAGTGGTTTATTTCTAATTCGATACCAGTGATTTACAATTGTTTCTGAAATGACATGATTTTCAGGGATTTATTCTCATTTTTTTAAAAATAATTATACCTTTTTATGCGTTTGTTGGAAAAATTACAATCAGGCAACCAACAAATATGCTTATTTTGAAGCCTTTATGTCAGGGCTTGCACTTTTTGAAAAAAGAAAGAACGAGTGGCCTGCTAGTTTCACAAATGATGTATCAAAATATGCTCATCTTGGCGTAATTAAATGCCTAAATCCCCTGAGCTTACATGGGCTCCGTCCTCTGGACCCCACTAAGGGCCTTAACGTGGGCCCATGGATGCTCATCGGACCGTAAGTATACATACCTAAAACCCATGAGCTTCTGGGGGCTCCACCCCTTGACCCCTGGATCCCACTCCACGTCAATTTGCGCTCAACTCACTTTGCTCGCTATACGCTCTACCAGATTGTTGATACTCCACTTCAAAAAACGTTCTGCCAGGGGCCTGCATGTTACCTGTAAGAGTGGTGGCGATGCAGATTTTTCTTCTGCCCCAAAAACATTTTTGCGCATTACGCCACTGCCCCTGGAGGGTGAGCCCCCTGGAATATTCCCCACCCCCCACCCAACCCAATCCCAAAGTGATTCCGGCGCGCCAAACTGGTTGCGATGTCAGGAATGCTCATCCCGGCCTCTTTGGTAATCCTGGCAGTGACAACAAATATATTCCCCACTGAAATATAGTACTACTCTACTATACTGCTACTATACTAATACTACTACTACTTCACTACTACTACTACTACTACTAATGATGATGATTACAATTTAACGACGACGGGGATGATGATGACGACAACTATAATAAAAAGTACTAATAATAACTTCAAGAATCCAGACATTGTCTTCAGGGACAACAACAAAGTAAATATCATCGAGGTCATCGTTCCCCATGACATCAACATCGCCATCACAGAAAGAGACGTCTCAAGTATGAAGACCTCAGGATAGAGATCGAGAGGATATGGAACGTTCCATTCAATTCAATTCATTTGATATCATTCCCCATTAAAAAAACATTAAAACATGGTATATCTACACACTAAAAAATAATGGTACAAATTTGCACAGTATATGGTGCAGACCGCTGCTACAATAGCGGCCACCTATAGGGTGCAATTTTGCACCCCCAATTGGGGTGCAAAATTGCACCCCTATTTGGGGTGCAGACTTGCACCCTCTAGGTGGCTGCTATTGTAGCAGTGGTCTGCACCCCTAAGGGTGCTCGTTCGCACCCCAGTTTGGGGTGCAGACTTGTCCCATATACATGTAGGGTGCAGGGGTTTGGGTTCTGCAATTGTTCCCTGAAGGGTGCATACATACACCCCTTGGGATGCAAGCAAGCACCTTTAGGGTTGCAGATTTGCAACCTTTATATGGTGTAGAATTGCACATTGCAGGGTGCACATGCACTCTTTACATCACATTATTATAACCAATAAAATCATAAGATCAAACAATTTGTTTTCATATCAAAATCACATTTTATTGACAGCATGAATGACCGGTTTAAGTTTCCACTATGCATAGTGGGTAGGAGAAAATAACCACATATGACACTGTTGCCATATATATGCGGTTTACCTTCTGCAATATCTAGACAAAAGTAACAAGTAATATAAAGAAGTAATACAATGTGCATGTAATATACCATGTTGGGCTGTTGGCAAACATCAACATTCTAATTTGAGTTACAAAAAAGTTGAAATCTACAATTACACCTTTGAATACAGTATGCTTTTCTTGCATGAAGTAAAGGCAAGAGAACAAACTTTAACAGCTTTAGTCAGGGAATTAACACCAATTTATTCTTATAAATGAAGATGACTACTGAAAATGTTATCTTCATTTATTCCATCAATTCCACCAAATAATTTGGGGACAGCAAATATATTGTACAAAAACTAAATTAATACTACTCTACAGGACATACAAGAATACAAGAATGCACATCGATTGGAACTTATAGTAGTAAAAGAACAGTAATCACTTCTGGGCCCCATTGCAGAAAGAGATACAATCGATTGTACGTCCGATCACGTGTTCTACATGCGGAAATCTGATTTCGGCTTGGAGAAGAAAACCTCTCTCTGTCACTATTTACAACAGAAATATAAGATGAGAAATGTAACTATTCTCATGATCAAGATATCTCTTTGAGCTGCATATCATATGTAGTTAGCTGCTGTATTATTGCGTAAGGATACAAAAATCCTATTTTCTGTCTTGATAAAAATATAAGCACACACAAAATATATAATACTTTGGTAAATAGCGCATTTCAATTATTTAAAAAAAAATGTATTCCTATAGCCCAAGAAAATACACCTGTAAATGTGTATAGAAAAACAGTAAATTTGTAATACTTTGGAACACGACATACATACATGTAGTTAGTCAATTTCACATGTCCATGTTTTATTTATTTCATAAATGTTCAGCCCTGATACAAGATATAAAGAGGTACATTCAATATATGATATTCTAATAAATGTATCAAGTTAAGCTAGCCTCAAGACAGAATAAACACTAACCAGTTCATACCCGTGCATTTGACTAGCACAATTACTGTATTCCTGCACAGCCTATGTTTGCTTCTCTTAATTAATATAGACATAGGGCTCCTTGGCTCCAATCAAATAGTTCAACAAATCACCAGAAACATTATGCCCCTTTCATCAGACGAATAAAAGGAAAGGACATATTACTCGTGACTTTTTGGATTCAAATCCAGTGTACAATCTTGACAGTTTTATCAGTTCTCGTGACAACAGTAGTCATATCAAAATCACCTTTCTTACCATGCTGTTTCTTTGTAGCTTTCAGCTTTGCCTGTAAATGACTATTCCTCTGTTGTAGATCTTCAATTGTTTTTGCTTTGCAACACATCCAAGGCAGGTACATAATCTTTTATCACAATGTAGCCCATAATTGTGATCAGTGGGATGTGCACCAACAGTATTATGCCACGTTGTGGAAATGCAATTTAATTTTTTTATTTATTATTTATTTATAGTATGTACATATTGACAGGTACACAAGATCAGATATCAATCTGTTAACCCCCCAGCCCCCCCCCCCCTCCCCCCCCAAAAAAAATTGTAACATGCAGATGACACGCCACACCACTCCTTGTGTTGTGGTATTGGTACGTATTATTTCATATGCAAGTTACAATTAAGGCAAAACAAACCTAAATAAATAAAGTTAAAACAATTAAATAAAAATGAGGACACATAATAGCAATAAACATTATTTGTTTACGACTCCAAGATACAAATTCCAACAATATGACGTCAAGCAGACTCATAATAACAAATGATAAGCAGGTGTAATCGTGTATTAATTTTATGCCACGTTGTGGTAATGCAAATTTTTTATTTTTTATTTATTATTTATTAATAGTATACATATTTATACAGGTACACAATATATCAGATATAAATCTGTTAACCCCCAGCCCCCTCCCCCCCCCCCAAAAAAAAAATATATACAAATTGATTTTGCTCATAGATCTTTGCCTCTGTTGCTGATTACATACCCCGAGATGGATGGGAGGTGGGGGGGGGGGGGGGGGCAGCTGCCTTTTAGAAATTTGAGGAACGGTTAATGACCAGTTGACCAAAGGTCCAGGAGACTGAAGGCTTATGAGAATTAAGATCCCCCTGCCCCTCCGTGCACCGGCACGTCATTGCAATATCATGTCTTAATTGCTTTGCTTTGTATATATCTCTTTGATTCCCAGAAAAAGGGAACAAAAAGGAGTTTTTTGGTTTGTTTGGGGGGTGGGGGGGGGGGGGGTGGGGGGCTGCATTATTTATACCTTCTTTTCGTAGAATTTTTTTGAGGAAGCCCCCTCCAAAAAAATAAGAAGGCGATTCGGCATATAAGTAATTATACTTGAAGCCCAACATCAAGGTAAATCAAGGTAAATCAAGTCAGCTCACTTCTCTGCTTAGAGTACTAGGCTAGTCCCTAACGTTAGATCTAGCTATTTATCAAGTCTTTAACTTTTAGGAGTAAAATATGATTATCTGATTATGAAAAAAGAAAAATTCCATTCCTTCATTAATCGGATATTCTACTCTGAATGACTAATCTAGTAATGATAATGATGTAGCTACAGTAGATATAGATCTAGGTCTAGTTTACTCACTAAATCAAATTGGATATTCTACTCGGAATGAATAATGATAATACAGTAGATATAGATCTAGTTTGATTAGTTATACTCGCGTCACTCGATCAAATTGGGCAGTACAATCATGCAATGCAGTGCAGCGGCCCGGCCAGTACGGGCGCCGAGTCAGTGAATTCCCCCGCCGACCAGGCCGGCGGCGCTGTACGGCTAGCTGCACACTGAGCTGAGCTGCTGCGGTAGCACTAGGCAGTAGTCTGCTAATTTACGGCCAGGACGAAAGAATGTGAACAAACATCAACCATCTCGTCTAAAATGTACTATATTCGAGTTCTGAATAACGAAATTTGTGTCAGGAATAAAAAATAGACCTTCATACGAGATAAAAATGATATTTTTGCAGTGATTTACTGACAAAAACACTGCTCGAATTTCAGTGGTCCAAGTAGATACAACGCACATTTAATGTACGTGCAGCAATGCGGATTGTGAGCTGTGAGTAAATTGTCCGAAATTTCATTTTTTTGTCATTTTACCTAAAGATAAGTTATAGATTGTCTTCATTGGTATCATTTAACACAATTCCATTAAAGATTTTGGTTGGAAAGGGCATTATTAAGTCACAATGAGCACAAACCTATACACATTCGTATCTCTCGATCGATTAATCAGGTTGGGACTTCTCGGCCCAGTTTTTCCAGCTGGGCCGAGTAGTCCCGTGGGCCGAGTTAGCCCGACTCCCTATCTAGTACCCCTACATGTAGGTCCGTGGTAACGGCCGCCATTAGAAAATTTTTGTGATAGAGTGAAAAAGTATCTCATAAGCTCCCATAATTTTGGCAGAAACCCCCTGAAATATGCCAAGGATTTGTTATCGATATATTGGAGGCTCTACACCTTAACTCCCCTGTTAATGAAATGTAAAAATCTAGGTAACCTGAAATCTGTCTCTGAATTCGATGTTTTTTGTGAGTTTTGCAGACGGCAACCTGTCCTAATTTTTTGTACTAAGGATATAGGTTAGTAGTAGTATCAAATGCATGCAAGTTACCCGCCTGAGCTAGGCTCATATTTTGCGTTTGAGCCGTTGAAGTAATTTTTGTCCGAAGCTTGGCAACGTCGGAAGTTTGGCGGTTTTACTCTAAATGAAAGGGTTCGAGATCATTGACGACAAAATAGTGCATTCGGAGTCGGTGAAGTAGAGTCTGTACTTTATTGTTTCTCATCGTTAAACAGCCTCTGTAACAATAATAACCAAAGTTGAACAAAATATTTAAATCGTGGTGAACTTACATAAATGGAACAATTATATTGATACCAACAAAACAAATATTTATTCATTGACATTGTTTTGTCATATTATGCAACTAAATCTCAATCAACCTAGTCTAGACTATTATTATACAAAATAAATTACACTGATTGTTTTTCTTCTTCTGTCCAATATCATAAACTATATGGTACAATATATTATAGTATTGATTCATTCACATAATCATAAAGCAACATAACATAGTAAATTCAACTCACTGGCCAATACTAGCCAAAACGCTAAACAATAGCGACCGTATGCAATGCTACCAAGTATCATATCCACAGCGTTGTGTGTTAACGTGCCCCTTCCCTTGTTCTTAGACGCAGGTTATGTCAAGTGGAAAACACTCCGTCCCTCGGATAGGACGTTAAATGGAGGCCCCATGTACAGGAGAGTCACCACCCTTGCACGTTAAGAACCCATTGCAGTGCACTATTTGTATAAGAGTAGGGGGAAACCCCGGTGTAATGGTCCACCAGCACACCCCAATCAGGCCGAGGTACAATGTATATGGCATCTGCAAGAATCTTCAGTATTGAAGGAGGCAGATTATCTTGAAGAAGAAGAAGAAATGGCATCTTAAGCACTAACAAATAATGACATACACCTGTATATACAAATGTAAAGGGAAGCTTACATCAAAGGATAAATTGTTCAATTTAACACAATATAGAGTAAAGGAGGGGTTTTTCGACCACTTAAGACAAAATCCTATTTTTTGGACCCCTTACTTCCTATTTATTATCATTTCTTGTTCAAATCATGAAGCAAATATTATTATTATTTAAACAAAAAAAGAATCCCAGAAAAAAATCATGAATTGCCATGACAATATTCATTTCAATTTTCACTGTTTCGGAGGCAGTTATCGGCATAGCGAACCAGTTTTCGGCTGCATGTACAAAGTCAAAAGGAGGAGCGCGCCGTGCGTTTTCGTGCTGATCTATAGCACTAACGGGCGGAGCAGGTATCCCACGCCGGAGCTCCTTGGAGCTCGCCAGGCTGAAAACTAGTACTGCCGTGATCGGAAATTGGAATCTGAATTAGACAGAGATATCGTGTGTGCGTTGCGGTGTCCAGCTGCATTAATTTAATACATGCGGTGAGATACTTTTGAGCTTGCGACTAACACAAAATCGGGATCTAAATCTGAAAAATACCTGAAATAAAGCTCATTTTATGGTACCCACATTTCTTACAGACACGCGTAAGATACTCAATTTTTCAGATCTGGGTAGCGGGACCGCCAATTACATCGCTAAAATGTGATATTTTAGGATATATTTTCCATTGCAAATGTGGTTCTTCAGTGACTCTGCCATGGTATGGTATGTGTGGGATATGTGATATGCTGTTATGCGATGTATTTTAAAGCGATTTTACCATGAATCCAACGGATCGGCCGAAAACTGGTGCTGGTCGATTACCCCCTCCTTTACACTACATGTACTGCAATTCCTTCATATCATGTAACAAAATAAATGACAAGAGTATTTCAATGAAACATCATTGTTCCCATGCAAATACAGTGCAAGACATGATTCAATTATACTGATCTTACTTTCACCATCAAAACTGTCATTAGTACATTGTACATGTAGATATCATCATTCCAATAAGTTAAATGAAATACAACCATAATTATTAAACAGTCAAACTTACTTTGCACAGAGTCTGACCACATTTCCTCCTACAGCAGGCCAAATGTACATGTCCTTGCTTTCCTCATTACACAGCTTAGAATGGCTGCCTGGCTGCCTGCCTGCCTGCTATAGCATGCACCAATGCTAGCAATAACACAAAAGAAATGCACTCATGCAAAGAGTTCAATGAGAATCCCAATAGGGGGTACTCCAATAGAGATACCCCCCAAAAAGGAGGGAAACAATACAATGGGAATCCCTCGAAAGGGGAAACCGAAACAATTTGTCATCGCCTGAAGAAGCAGGGGGGGGGGCATCTGTGCACCACATAATTCCTATTTAATTTAACATAAATTCTAATTTACAACATAAAGAGGTAGGTCTAGTACACTCCAGCAAAGCATAGAGAGTCAATGCTAATGCGTATTGACCTCTAGTACTGCATACTTGCTGTGAGGCAGGTACACTGTATTATTAGACTTATACACAATATACACACCACACAATATTGCATAGACTGCATGCAATCATGTCGATGCAGCTGTAAGCAAAGTTTGACACTAGACTTACAATTTGAATTTTTAAATTGTTCTTTTTAACATCAGTAAGTTGAAAAAATGTATTTTACTGCTAATTAGGTGTCATCATGTGTCACTAAAGTATCGATTTTGAGTGAAATCAGTTGAGTTTTGTACAGTAGTGTTTGAAATGTTGAGAATCAAAAGCACAGCTTTTACTACACAGCCAGGATAGTGATGCTCCTATGTGTGGGTCTAGTACCCACGAAGTACCTCTGATTTGCTGTCTTTGTGGTTCGATAAGAGGTACTTCGTTCGGTTTGCCCTCTTCTTTGATAACTTAGCTGCCTAACGTGTCTGTAAAGAATATTGGTCCCATAAAATAAGCTGTTTTTCAAGTATTTTGCAGATTTAGAGTCAGATTTTTTGATCATCGCAAGCTTAAAAGTTTCTCACCGCATGCAGGGCCAACCCTCCTACATTTGGAAGGAGTCTCACACCACCGCCGCCCCAAAAGCTTGTAACGGGAGACTCCCGCCAACACGCCTACTTCCCGCTCTCCAGCCAACGATGTAGAATCTCACGGTTTATGAAAAAACCTCCCGCCAAAACAAACCAAAAAAGTGCTCGTAACCCCCTCCCCCCCCCCCCCCCCTAGCTCATTCAGCGGCTGGCTGAGTGGTTGCAAAAATTTTCCACAAAAACTGGACAAAAAAAAAAAAAAATGTGCTCTTACCCATGTATGTCTTTTTCGTTGATTCTTACAAAAATTGGATGAATATTGCCTAGATTTTTAGGGGCTTTATCTTTTGATAAAAACATCGGTGAGTCTTGAAATTTGAAATTATTCTGATTAATTGTTTTTTTCAATTATCCAACCATAATGGTGAAAAACGATCCCAAAGGGAAAATTGGAAAACTGTTAAAACACCCTTTAAAGGCACACTATCCTACTTGTAGCTACTTGCTCCCTCTATATAGAAAACTTCCCAAATCGGTGCCTGTTGGTCCCCCATGATCCTCTCTTTCTTATGTTAAATGATAGCTGAGTTAATGAGATAGCCACCTGTCACAGTGACCTCGCTGGCTCGCTGTGTGGTCTAATCCCTTCTAGCTGCAGTAGTAACGCCTACCTTTAAAAAGAGATGCCTTTAATTTTACTTACGTTCTTGAATTAAAACTGATTTTGTGCATTATATGATTTTAAAGGGACTTTGTAGCATTGTTCAGATGAGAGATAGTGGTGCTAAGGTAGTGACTTCAATGCTAGATGTACAATTTAAGATAATCTGAAAATTTGAACGAAAACGGACCATTATTCATGGTACAAATTCGGAAAAACTGATCCGATTGATTCCTTAATTCTCCGAACTATTACAATTTAATTACATTTTAGGTGAATGGAAATCTCACAAAGCAATAAAATGGCTCTACATTGATTCCATTCCAGACATTTAAGTGTTGACAGATTTTTATGCCTCCGCCACCGAAGGTGGTGCCGGAGGCATCATGTTTTCGGGTTGTCCGTCCGTACGTCCGTCCCGTTTGACCGTTATCACAATATCTCAAGAACCATTTAAGATTTAAACTTAAGACTCGGGAATAGTATTTATCACCATAGGAAGAAGATCTGATTAGATTTTGGAGTACGTAGGTCAAAGGTCACAGGTCACAGGTCAACTTATGAAATTCCTTGTATTGAGTTTGTTAGCGCGATATCTCAAGAACCATTTGAGATTTAAACTTCAAACTTAAGGATAGTATGTATCACCATAGGAAGACGATCTGATTAGATTTTGGAGCACGTATGTCAAAGGTCAAGGGTCACAGAGGTCAACTTATGAAATTCCATACATTGAGATTGTTATCATGATATCTCAAGAACCACTGGAGATTTAAACTTCAAACTTAGTGATAGTGTGTATCACCATAGGAAGACGATCTGATTAGATTTTGGAGCACGTAGGTCAAAGGTCAAGGGTCACAGAGGTCAACTTATGAAATTCCATACATTGAGATTGTTATCATAATATCTCAAGAACCACTGGAGATTTAAACTTCAAACTTAATGATAGTGTGTATCACCATAGGAAGACAATCTGATTAGATTTTGGAGCACGTAGGTCAAAGGTCAAGGGTCACAGAGGTCAACTTATGAAATTCCATACATTGAGATTGTTATCATGATATCTCAAGAACCACTGGAGATGTAAAAACTTCAAACTTAAGGATAGTATGTATCACCATAGGAAGACGATCTGATTAGATTTTGGAGCACGTAGGTCAAAGGTCAAGGGTCACAGAGGTCAACTTATGAAATTCCATACATTGAGATTGTTATCATAATATCTCAAGAACCACTGGAGATTTAAACTTCAAACTTAATGATAGTGTGTATCACCATAGGAAGACAATCTGAGTAGATTTTGGAGCACGTAGGTCAAAGGTCAAGGGTCACAGAGGTCAACTTATGAAATTCCATACATTGAGATCGTTATCGCGATATCTCAAGAACCACTGGAGAATTTTCACTTCAAACTTAATGATAGTATGTATCACCATATCATAATATCTCAAGAACCACTGGAGATTTAAACTTCAAACTTAATGATAGTGTGTATCACCATAGGAAGACAATCTGATTAGATTTTGGAGCACGTAGGTCAAAGGTCAAAGGTCACAGGGCTCATTATGTATGCAAAAACAGCTTGTGATCGCGTTATCTGAAGAACCGATTGATGGATTCCTGCCAAACTTTGATCATGTATGTATCTTGCAAAGCCAATGAACTGATTAGATTTGGGGGTCACGAGGTCAAAGGTCACAGCGCACATTGTGTATGCAAATACAGCTCGTGATCGCCTTATCTGAACAACCGATTGATGGATTCCTGCCAAACTTTGGTCATGTATGTATCTTGCAGAGCTGATGAACTGATTAGATTTTGGGGTCATGAGGTCAAAGGTCAAAGGTCACAGGGCTCATTATGTATGCAAAAACAGCTTGTGATCGCGTTATCTGAAGAACCGATTGATGGATTCCTGCCAAACTTTGGTCATGTATGTATCTTGCAAAGCCAATGAACTGATTAGATTTTGGGGTCACGAGGTCAAAGGTCACAGCGCACATTGTGTATGCAAAAACAGCTCGTGATCGCCTTATCTCAAGAACCGATTGATGGATTCCTGCCAAACTTAGGTCATGTATGTTACTTGCAGAGCTGATGAACTGATTAGATTTTGGGGTCATGAGGTAAAGGTCAAGGTCATGCGGCTCATTATGTATGCAAAAATAGCTTGTGATCGTATTATCATTAGAACAGATTGATGGATTCCTGCCAAACTTAGATCATTTATGTATCTTGCAGAGCCAATGAATGGTTCTTAAGATCAAAGGTCATGGGCTCATTATGTATGCAAAAATAGCTTGTGGACGCATTCTCATTAGAACTGACAGATGGATTACTATTTAACTCAGGAAATCTTGCAGAGCCAATGAACTGAGTAGATTTTAGGGTCATGAGGTCAAAGATCAAAGGGTCATATATGTATATGAGAAATTGCTTGTAATCACGATATTCTGAGAACATGTTAATGGATTACAATTGAACTTGAATTTGAAAAATTTCTTCCGTTTCGGTTTGTAAAATTGCTCTATGACGGAGGCATCAATTTCGACTGCGCGCAGTCGAATTCCATCTAGTTTATAGCCTGTTTTTATGTCTTTTTTTTCATGGAAAAATGGTTGGGAAAATTCAAAAATGGTTGGGAGAATTTAGATTCAGAAGCGCCTCCCATCGACACCCGTTCGAAAACCTGTACGTTGAACTTTGTTAAAAATCTTCATATTGCGTGAATTAATTTCGGATTTGGGGCATCGTAGTTGGATAATCCATACATACATTACATGTACACACATAATTTTAATTGTTTTGCATCCTGATTCAACAGATTTGTGAAATCAACCATCACAATGTTACTAAGTACCTTTAATGACACATGTACATTGTACAGTTCCCTCCCCCCTTGTTTTCCAAATAATTTTGATTGTACTAATTTGACTCTTATGAAAACTCCCAACAGCAATGCAGAGATTGTACAGGCACCGAGTGCAGAGAAGGGAATTGCCAATTTGAGTGTGACTGCGAGGCTGGGAGTGCAGTAAGGGTTGTGCGCCGGCAGGCCAGACCCTGCAGTACCTGGGCGCTTGCTGCCATCTGCACAGTGACAGTGGGGCTGTGCATCGTCCTGGCAGGGTTGCTGTATGTGGCCACGCGATCGGTGAGTCAAAAATTTCTATTAAAAAAAAATCATTAATAAAACATTTGAAGTTTTTACATGTACCGGTATATTCATGTTTGTTTTTGTTATCTACAGTTTAGTGTTTTAAACTAGTCAATAGAAGTTAGATATCTTATAATCTTGTGTCTGTGAAGTCATGAACTGGACTCTTCTCTAATTTGTTTGAAACATTTACGGTGGGGTCTAACACGAGTGAAAGTGTCATAGATCCCCGCTCATATCTCTTGGCTGTTATTTGCCAAGCTCTGTCTTAAAGAGAAGGTTGAGTTCTGGGAAGAGGTGAAAAATAATTTGTGAGCGTTATCATTCTTATTATGCAAGCGTGGAAGAACATCAGTTAAGACAAGTTCCCTGAAAAGCATGGCTCTTCAAATGCCTTCATATGCAAAATATGTCATGTACATGTAACATCATAAAAATCCAGTGTAGGATTTTTATGCCACGTGTTCGTGTAGTCCCATATACATCTTTCTGTGTACAGTGTTTGTAACTTTGCCAAGACTTGGCCAAATTTCTTATCATTTTGATGATATCATTTTGATGATTCCAGAACCTTGCAATACACACAAATTCTTATATGCTAGATGATCAACCTTTTCTGGTCAATTCCACACCGTTTCTTTCACAATGCAATCACTTGACCAGAACTCAACTTCATTTTTAAAGATTATAATTCAGTGAGCAATAAATTAAAAATCAATTAAGCACATGCATACAGTACATTGTACATGTGCATATCTAGGAGGGTATAAATTCAATTTCAAATTTTGTAATTTAGAGATTTTCGAACTTACATGCATGTATACAATGTAGCTCAGAGGTATTATGCTTTACAATCCTTTAACAGAAATACTTTCATGATAGCTCTTTTTTTCTTCATTTAAATTGTTTTTTCTAAGAGTAAATCATCTTCGGCTGTAGTTTATGTTTTTGTTTGTGATTGTTGTTGTTGTGTTTTTTTTAAATGAAATAAATAAGAGGCTTGAGTTAAGTCTACCTTTACTTGCAGGCCAGGTGGTAGTGTCCATTCAAACAAATAAACAAACATAAACAAAAACAAATCAAAACAACACATTTTAAAGCTCAAAGCCTGTGAAATGCAATCTGTTTGAGCATCTTATTCTTCTAAGTTATTCATAAAATATTCTTTATGAAACAAGGCCCTGAACTGCATCGTTTGCAAGTAGCAGTATAGATTTACTTTTACGCAATAGAACACTATCTCCAAGTCGAGATACACAACATGTACATGTACATTAAATGGTCAAACTTGCTTTTGCTGCACTTCAAGGTGAAGCCTATCAAGCTATGAAGTCTGTTTTGATAGTAGAAAAAATGAGAAAAACAGGCCAGTGAAAGTTTGAGCAATAACAGATTTAAATAAGGAAGTCTTGAATTTTTGAAAGTGCGATCAATCAAACCCACATTGGCAACTCTGTAACCTATCTTGCAAGGTCCCCTCCCATTTGTCTTGTACTAAAAAAAAGGATTATCTTATATTTTCCCTTAAGAATTTTTTATTAAATATAATTATTGCAAATCTGTTTTTATACAATCCCTGTATGAAACAAATCTATTCCATCATCAATAATTAAGGAAATGAAAGTTGATGAAATATTCTGTATACATGTACATGTAGATATACGTTCACTTTTGCCAATTTGTGTTTCACTGAAGATAACTTCAACAATTTGTAACTTTCCTATTTTTGTTCTCCTGTTTTTCCGCCTATGATATCAAAACCAATACTATCAGGGTAGACTTCCCTATTTATCCATGTAAGTGGAAATGAAAGTAGGCATTTACGTCATTGACATGGTAAATGAGAGGGTATTAATAATCTAAAAATAGGATTAGCATTAGGTAAGCAGAACGAAAGTCATATTCTCATAACCTAAAGTACATGTATGTGAGTCCATGTATTGTCTATGTATTTGGATTAGGACTTACAATACAAATGTACATGGTATTAAGAATCTAAAAATAGGATGAGCATGAGGAAGAAGGAAATTTATATTCTCATAACCTACGAGTCCATGAACAGTATACCGTAAATAACGTTGTATAAACCGCCCTCGTGTATTAACCGCACCCCTCTTTTTCGCCCTTAAAAAAAATTTGCCGAGATTTTTTTTGTATGTGTAAGATCTTTACGGTACTGTAAATTAAAAAACAGTAGGGACCTAGGATAGAACCTTGTGGTACACCATGTAATAGAAGAAAAATTGGAGGAATTATTATTATAAACTACATATTGAGATCTATCAGAAAGATTACTTTCAAACCAAGATGACAGACAAATTTGAGTGTTGTTCTAGTTTCCGAATGGTGAGTCAACACACCGATTACCGAGCTGGGAGACATTGCCAGGCATAGCGCCAGGTGGAGGGGCATAAATTGAAACTTTAAATTTTTTTTTTTTTTTTTTTTTTTTTTTGGTGTACCATGTATAAACCGCACCCCCGACTTTGAAATTTTTTCGGCGGCAAAAAAGTGCGGTTTATACACCGTTATATACGGTATGTATTTGAACTAGGACTTAGACAATACAAATGTACATCTAAATGAGATGGTATTAAGAATCTAAAAATAGGATTAGCATGATGAGGAAGAAGGAAATTTATAATCTCATAAGCTACGAGTCTATGTATTTGTGTATTAGACTTGGACAATACAAATGAACATGTTCAGATATCAACTGGCTTTTTAATTTTAATTTCAATTTCAATTTGGATTTGGATTTTAATTACCATTTTAATTTGGGTCGTTTTTTCCTGTTTTTGGATGATAAATGTTTTACGAAAGAAATTTGCACACAAACATGATTGTGCCATCCATGTTTTGAGTAAATTGTTATGTACAAGTCTTATGAGAAATATTGAATCTTATAATATGACCCTCTTAACTACAGTGGATATCCATGTATACACAAGTTGATTGTAGCAAAGTGATTGCTGCAATAACAATAGGCAGGATTTACATACAATACAATACTACCTGTACTTTTGTCAAGGAAATATAAGCGCATTGTACAGGTCACCAATAATGACGATACTATACTTTACATACAGGCATACATGTAGATATATAATACATGTATACTGAGGAGATAGTTTTCAAGATCTCCTTGCATAGAAAATGTAGGCCTGTATATTAAAAAGTAGCATCAACAACTGCACAGGTCACATGATGAAACTCGATTGAAAAAAAAACAGGTGACATCAATAAGGACAAAAAACAGCTGTAATATTAAAGGCATTGTTAAACAATGTTAAAGGACAAGTCCACTCGAAAAATAACTTACTTTCGATAAAAGCAGAAAAATCAGACAAACCAATCAAAAAAAGTTTGAGCAAAATCGGATAACTAATAAGAAAGTTATGAATTTTTGAAAAAGTATGTAAAACTATGGAACAATGAGATTCACAACATAAATTGCCAAGATGGTTATCAGTTTGTGACGTCATGTCCTCACAACTTATCAATTGCTTTATATAGTTTAAACCCATTAATGTCCCTTTTTATCCCCCAAAACTTGATTTCCCCATGCCTTTGCCCAGGTTATATGATTTGTATCATATTGCGTGCATGACACTTCCCAAAAACTTTTATGAACTTTGAAGAATTTATACTATTTTCCGAATATTGTATTTCATAATTATTGATTTTTATATAAATAGTTTATCAAAATTCAATTTTTCATGATTTAACTGGACAAAAATTACTCTTTATTTGTGCATCCACACAAAAACATATTACTAACAATCTAACTTGGATGCTGGTGTGAAGAAATAATATTCTTAGGGTGAAAATAGGAAATTTATATTATCAATATAAAGAAAATAATTAGTGGATAGTGAGGACCATACGTCACAAACTCATGAGTGAGTTGCCAATTTGTGTAGTGATTTAAAAAAAATTCATGTCATTAAAAATTCATAACTTTCTTTTTAGTCATCCGATTTTGCTCAAACTTTTTTTGATTGGTTTGTCTGATTTTTCTGATTCTATTGAAAGTAAGTTATTTTTGGAGTGGACTTGGGCTTTAAATCTGAGATGCATGGCCCAAAGTGTTATCAGTGTCTGTGATGTGGTATAATATTGAAGCCCTAAAAAAATTGCGCTTCACAATGATCATGAAGTGCCTCAAAAAAGTAAAAAAATCTTTGAGTGACCGGCTTTATCATACTCATTTCCCCCTATAGACTGTAGTGTTATAAAAACTGTTTATATTCATAAATATCTTGATTATCAGACAGGCGATCGGCTTGTAAAAGTCATGGGGTTCCTGATTGACCTTAAGCTTTGTAATTATGATTGCAGCATGAGCTACACTGTAAATCCAGGATTTTGTTTCAGAATCTGAGACAAAGTTACCCAATCCCTTTAATATACATGTAGGTAGTAGCACACTAGAACATTCTATTTTTGTCTTCAAAGTACGGTAGTCAAGATATTATCTGCATTGCCATGAAAGAATTATGTCTTTCATCTTGTGAAAACATTGTGCATGTAATATGTACCGGTAGTGTTAAATTACATGCACATAACAGGTTACATTGCATGCAGATCCAGAAATGTATACCAGTAGGTCCTACATGTACATGTACCGCTAATACATATATTTTGGTCATGCAAGTACAATGTATAGATCTGCAAAATAACAAATGTTCAGTACAGATGATGTATGTTGGTTGCAATTTTGTACAGGACAAGTACTTTGGACCAATTTGATTATCTGATTAGGTTCTACCAAGTGGATATTAATTCAGCTTTATGCCGTTTTCCAAAACAATTCTTGGAGCTGGGGTTTCTTCCCCCCCCCCCCCCCCCATATTCTTGAAAAAGCATAATTTAATAAAGAGCCACTGATAATTAACTTCTCTGGCGAATGGGTTGGAATGCATGATGCCCAGATAACAAATTGACAGAAAATGAAATGAATGATAAAAGCCCTTGCAAATAAATGTAATTTCTACTCCGATGGGGTCACATGCATGTACATGTACATGTACAACCCAATACCTTGTGAACTTCCTGTCTGATTGTCTCTTTGTCTCATTATTGAAATGAGGATGAGCCCAATGTTTTTCTGCACTTGGTATATTTACACAATCAAAACCGAGCTCTTTTTCACTGTTTGTCACTTTTGTATTGGTAAATTGTCTCATGTATGTAAGAGGAACAAAAGCAAAAACATTTATATACTGCCTTTTTTTCATTTTGCCATAACTTCTAAGTTTGTGTTTACAGTATGAAATCTAAGTGATGATTTTATATATTTGATATACACTCAGCAAAAAAAGGAGGTTGACACACTTTATTGTCCAAGATGTTCATATAAACCTTTAATTACATATAATGATGATTATAGTTATATCAAATTAAGGGAAAATTAATACTCTACCATTCCAACATCAAGTTTTGAGCTTTCACGCCTTGATGGGCACAATCATTTAACTGTTAAGAAGGTCTGATTAAGAAAATTGCAATTATAGAACAAGTAGCCATTTAAATGTTGATGGACATGTGCATCTGTAAGATACTCATGTTCAACAATGAAAACAAAGAATGAGAAACAAAGAGGAGGATTGAGCTCTGGATCATTGGATGTCAATTGTAGTCTCAGGACTGCATGGTTTTGACAAGCATGGTCAAGAATAGATGCCTCTCCTTTCATGTTCTTAAAGATTGTTCCTTTTTTTTCCATTGGTGTACCTCCACCACTGAAGTTGATGCTGGAGGCATCATGTTTTCAGGTTGTCCATCAACCCGCTTTTTGTTACCACGATAGTGCGATACCTAAAAACAACACAAGATGATGACAGCAGTGTTCTTCAGCTTGACGCGTTAATGAAATTACATGAGTACATGTAAATTCCAATGATGTTTTATAACATGATTTTACTAAAGACTGGTCATTATCAAAATTACATGTTAGGCAAAATAAATGTCTGGTCACGTGTACGCTTTCAATCAATCATTTGATTAGGATCCAAAGCATATATGCCTGATCACCCTACGCCCAAACCATGTACATTGTGCACGCATGCATATCATTCTCCCTGTCTTGTTATCACTTAGACGATGACCCCAGTGTTCTGCAAGGTGATCTTTCCTCCCGACCAGGTCACCAACGAGACTTGCGAGGAGACCATCGGAGTCCAGGAACAGAAGCAGATTGAGACCATCGATATCCCCAAGTTCAACAGCAACCATCACATCACCGTCATGGCCGACTTCAGCATCGTGAGTAGCTTTCAGTCCACATTGCCACTCTCATCCCAGGTGGTCTACAATCAGTTCGTCTACTACCCAATTAGTCTATTCCCGTATGGTCTACTCCTAGAAAGTCTACTATCTACATAGTCTAATAGTCATTTTGTTTACTTATCAATTAGTCTAATGACCATTCAGGCTAATATACATTTGGTCTAATTTGCATATGGTCTAATCTCCAACGAGTCAACTACCTATTTGGTCTATTGTTCATTGAGTCTAATAACCAGTTAGTCTAATACCCATTTCTTCTACCATCTGTAAGGTCTAATAAATGAGCAATAGACCAAATGGCAATAAACGGGAGTAACAGGGTAGCTAACTGAAGTACTTCCACCAATGCTTTTAGCACTGTAGGGTACATTGTAGCTTACAGTGTACAGTAAAACCTGTATATAAGGACAACTCAAGGGGGACAAAAATGGGGCATTTATGACCAGGTGGTCTATACATACAGGTTTCTTTAATACATGTTTCAATGGGAAACAATTTTTAAGAGAAAGTTTGAGAGACAAACTATGAGGTCCTTATAGACAGGTGGTCTTTCTGTACAGGTGATTGGTAAATCAGGTCAGACTGTACTGTAACTAAAACAAGGTTATTGCACCCCCGGTCATCCTCTGGATATTTATGCAATATGAATGACATTGTAGCTACAGTCAAACCTGCTTTAGTGATCACTTACAAAGACCACATTTTTTTTTATTTCCCTTTAAAATGGTTTCTCATTAAAACATGTAATAAAGGAACCTGTAAAAGAACCTGGGTGGTCTTTATAGACAGTTTTCACTGTATTATCAATGTTCAAGAGATTCTCCTGTGACTACATGTACATGCAGCTCCATTTTGACCTCATTCTGATCTAGGTCTTTCATGTCTAGCCAAGTCTGATATGAGCAACTCTATGAACTCAAAGAATCATCATGAAGCCCCTTTGATTCAATAGAGTCTACCCCTAACTCTCAAAAGAACAGTGTGTAGGCAAATGGTATACCTGTGGTCGGTTGTAATGTTCATATCTATTTTGTCTTTCGTGACTCAGCAAATGACTGCTTTCCGCGACAACGAGGACAAACGCTGTTTCCTGATGAATCACACCAACTCCCTTTTTGAGAGCCCGTCCAACCTGCTTGAATTCATGAGAGACTACAGGGTGAGTAAAGAAAAAGTTTACGGGTGTTTTGAATCATATAAATTCTCTCTTTGAGAGCCCGTCCAACCTACTTGAATTCATGAGACTACAGGGTGGGTAAACAAAAAAAAATTAATAAAAAGTTTACTGGTGTTTTGCATCATACAAAATCCCTCTTTGAGAGTTCACATCCAACTTGCCTACAAGGTGAATCTTTCACCGGTAATTGCCACTTTAACCTAATTTGAATTTGACATTTTGTTTTATTTCAAAAATAATAGTTGTACAGCAAAAAAATAAAAGTTGTGAATGTGTAGTAGTTGTTGTGTTGCTGTTTTAATGACAATAAGTCTAATTATGACTTCTTTTTTTCCCTTTTTTTTCTCCATCATTTATTAATTGAATAATACATACATGAAAAACACATAACTTTATTAATTACAAAGAAAAACACATGAATTATACTTACCGGTATATCACAAAATGAATTTTACTTTAAACAAAAAAACATAATCAACATTTTTTTCCAGAGGTGATACTTTTCAACATTTGCCCTCCATAATATTTCCTTTAAATAAATGTTGAATATGTTTGTAAATTTAATTATGACTGACTTGTGATCTTCAGAACGGTGCCCACCTGACTCAGCTGAAGACCATCTATGCTAAGATGCAGGTCCAGGGTCCTGCTATTAACATGACAGTAGTGGCTACCAGCATCCAGACTCATTGCTTTCAGATCTCAACCTTCTGGCTTCACTCCACACAGATCATTGAAGAAGGTAAGCAAGGGAGGAAGGGACGGGGAAGAGAGGGAGGGAGGGAGGGAGGGAGCAAGGGAGGGAGCAAGGGAGGGAGAGATGGAAGAGAGAGGCAGGGAGAGCAGGAGAGAGGGCAGAAGAGAGAGAGAGAGATATACATGTATATAGAGAGAGAGAGAGACAGAGAGAAAGAAGGATGGATGAGACATTTGAATTTTCGCCCTGATATAACACTGGCAGGTGGTTATCTCATCAAATCACCTCTCAATTAACATAAGAAAAAGAGGACCATGGGGGATCAACGGGTACCGCTTAGCCATTGTTGGCTAAATAGAGGGCGCAAGTAGCTACAAGAGGTGCAGTCCCACTTTAAAGTAAAAATTGTCCCTTGTCTCATGGAGATTGTAACAAGAAAGTCCCCCCCCCCCCAAGTACAAAGTTGTTTACATGTATCTCTCTGTGTTCCACTTGTATATCTAGGTGCTCTTGTGAAGAGGAGTGTAGACTCTGAACCTAGTCAGTCGCTTGTCTTCTGCAACGGAAAGGACCGAGTCCATGTCGATATCATCGGCGCTTAGAGGCAGAAAGTTCCTAGAATAATCAAATCAGCACATCAACAAGGTTTGCACGGCTAACCCCATTGATGGCTTAGCCTGGGAATATATCCACATTTGTATAAATCAAATTTTAATGTTATATCAAATTTTATTGGACTTGTGATTATTTGATCCAGTAAATTGGTATTGAAGTTGTTTATTAAAGGTAATACAAAGTTTTAGTATGGGGTCATGAATTTGGTTCAAATGAATATATTGGAAGCATATGCGATCCTACAATATTCAGTGATCGTTGTCGCGGTTGAAATCGAGTCTAAAGTTATGAAATTGTAAATAATAAACTCTTTATGTTGTATAGCTCCCTCTCAAGGTCAAGATATTAATTAAGCTATGAACAATATTTCTTGACTAAAATCAACCGATTAGCTATTCCCGTTTGGAAATTATATATCACAACTACATATTCTGAAATTTTCATGATCGCAGCTACCATTTTACGGCCGTAGGCGCTATTTGAAATTTATCAAAATTTACTGGGAGCACCGGTAAATTTTTATTTTCAATTTTCTGGTGTTTATAATATATCCACAGGGGCATCCAAATATATCAAAATTGTAAAGAATCGTTATCCACCCAATTTTCAAAATTTCTCAAAACTTTGTATTACCTTTAAGATCAGCTGTAGATGAACAAAAAGTGCAGTATTAAGATTACGCTTTGAATTTTAAAAGAAAGATTGTAAGGTATATGTTCCGTATTACAATGGAACCTGTAAAGAAAGATCAACCAAGGAAGACACAAAAAGTGGTCTTTATAGACAGGTTTACCATAACGAATTTGTCACTGAGAAACATTGTTTTAAGATAATCAAACAAAATGTGGTCTTTATAGACAGGTGGTCACTAAAGCAGGTTTAACTGTATTATATATCTCCGGATTTATCACTAAATGCTAGAAAAAGTGTATTTATTTTGAACCATACACTTGTCATTGAAACCTACCATGAAAATATTGATGTTCACTTTTAATGAAAACATAATAGCATTGCACAAGTTGACCAAATATTTGTTTAGGTGGATTGTTTGATATCGATGCAACTAAGGTAGAATTACAAATTAAGTATGACAAAACATATAGTTGAGAATAAATTCAATAAACATTTATTATGTGTTTGAAAATCATGAGTTGTAAGTTTTAATGTATATCGGTTATTTCCAGTTCTGCAGTGAAACAAGCATGCTAATTTTTATGTGAAGACATTTGAGTAAATCGTTATATGAACATCGCTTTAGATCAATTTACACATATATATGGATTCGTGTTTAATATTGCATTGTTAATTTGATTTAATTGTTTAATAATATTTTGTAAACCATGCATTATTGACTTACAAAAGCAAAAAGGAAGCAATTGCACCACATAATAGTTTCTTGGTAATTATAGCATTGTATTGCACTTCAGATTTATTAAAGGGTTTGGGTGTTGGTCCTATTCGGGGGGGGGGGGGAGGGATCAAATTTAAGGAAGGCCTAAAGCCAAGCTTGTACATTTAATCAGGTGGAAGAAATATAAATGCTGTCTTTTATAGGCCGTGAATAGAAATGTCATTGTTTCGGTTTATGTGCAGGCACAGATCATAATACAAAATAATGGTTAAGTATGCAAAGTTGGGAATTGATGATTGCTTTATAGTTGTGCATGATTTTCATTTTATACATACAGATGTTATATGTAATCTGTGACAACTTCTTGTAATGGATGCAAATATATTGTGGACTAGTATGGGTGCTTTCAGTTGTAATGTCGTCTGATATAAAAGAGTGTATTTCTGTTCGCTGGTGTTTACATGCATTGGGTTGATCATCAGGCTTTTGCCTGAGAAACTGAGAATTATCAATGTTTTATCATAACTTAATCACAATTATGATTAATAAATGACACATATTTGTAAAGCTGAGATCCTCCACTTTGATGCAACTTATATGATGCATATTTCATGCACGAGTGATTAAAAACAATTTGAAAAAAGGGTACCAAAACGTCATTTGGCAAACAGTATCTGAATTTCAAAGAGAAAATCACATTTCCAGAAAGTTCCATTTTCTGCCCTTTCAATCAGGAAATGCTTGCATTTCAATAATTTTACTAAACACATTTGTTTTCACTGGCTGCCTGTGGTAGCGACAAACTCAGTTACGTTGACGATCAGCCATGCATGAAATCTTTCGTCTTCTTTGTTGTTAGGGCCCTCCTTATATATTATGTCTTTTGTCTTTGCTTGTTGTGCATTCTTTTGCCAGCTGTCTCTCTCTCTCTCTCACTGTCTCTCTCTCTCTGTCTCTCTCTCTCTATAGCTTTAGTCTTCTTGTCTGCTTCTTACCCCCTCTGTCAGCTATCTCTCATTTCATCTACCGTACATGTTCCTATTAAAATGCTTTCATTTCTCAGCCATCGTCGCTTCTGTGACCCAATTTCTTCTTGTGTGTCGAGAGATATAGGGTGCGTTTAAGCTCAATTTCGAGGGCAGAATGAGCGATTTGAAACGCTCATCGTAAACACTCATCGTAATCGCAGTTCCACGGTGTACTGTTTATGCTCACTTCTCTGGCTCCTCCAGTCAATTCTCGCTGGGTGGCCTTAATTGGCCTTGCAGCTGGATTCGCAAACCTGCACTGTGCATGCTACGTAGCCCCACTAGAGGTCAGTGTGTTGACCCCATTTAAACACGTTTACAAATTGTAAACGCACCTTTTTGTGAGTTTACAATCGGTGATCGTGATCGCCGTTTTTCGATGATTCTACAAAAGTGAGAAAGGACGCAACTGTGTTTTGAACTAAACGCGTAACAGATGCCTGATTCTGGCCAGAAAAAGTTGAGCATAAACATACTCATAGTGAGAGACCATTCTTAAGGTCGGAATTGATTGGTGCCAAAAACGGGGTCTTCGTCTGGAAATTGTTTGCTTGAGTGAACTGGCCTTTTAGAAGCCCAGTGGGATAATTTGGGCATATGAGAGCAGGGGTGGCCATACTACAACAATGTGATCATGATGACAATAAAGATAAAATCTTTAGTTGAAGAAATTGAATGTGAGAAAATCATTGCTGAGGATTACTCTTTAAGCACCATACATTTTACACACTGACCTTATTTATCGTTCATCATATCCCTATGTGAGTAGTCCTTTGTATGTATATTCATTTCTCTTGTGTGCTTGTCGGGGATACCTAGACAGTTCTCTTTCTAAAGTCCCCATACTAAAATCAAGTATGGTGTGTGCAAGCGAAAACCCTGGCCAGAGATTAACTTAACATGTCATCTGCTTAGAACCTGAAGGCATTGGCTAGTGTACTTGAACATACAGTAGAATTAATGCTTTTCCAGCTCTCGACAAATTAACCATACTGCATTCTCTAGCATTTTGTTTCTCATGCACCGGTACGTGTGTGTCTTCCTAACTGTCTGTATATTTTGTCTCTTTAAAGTTTCTTAAAGTACATGTACATTCTATCTCATTTATCTACAAAGGTTGCAATAATAATCATATACTCCTAGACTCTATATTATCCACTCTTTCATGTACATTACATGTAATAATAGGGTCATATTGTATCAAAAGTATGACCTCGTTATTTAACCAATCGCGTTTGTAAGCTTTTTTGAATTAGTTTGACACATATATCAACAAGTTTGTATGCATTTTTTGAATCAGTATATATTAGATAAGTTGTTGGTAAGTGGTGATCATTGATGGAAATGTAAACAATGCTATATTCTTAATATCATGGAGAAAGACTTTGTAAGTTTGTAATTTTCAGAGAGGGGGGAAATCGTCAGTTACCAGCAAGAAGGCCTTATTGAGCTATGTATTGTCAATGGCTTTAAGGACATTCCCGCAGGCAGCCGATTAAATAATTTGTTGGATTTCCTTGGGTTTTATGGAGGACGTATTTGGGTATCGTGTACAACATTTTATATAAGACTTTTATACATTGTGAAAGTTTTAACAAACAATGGAAAATATTTTTTTGGTGAAACGTACAAGCTACATCTCAAGTTTTAGCATTAATATATCTGTCTTTATTTCAGACATACTCTCCATGTTCTATCAGAAGACTCAAAAAGAAATTTTATGAATAAAAAGAGCTTTTTAGCGGAGCTCCCCAGCCGTTTTCAGGGCTTTTATAAAAAAAGAAAAACGGTTTAAACCCTGGAAAACTTTGCCCACAAACTTTAAAAAAAGTGTAATAAAGAAGTTCATTCCAATTGTGTGCAGAAAATCGTATATGGATTGGTGTTATGGATCGTGAGAATAAAGTAGAACGCTTCACCGACAACAACGACTACTTTCCAGTGTTTTTTGTTTGTCTTCTCTTTTACAGTTTATTTTCATGCAGTTATAAGCGTGAAAGTGTGAAGAAAAAGGCAAGTTCAAAAGTTTGTTTTTTTTTCTTCTTTTTTTTTCTACTTTTTTTCTTACAAATGATTTGGACATTTTAATTCCATTATTTACATATTTACAACATCAACATACAATTATTTCATCATATTTACATGAGGAGTTCACGTTCCAAAGGCTGCTGCATACACCATATTTGGTGAAAAATTTAATAATTATCAAAAGAAGCAAAATCCCCAAATTACTTCAAAGAATTAAAATATTTCCCTCACCCTAAGGGGGTATTTCTTGATGGCATTTCCACCAAGTCTGGTGTCAGCGAATTATGCCCTGCCTGACAATCATCTTCCTTTAAAACAGCAAACTTTTAAAAAACTTGATGATATATTCCAGATATCAATTTTGGGTTTCATTCATTGTGTATCTATTATGTATATTGGGGGATTGATAGCACTGTCTATTTCACAATTGAACCAACATTGATCTAGATATTCATATTTAATGATTGCAAACTGTATTTGGCATTAAAATATTCTAGGTCATAACATTAGGGATCGTATTAAAGACATACCTCTGGGGATATTAGGAAATTCAATAGAATAAAAGTATCTTTCCATTAACCCTTACTGTACTCCACATTTTCGGAGATTGCGCCGCAACCGCTTGGAATTTTGAATTGTCGTTTCATTACTTTTTTCCCTCAAGTCTTACGCACATTTTGATACCATTTTCGTCAAAATCGGATATACCTGTAAGGCGTTACATAACAATTAGTATGCGCATGTCATCAAAAAAAAAAATCGCAACAAAATTTGCATAAATTATCATTATTAATTACATTAAAATAACTTTTTTGTGTTAGAAAAGAAGTTTCATATGAATAATGAGTTTCAACATTCAAAAAGTGGAGTTGACACGTTTTCTTTAAAATGCCTACAAATTAGCGCATTTTGCATAATTAATTAGGCTAACGACAAAAATTTGTATATTTGGAAAAAACCATCTTGTTCCTTACGTAAATATCTACAAACATGCACATTTTCGTGTTCATCGGACAATCGACGGCCCCCCCCCCCCCCCCAGTCAGTGGGTGCTCAAAATAGCCCAGTACAGTAAGGGTTAAAAAAATGACAATAGATAAACATGTATTGCCAAAGCGGTGAAAGTGTAATGTGATGCCAATATAAATCATGCTGGTACATTTTGGACGACTCAAATTTCACGGATACTGACACCGGAGGGTCAAACAGGGAACCAAGTTGTATCACTTTACCTCGTGTTGCTGCCCTCGAGTGTCTCACAGCAGAGGATATATACATAAATAAAGCCTCGTACACATTTGCTGCTCCAGCAAGGTAGGTTAACTGACACGATTTTCCACAAAGGCAATATAAAGTGAGATAAAACGTAATATGCTTTGCATGTCGGTATCTCGCAACACACAGATCAGAGATTACCGGTATGTTTAAAGAAGTGCCTTCTACAGGG
This sequence comes from Strongylocentrotus droebachiensis, assembly GCA_035222895.1. Taxonomy (NCBI): domain Eukaryota; kingdom Metazoa; phylum Echinodermata; class Echinoidea; order Camarodonta; family Strongylocentrotidae; genus Strongylocentrotus; species Strongylocentrotus droebachiensis. Next base: position 120,113 of record JAVYIG010001198.1, read on the forward strand.
ATGCCAGTTAGAATTGACTAGAGGGCCTGAAAATCACCTATAATGAGCTATTCTGTACACAAAAAGCCTGAACTATGTCCTGAAAATAACTTGCCAGGGCCTGAATTCAGGCCTTTGCATGAAAACTGGCATCCTTGCTTCTATAATTTTTTTTTTATTTTAGGGGGGGGGGGGGGGGGGCCTTGAGCCTCCTCAAGCCCCTCTTTAGAACCCTTGTTGCGTGCAGCTGCCATTCTTCTCCCCACTTACGATTCACCGACATGTTTTTTTTTCAAAGCGCCATGATTTCCCTGTCATGTGTAAAGAGCCTTAAAATGGTCTGGAGCTATCACATGATCAACAAGCTGCAATGCACACGAGGAGAATGTTCATTTCATACTCTGTACAGCTGTATTAATAACCTCTCTGGATGAATGTGGGCGTGGTGTATTCATTTTGTAGTCATGGAATCGGAGGGCTGGCTGGGTTCCTCATCTTTGTACAATGTCGTTTTTTGTTCCATTTCATGCTCTGTACAGCTGTGTTAATAACTTCTCTGGATGAATGTGGGCGTGGTGTATATATAGCCATAGAAACAGAAGGCTGGCTGGGTTCCTCATCTTTGTACAATGTCGTTTTCTGTTCCATTTCATGCTCTGTACAGCTGTATTAATAACTTCTCTGAATGAATGTGGGCGTGGTGTACATGTATATATAGCCATGGAAACAGAAGGCTGGCTGGGTTCCTCATCTTTGTACGATGTCGTTTTCTGTTCCATTTCATGCTCTGTACAGCTGTGTTAATAACATCTCTGGAAGATAGTGGGCGTGGTGTATTCATTGCCATGGAAACGGAGGGCCTTGTGGGTTCCTCATCTTTGTAGAATGTCTGTTTCTGTTCCATTTCATGCTCTGTACAGCTGTATTAATAACATCTCCGGATGAATGCGGGCGTGGTGTATTCATTTTTAAGTCATGGAAACGGAGGGCTGGCTGGGTTCCTCATCTTTGTAAAATGTCTGCTTCTGTTCCAGAGGAAGTGGCCTCGCATTCTACCTTGATGTCAACTGTGAGAAAAAAAACATTAAAATAGTCACGCTAACTTTAATAGTCATCAAGATATTGATAGATTGTTGAGTGTACATTAAGAACAGCAACATAACACATTGAATATAATAATATTGGGTTCTTGTGTAGGGCTCATATCTGTCAGACTTGACACTCCTGGCGCTCCTGATTATTACACTGGCTTTTGCATGGCTGCCAGGACGGCGCTCTAGCAATTCAAGGAATTTATTCCTGCCAGGTATCCATTTACATCACTTGGGTTGAGTGTGGCGAATGTAGATCAATGTCTTGCCAAAGGCCAATCGTGCCGCGGCGGGATTCAAACCGCGGACCTTGTAATCCACAGTCCAGTGACGTATCCACTCGACCACGACACCTCTACATAAAGATTTCTTCTGATAGTTTCGTTTGCAGATTGGACATGCAAACTGAACATTGATGAGTTCTAATTCCCCTGGACAACTTTATTTTCCCTTAAAGGGATAGTTGATTTCTTGTTTAAGACCACAATTGCTATCAAAGAAATTGTTATGAATATCTCTGTATCTCAGCAGTCTCTGAACCAAATTTGATCAAACAAAGATCATTTTTTGTCTCGCCTGCGTAGCAAAAAAGCGAGACATAGGCGCCGCTTTTCCGATGACGGCGGCGACGGCGACGGCGGCGTCAACATCAAAAACTTAACCTAAGGTTAAGTTTTTGAATTTTTGATATAATTTTGAAAGTATAAGTTCTTAGTCAATGAAACTTGGACTATAGGGTTATCAAGTATCCCCAATCATGTGAGTAGAATTTCAGATCACAAAATCAAGGTCAAAGGTCATTTCAGGTCAACAGACTTGGACTATGTTGTAGCATCATCATTGAAAACTTAACCTAAGGTTAAGTTTTTTAATTTTTGATATAATTTTGAAAGTATAAGTTCTTAGTCAATGAAACTTGGACTATAGGGTTATCAAGTCTCCCCAATCATGTTAGTAGAATTTCAGGTCACTAAGTTAAGGTCAAAGGTCATTTAAGGTCAACAAACTTAGACTTTGTTGTGGCATCAACATCAAGATTTTCAAAATGCTTCTTCTTCGTTATTTTTCAACCGATTTTGATTCTGATTGTTTCATGTGATAGGGCTAGGAGGGGGATTTAAAATTTGTACACAGAATGGTGAAATTCATTATCTATGCTAATTTATGCAAATTTATTCGAAATCACAAAAAAGGCTTCTTCTCCTTCATTTCTAGCCCGATTTTGATTTGGTTTGCTTTATATCGTAGAGCTAACTTTGGTACACTAAACATCTACACAGAATTTTGAAATTGTTCTCCATTAATTAATTATGGTAATTTATGTAAAATTTATTCCAAAAATAACAAAAATTGCTTCTTTTCCCTCATTTCTTGACCGATTTTGATTTGGTTTGCCTTACCTGGTAGAGCTAAATTTGGAACACTAAACTTCTACACAGAATTGTGAGATTTTGCTCCATTGATTATTGATGGTACTTTATGCAAATGAAATGAAATTATTTACCTTCCAGGGCATCAAATTTTTATTTTTTGACCAGTTCAAAAGTGTACCACATAAAATTTACGATATTTGTTGTTGCGAGATGCGGATGAGCGCTACGTCATTGACGTTCTGGTTTATCATATTGAATTGCGTTATGCAGGCGAGACCGCCGAGAGCGTTTCCCTTGTTTTCAATCAAATTGTATGCTCTTTCAAATATGACACTCATTTTTTCATTAACTCACAAAAAATTATTTTGTGTAGTGCCCTCTATACCAAAACTCAACTATCCCTTTAGATAAAGGCTACCTTTGACTCACAAAATCAAGAGGCTCTGACAGATAGATCCTGAAAGTACCAAATATAGAAGGATAGGTAGGCAGACAGATACAAATGAAGACAAAGCAAACACAGAATATTGAGCAGGAGTCTTGTAATCTCATCTGAACTTTGTCATTAGAGGGAGAGCGATGCATTGTGAAAGAAACGGTGTGGAATCATTCAGAAAACGTTGATCATGTAGCATATACAGTATAAGTATTGGTGTATACTGCAAGGTTCTGAAGTCATCGAAATAATAAGAAATTTGGCCCAGTCTTGGTAAAGTAACAAGCACTATACATAGAAAGATGTATATGGGACTACACAAACATGTGGCATAAACATTGGGCCTCATTTTAAAGCTGTTGCTTGTCTTGAAGGCATTTGAAGAGCCATGCTTTTCGGGAACATTTTTCCACACTTGTATAATAACAATGATAACGCTCACAAATGATTTTTCACCTCTTCCCATAACTCAACCTTTTCTTTAAATGTGATCACTAGCTAATGATGAAGCTTAAGCTCTGTTAATGACAATTAAATCATTGCACTAAAATCATGATAAAATAAATTTCAGTCTTCTCAGAATACCATCCGATCCCTTCTCATAAATCAACCAAAATGAAAAATTGAGAGAAAGTTTGAAGACTTACTTCCGGCAGCAGGCTGTATTCCATCATATTCCAGCCTCTTGCACGGAGATACCGAGCTGTCTTCTAGGCCTTCAATGTCGACCAAGGAATCGGTTCCGGGCTCTAACGAATCTGAAAAATAGATTTGATATATACCTTTTGTCATCAGAGATGATTTCTTGGTTGGTGATGAAGGAATAGGTTTGTGTCACAGGGGTTGTGTAAAACATAAGTGTATGATTGGAAATTTTCTTTAGAATAAAAAAACATTCATGGATTTTTCAGTACAGAGCAACTGATAAAGGACTGCGAGAGATAGGTCACAGAGTTGCCAATTTGTGTTTGGTCAATTAAAACTTCAAAAATTCATAACTTACTTTATTGCTTACTGCATTTGGCTTAAACTTCCATCGATCCGTTTCCCTTCTTTTTATTTGTTTCCATTTTTTGGCTATTAAAACCAATTTAATGTAAGGGTGAGTTTCCCCTTAAATTGGGATTGGAATATTTGTTAAAATTCATGACAGAGCAGTCATCAAAGCATGTCAAACATTAGGGACTTTTAGATTTGCACGAAGACAACGTGGATTACTACGATCGACGTCCTTTTACGTATCAGTCCAAGCAAATCTAAAAGTCCCTATTATCAGGAGGACTACAGCTATTAAAGTGAAAAACATGAGTAGTGGTTAAAAAAAAACTGGGGTCAAGGTTTAGAAAGGAGATTTACCATGCTTGGTCCTCTTAGAAGGTCGTTCACCTGACGAGGCACGTGCAGGAGATTGACTGGTCAAGGTTAGACCTGTAGAGGGCTCACTGTGCCCGCTATCACTTTTGTCTCTCTTGCAGTTCACATCGAGGGATTTCCTCTTGATAGCTGCCCTGATCTGAGATCTGGAAAGAAGAAGATTGCAGAGAATCATAAAAAAATCACAAATAAAAATGAAAACATCACCATATTAATCCTACAAGAGCCTAAAATGAGGGAAGCTGTAATTCAAGACAATTCCCGAAGAATCTTCCGCAAACTGTTCATGACAGCAAATTACTAAAAAAATCAAACCTGTCTACAGCGACCATTCAAGGGAAACACAAAAGTGGTCTTTGTAGACTGGTTTGACTGTATTCCTTGTTTTAGACTTTTCAATCACATTTCACTATTTTCCAGTTCTATGAAAATCCAAGACAATTTCACAAGAATCTTACGCAAACTGTTTAGGATAGCAAATTACAAATACTCCTTGTTGTTGACGTTTCAATCATATTTTCACTATTTTGCAGTTCCATTAAACTTTGGTGAATCTGGACTACTCATGCAAGCAAAATATGCATCTGCCTTTACAATTTGATATTACTATTCACATGACTACCAGGAACCTCAGGCAGAAAGAATATATATCTTGTCAAATAAAATTGCAATCCTTCCAAATTTGGATCATATTTGGATTTCAATGTATGCTGTAGGCCTTACTGTAAATCCAGAAATTTTGTGGCATGAAACTTGTAAATTTTGAACACCATTTTTTTTTAATTGAAAGAGAATTTCATAAATACAAAATCTAATATTTTTCCAGCTGTGATTATACTTTTTGTGGCATGAAACGTAACTACTTGCAAAATTGCAAACAATTCATGCACACTAATGATTCTGGTCTCACAGAACACTCATGGACCATTTAGTATCGTTATAACTTACACTGTTCTGGTCTTTATAACATCACTAATCTTGTGCAGATCATCTCCAAATTGTTTGATGGCATTCTTCAGCATGTCCACTTCCTCGTCTGTCCACTTGCCACTGGAATCAAAGATTAAACATTAAAAACCAACCTAGGTGCAACACCAAACTCAGGCAAGACTCATTTAGCCACAGGGTCCTCAACAACTGGAACTCCCTCCCTGAGTTGGTAGTATCTGCAACATCGGTAAACAGCTTTAAAGCTAGACTTGAAAAACACTGGAAGAAGGAGCAATATGATCCACCCTTCTCCCAGTAGACACTCCAATTATGACAATGCTGATATGACCCAGCAAGCAAGATATAGACGTAAAGTGACCATGGTGCAAGACCCAGAAGCTGGGACATCCCCCCCGCCCCCCTTGAAGTTAGACCTGGAAGCTTGGCAGCTGGAGACGGCTTTCTTCAAGAAGCTTTGGTATTCAAGGTATTCAAGACATTAAAAACATTCAACAAAAGTCACAAAGTCTTTCAAACATAATGTTACCATTTTTACAGAACGATGTGTCTTTGCACCCATTTACATTTAGGTCAACTTTCTACAGGTTCAAATGTCTAGAAGGTCATTTATTGTTATAATAAAAGCCTCTTGGACTTTGACACCTATAAATCTGTAAGGGGAAGAACCACTGACGTCTTTGAGCCACAAACCCTATGAGGGTGCCAAAGGGCGAAAAGGCTCACTTTGAAATAATACTCTTGACAATTAAAGCATCAGTAGATACAAATGTATCTTGATTTTTTTTTTTGTAGATGAAAAGAAAGTCTGAAAATCAGATAAAAATCAGTTGAAAAGAGTATCTAATACCTTAGATTTGACCACCTATTAAGGGTATTTGGCAAGCAGAAAAGGAATAAAAAGGAAGAGGAAATAATAGAAGAAGAACAAGGAGAGGAAGAAGAGGAAGGTGAAGAAGAGGAAGAGGAAAAAGAAGAGGAAAAAGAAGAGGAAGAGGAAAAAGAAGAGGAAGCAGATGGAGAAAGAGCAAGAAAAAGAGCAAGAAAAAGAGAAAGAAAAAGAGAAGAATTAGGAAGAGGATCAGAAGGAGGAGGAGAAGGAGGAGAAGGAGAAGGAGAAGGAGAAGGAGAAGAAGGAGAAGGAGAAGAAGAAGAGGAGAAGGAGAAGAAGAAGAGGAAGCGGAAGAGGAAGAAGAAGGTGAAGGTAAAGATGAAGCAGACGAAGACGAAGAAGAAGTTGAAAAAGAAAAAGAAGAATTTTAAACAGTTTGCAAATGTTTCTTCCTTACCTAACAGGTGTTTGATCATTGGCAGGATATAGTTGCATTGTCAGTTCACCAAGCTGACTGAAGGCTGCACCAGCAGCTGAGAAGATCTCCCCTACCTGCAGAAACAATTACAAATATAATTTATTTATGTTGCATCATGTAGTTTCTATGGCAAGACAGAATTAAAAAGTCACTTTTCTAGCTGGAAAAGGAGCAAAAAATTGTTGAGTAAACAGTTTGTGGTGTCCTACACCATGTAAACGCCAATTTTTCAATTAATAACGTGAAGTCAGCAACTGTAATCTCAGATCATCATTAAATTCATGCAAGTAATTCACATCATACATTGATGTTCATCACTACGGTCGCTAACTTCACGCAGGTGCGCTTGCATTGATTAGCGGTTCGCCGTGAAACCTGTGAGAAAGTGTAGACCTATTAATATTATACTAATGTCTTTGTTTTTAGTTTTAAAATCTCCAAAGGAGATAAGAAAATTGACACGAAACAGGCGAGAAATCATGACCATTATTTGAACAATTATTGAAGATTTAGTTGATTTTGGGGATGTATACAGTCGGGAATCTCCATGCCCGAGTCACGGATCCAAATGGTCACAGTAGTGAACAAGTGCCACAAAATTAAGCCAGTTAAGGATCAATTTCATCAATCATCATAACAATTTTGACCTGAAAACCGGCCTAAAAATCCTAGTTCCTACTTCCTAATCCTAGACTACAAATTGTACAATGCATGAAGTCTAACCGTAAACGGGATGGACCTCATACTAGCTTTAACATGTAAACCAAACAATCAATTTTTCTACCGGTAAAATACTTGGCCCAGTCCCACCTATACAGAATCATGATGGAGTGACCGGATTTGCCACACCGCTTTATATCAATGGCAAACACACACGAAAATCCACAACAGTTTCGAGTCATCATCTGGAATGTCAAATTATCGCTATTTCACCCCTCTCCCTCGTACATTCTCACAGAATGATAATCATATTATTATGAAGAAGAAGAAATCTTACCTTTCCTGCCGAACTCATCTTACATGCAAGCAACAGAAGACAAATTAAAGACAATTTTGTTTGCACTGAAGTCAAGAGCGCGGGTAACTGGAATAATGAATATGCATAGATACGTCACCAAAAGCATGAATATTCATGAGGTCGAGGCGCGTATGAGGTATTTTCACTATGTTCAGAGTAAGAGACAAAAGTGGGCTGGCCTGGGCCTTTAAAAAAAAAAGTTTTAGGTTCGTATTCTGGCTTTTCTATTCCCCACCTACATTTTTGTTTAAAAAAATTACCTACCAGTAAGCTATATTTCATTTCATTTCATTTCTTTATGTCCATAGGATAATTGTTTATATTTACATGAACAATATGTTGCTTCAACATATAAACATATAGGAACAACATATAATTGACAATCATAGGACCCTGTTTTAGTATACATTCAATATAATATACATGATCATGATGAATATACTTTTTAATACTCTTTCTTCTTCTTCTATATGGCAATTTAATGATAATAATACTAACAATATTAATGATGATAATTATGATAATGATATTGATAATAATAATAGTAACAACAATAATATTAATTATAATGATAATAACAATAATTATAATATATTACAAATTTTACAAAATAATGCCCGTAAAAGAAAGAAAGAAAAATAAGATCGAGTAATTCACTCAGCATCAGTTAGAATGGTTATCCAAGTCATCGCGATTGGCTACAGCATGGGCTTGATTCGGAGTGTGGGAACAAATTACCATAAAAGCTTCAGCAAGCAATTGGACAATTTAAATATCATATTCTGGACCAAATAATCCTGCATGGCTAAAATCTCATTTAATTGCACAGGAAGTGATATGAATTACCCCCTAAAGAAATGTAGAAACAATCGCAGATCAGATATATCTCATTCCAATAGAGGCAGAGTTTAGAAATAAATGTGAAGATAAGTAAGACAGAGACTGTACAAAAAGTGGCTACTTGCTGAGTGATCGGGATGGAAAACCCTGTTAGGCCTTTATGATTTTTAAATCTGACACTTTTTTCTGCCTTTGAATTATTCTTTGCTGCAGTTAAAAATTGGTGATAGAGAAATACAAAAGGTTGACCACCGAAGAAAATTTCTAGGTGTGACAATATTATAGATGCAAGATTATCATGGAAGGAGCATGCACATGATATATCATCTAAAATTTCGAGAGCTGTCAAGGAGCAAATACCGGTAAGCAATAGACTTGTAAATAGGCCTTTATAGGCCTACTTCAAAAACGTGAACTAAGAATTATCTGCAATAGCCTCTTAAACAAAAAGTTATAGTTATAGCGCTCCTCAGGCTTTTTAGTCGAATGAAAATGTTAACTATTTATCAACTGAATCATGTATAGTTGCTATAGTTATGTATTCATATTTTAAAGGCACATTGTCCATATTTAATCCGAATTGTACATTCATTTTCATCAGTATAATACAAGAACACATCAGGAAAATGTACGCTGTCCACTGTTTGAATATCATTTTTCAAGAAGCAATATGACATTTTATTGGAACGAAATGTTGGAATACTCTCCCAAAATAATGATGAGTTGTGTCCGTTGTGTCCAACATTCTAAAAGAAATATAAATCTTATCTGCTGTGCAGTATACGTATAGCACTTCAAAATCTAGTGATGATCCGAAAATTATAGTTGACGGTCGAAAATATAAGTTCCCTTGTGGGAACTGTGATAAGCCAGTCAAAATGTAATCAACACGGCCTTCTGTGTTCTTATTGTAAAAAATGGTTTCACACTAATTGTCAAGCTATCAGTTTTTCAGAGTACCGCAGGTTATATTATGAATGCCCTGATGAGAAGTGGAATTGTTTAACATGTTGTCTGCCATCTTTTTGTGACTCATTATTTACTGACGATTGTTTAGAGAAAGAAAGCCAAAACGAGGATAGACTAAAAGAAAACTATTTTAAGGTAACGCGCGTTACACCTGAAAAGCAAGCGATAGCAAGAGTAATTCAGCCAAACCTCAGAGATGAAAACACTTCTCTTTTTCAAGAATTTGAAGAAAAGTTTAAAGTTAAAGGTCTTCATTTTTTACACCTTAATGTGAGGTCTATTCTAAACAAGATATCGGAACTTAGAATTCTTTTTAAAAGAAAAAGGCCGTCTATTATTGCTTTCACTGAAACATGGTTAAACAATTCCATAAATGATGAAGAAATTGAAATAGACGGATATAAAATCATACGCCATGATCGATCCTCTGGCTCTGGAGGTGGTGTATGTTTCTATATCAGAAATGATATTGCATTTAATATTATGGGTGCTATAAGTACTGGAGATACGGAATCCCTGTGGATAAATTTGCTTATACCAAGATCAAAACCAATTGTTGTTGGCGTTCTGTATCGACCTCCGAAAAACAATTTGTTCATCGAGAAATTGTCCAATATTCTTGATACATTAAAGAAGGATGACGAAATAATTCTTTTAGGAGACATGAATATTTTGTCTTCTTCGCAAATCGCCACTGGCTAAAAAATATATTGACTTGTTGAGTCTTCATGGGTTTAGTCAACTCATTAAAGAGGCAACACGCGTTATACCTACATGTTCTTCTCTATTGGATCATGTTGGTTGTACCAAAGAAAATAAAATAAGTCAAAGTGGTGTCATTGATCTAGGTATTAGCGACCATTATTTTACTTTCTGTACACGGAAAAATGTTAGACTGGCTATAGGTCATCACAGGACTAATGATATCAGATCCATGAAAAAATATACAGAAGAGTCTTTCAATATTCAACTATCTGTTGTTGATTGGTCACGAATAACTGACTGTACAGATGTAAATGAGGCATGGTCAATATTTCAACATGTTTTTATCTCAAATTTGAATATGATAGCGCCACTGAAACGGATAAGAATAAAACAAAGATCAGAAAATTGGGTGACTAAAGATATTCTTTCCCTAATTCAAGAGAGAAAATATAGTATACAAAAAATGGAGGAAAAGAGCAAAAGATGAGAAGCTCTATAAAAGATACAGAGTATTAAGAAATATGGTCCAAAGAGAGGTGAAAAAGGCTAAACTCGATTACTTACAAAACAAGATAGAAGAAAATAAACAAGATTCGAAAAAACTTTGGCAGAATCTAAAAAACTTAGGATTGAAAAATAAGAAGCGAAAAGAACAAGAATCTGTCATTAAAATTGATGGGGAATTATGTCATGATAAGATGGCCATCGCTGATGAATTCAATTCTCATTTCACAAATGTGGCTGCCAAATTAGTAGACAAACCCCCCCCCCCTCCAAAGACTTTTTCAGCGCAGACAATGATTGTATTCGTGACTTTTACGAAAGAAAAGGTGTACGTGAAAACAGCTTCGAGTTATTACCAATCAGTGAACAATTTGTTTTCAAAGAGTTACGTAAGTTGAATGTATCAAAAAGTACTGGGTTAGACTTGATTCCAGCTAAATTTCTAAAAGATGGTGCGAAGGTTTTATTTAAGCCTCTAAGTTACTTAATGAACCTATCTATCTTGACGAGTACTTTTCCAGAGGATATGAAAATAGCAAAAGTGACTCCACTTTATAAAAAGAAAGATAAAACTGATGTTAGCAACTATAGACCTATTAGTGTTTTAAGCGTAGCATCAAATATTCTAGAAAAATCGGTCTGTGTTCAAATTGAAAGATACTTCAAAGAAAATGATATAATTTATGAATTTCAATCTGGTTTTCGACATGATTATTCGACTGAAACAATCATGTCCAATTCATTTGACTGATTATTTGAGGAGAGAAACTTCCCAAGGGCGCTTTGTTGGTATGGTGCTCCTTGATCTGCAAAAAGCTTTTGATACAGTTAATCATTGCGTCTTATTGAAGAAGTTACAACTAATGGGTTTTGATAAGACAAGTTTAGATTGGTTCAGATCCTACTTATCTAATCGGCACCAAGTAGTGGCCATTCATGATATTCGTTCCAAACTAATGCCTATAACATGCGGTGTTCCTCAGGGAAGCATTTTAGGCCCAATTCTATTTTCAAGTTATATAAATGATATGTGTATTTGTATAAAAGACTTCAAACTATTATTGTACGCAGATGACAGCGTACTACTCTATTCAAATCCTGATCCTAAATATATTGAGGAAAAGCTCAGTGAACAGCTGTCTATATACGTGTGTCGATTGGGTGACTGATAATAAGCTTTCTTTACACTTGGGAAAAACAGAAAGTATTTTATTTTGTTCTAAAAGTAGTTCTAAAAAGTCATTTGAATTCAAAGTGACACACAATAATCAAGCAATCAATAGAAAAGAGTCTGTGAAGAATTTCCGTTTCGGTTTAATAAAATTTGGAGTGGACTATTTGGCTATTATAATTAATATTTATTATTATTTAGGCATTGAGTTGGCTATAGCGCAATTTCATTTTCATCTTTAGTAGAATCAGTTGTAAAAAAAGCAAATTCTCGTCTGAAATTTTTGTACAGATATCAAAGTTGTATGGATTTAAAAGCAAGACGTACACTCTGTTTTGCTCTTATTCAATGTTTATTTGACTATGCTAACCCTGCATGGTATAGTAACATAAACATGTCAGATCAAAAGAAGTTGAAGATTATACAGAACAATATGGTGAGATTTATCAACTGTTCTGGTCCAAGAACTCATGTTGGCTACAGCGAACTTTCTAAAGCTGGTTTTCTTGAAGTCGACCAAAGATCAAAACAACTCGTATTGCATCACGTGCATAAAATCTATCATACTAGGTCGAATCATTATATTCGATCCAACTTCGATCTTGTTACTGACGTACATGATTATAATACAAGAAATAGACGATTCAACTTTAACTTACCAGAAAGAGTAGGTAGTATTGGAAATTCGTTTTATTACAATGCCATAAAACATTGGAATTCCCTTCCCAATGGTGTAAAAGAAATAGGAAACTATGATCATTTTAAGAGGAAATTAAAGGAATACCTAATACTTGACAGTCAGAGAAGAGAAGTGAATGACATGTTATATGATTGAAATTTTTATTCTTCTGTCGGTTCATACTTTTTCATGTTGTATATATTTCGTACGTTATAGAAATTCTACAAATTCATCATTATTTTCCTCTTCTTCCTTCTCCTCTTTTTCTTCTTCTCCTTCTTCTTTTTCTTCTTGTACTTAATATCATTTCTATCATCAGTTTAATGTTGTTATTATTATTATTATCTTTAATAAGTAGTTCTTTTAATTTTCTTATCTGTCTGTAAATATTACTATTTTAATTTATTAATTTTATACATGTCTGTAAGGGACCCCACTGGAAATAAGCTCTCGAGCTTTCGTGGGTTATCCTGTTCAAGCTGACTTATTTTTGATCTGTTATTATTGTATATTGTTGTATGTTGGAAGCTTGTCGAATAAAAATCAATCAATCAATCAATCAATCGAATAAAAATCAATCAATCAATCAAAACCCAGTATTCTTAATTGTAACGTTTCTTTATGAGAAATCCTGGATCCGCGCCTGCCAGATACCCCCACATCGAAACCAAGTCTACATGTCAGGCAGTTATTACCTTCTCCTTTCCGATATTCTTTTATTTTTTAATTGTTGAATGTTTTTATATGTATTGTTTGTTTCTCTGTAATTTGTACATCATGTACTTTAATATATTATATTGCATTTTCTTGTTTTTATCTTTGAATGTAGAAATTAATAAATGAAATGAAATGAAATGAAATGAACCTCGCAAGGATGGATTAGTTGAGTCTGGCTTGCTGTCAGCTTGACATTCAGTTTTTTTTTTCTGCTACCGAATCACTTGTGATTAACTTTTGGTGTGATAAACAATATTAAATCTTAGTATAGGATAACAAATAACTCAGCAGTCTTTTCTGTAGTTATTTTTAACATGGCGTTTAGCTAACAATGAGAAAGTGTAAAGAGAAAATCGAGGGATTTGCAACTTAGATTGACCCGTTTAGGCTTATATCATTCTCCTCAAGATTTAAAAAGCGCCGTTCTCTCTTGATAACCACAAAGTTTAAACCCATACCACACACAATACAATCCTCCAGCGACCTGATTTTCAAAGAAAAGAAAATTATATTCAATAATGAAATTCCAGATTTAGGTTCTAAATAATGATAAGAATTTTACCAACTGGAATTATAGTGCATTTATAATTTAAATCTTCAGATCAGAATGAAAGCTGAAACGACGTACATCAATTATTAAATCATAGACAACCGCTTTACTGGTCTGATGTCACTGGCCACATACTGCGATACTGAGTCGATTGAGCTTTTCATTCTCTAAAGGAAGTTTGAAATCCCTTTTACCAGTTTTATCATATGAATATTCCTTTCCCTAGCTGATCCGTCATTATAGATTTACATGTTTGAAACTTTGAATGCTCATATCAAGTTTTATTGCAAAATCTTCAAAAATCGGATCGTAGTCAGATCGTAATAATGATATCCCCCCGCCCAATGACAATGACAATGACTGATTGATTGATTGATTGATTTTTATTCGACAAGCTTCCAACATACAACAATATACAATAATAACAGATCAAAAATAAGTCAGCTTGAACGGATAACCCACGAAAGCTCGAGAGCTTATTTCCAGTGGGGTCCCTTACAGACATATAAGTTAAAATAGTAATATTTACAGACAGATAAGAAAATTAAAAGAATTACTTATTAAAGATAATAATAATAATAACAACATTAAACTGATGATAGAAATGATAATAAGTACAAGAAGAAAAAGAAGAAGGAGAAGAAGAAAAAGAGGAGAAGGAAGTAGAGGAAAATAATGATGAATTTGTAGAATTTCTATGACGTACGAAAACATAAGTATATACAACATGAAAAAGTATGAACCGACAGAAGAATACAAATTTCAATCATATAACATGTCATTCACTTCTCTTCTCTGACTGTCAAGTATTAGGTATTCCTTTAATTTCCTCTTAAAATGATCATAGTTTCCTATTTCTTTTACACCATTGGGAAGGGAATTCCAATGTTTTATGGCATTGTAATAAAACGAATTTCCAATATTACCTACTCTTTCTGGTAAGTTAAAGTTGAATCGGCTATTTCTTGACAATGACTTTTTATTTCTTTAAGGCGGCCCCTTCTGGGGCATGCAAGCAGGTGCAGGAAATACAGTTGAATAGTACATAATGTTAAACAATGATATAGAAAATATTTTCTTTTTAAACACACACACAGAAAATCTTTAAAAACAAGAAAATCTTTGGATGAAACTAAATAAGATCTGGCTATTTGTGTCAGTCGATCAGTAGACTTTAACAATGATCACGGTCTGTAAACAAATAAGATAAAAGAAAATATCCTTAATTAAGATCAAACTATAACATAATCCTCTATCTCCCCCCAAGTCTTTGGTGCAGAAAGAAACGAAAGGCTAATAGTGCATGCGACAAAGACTTAAAATACGACCCAATGGTCAACGACAAGTAAAAGTAAGAACAATAAACGTGAACGCGGACCAGGCTAAAAGGAAACCTAACACAAAGATCGTTCAGCTACCGTTCAGCTCAGGGATCGGGAGAGAGCCAGGCGAAAGAGTTTGAGAGATTATTTTTTTTAACGATTTCCATATCTTTGAGACCGTGATCATAAATAAGATCTGGCTATTTGTGTCAGTCGATCAGTAGACTTCAACAATGATCACGGTCTGTAAACAAATAAGATAAAAGAAAAATATCCTTAATTAAGATCAAACTATAACATAATCCTCTAGAAACAATAACTATAACGTATCAAAAAGGACAAAACAAATTATCCAAAATTTGGAAAGGTTCTTTAACTGCATTGAATAACTGAATTTGGTTAGGTCAACTGTACTAATATTTCCTAATTTAAACATACTGCTTACGAAAGTCATTGAAAGCTGGGCACACCAGAACATAATTAAATTCATCACCCTGTACCTTAATATAACTCACCAGGTTGATTAGATAAATACTTATTGTTACCCACACAACGAAACTTACAATGAGGTATGCTATATCACCTACCTACGTCCAATTTCAACAAATAGCTCTCCAAACCACCTTCCTGTTTAAAAAGCCTATAATTAAAGCATAAACTATTTCTATAAACTTCATCATTCCAATTTTGCAAATCAATATCGTTTAATCTAAGGTCCAAAGCTGACTTAACACAACCAAGGTTCAAGGGGGTATAGGCCTATCCTCAACCAATCCCGATCCCCATCCCCCATCGACATCCCCTCCTCCCATCCCCCGCCTGATTGACAGCTGACTCTTGAAGTTGTACTTGTTACATGCTGTAGACGTAGCCAGACGCTGCACTCTAAAATCTCGAGATGGAAGGTGAAAGGACCGGATTGTTCGCATGGCTTGTGATGCTTCTTTTGCCAGAAGATTGCTACATCACATTCTTCGAAGACTTTAACTTCCTAGATAGTAAGTTTTCAAATAGCAACCTAATTATTCACGCCAAAAGGATCGGACGAAAACCACAGTACGGTCCCATACACTTGTATTTTTGTTTGTTTTACAGCCAACAGCTGTTGTTGTGTTGCACTTGAATTGCACTCACTAGGCCTACTCAGTTGCATTTGCACCATTGCCATTGAGTTGACGTTTTACTGTTTATTTCAAATGTACCCGTTTGTTATCTTAGAATTATCTTAAGACAGCCGGTAGGCCTATTCTATGTATTATGATAATGATGATGATGATGATTGATGATAATGATAATTAATGATGATGTAAAAAAAAATAGAAAAATAAGAAAGAAAGAAACAAAATGAGTCTGAGATGAAAGAAAGGAGATGAAGGGAAAGAAAATGAAGATTAAGAAGATTGAGAAGAAAAGGGGGAAAGGGAGAAGGAGATAAAGAAGACATACTGTAAGGAGGAGGAGGAGGAGGAGGAGAAGAAAAAGAAGATCCAATAAAGAAGAAGAAGAAGCATAGTGTTAAAATTAAGTCATTTAATGATAAATTAATGATAATGACGATGATTCATTGATTGTTTCATGTTTTACTTCTTTACAGTTCCATGTCTAAAAGTGGCCTTGAGTAAAGGATTGGGATTGGGCATCATTGCTGGATCTCTTATGGGTAAGTGTGTGAGGTACAATTTTTCCTTTACATGTTAATAGATGGCTAGAAGCACTAATGAGCTGCAACAAGTCATGTGTAAATCCTCTACTGATAATATTCATAAGTTGTGTTGGAAACTTCAAATTCATTTTTAAGGAACTAATCCCTTCATACAATTCAACATATAAAATACTGTATACCAGAATGTTGGCGTTGTAGTTAAACTAAGAGAGTAACCATCGATGCAATAGCACAAGGTGCCTTAGACATAGGATAAAATACTTGGCCGAAAGATTTGACTGGAGACTGAAGTTATTGAAGGTAACAGAAGGAATAACCTATCCATGTCCCAATTTTAGTATTAAACCTTGCAGGATGGCATTCTTAATATTTTGTTGGAACTAAATTTATGCCTTTCGATGTCCAAAACTCATTAGACCTGAATTGTTCAGTTTGTATTTTGCCAGAAGGAAGATTTTCCATGATGATAATTTATTTCCCCTATCTGTTTATTGAGAAGAAATTAAGTATTATGAATGCTTGTTTGATCTAAATGCTGAACTGGAAAGGGGACAGATAGAGGCATTGCTGTATGATATATCAGTACTCGTTTGTTTTGTTCAATCTGGTACCAGCAGATCATGTTTGTTTGCTACGCAGGGTATTAAGTAAATTTATGACGGGAAGTTTGGGAAAAAGTGCTGGTATAATAGTTTCTTGAGATAAATGGTTTCTTGCATCATTATTTGTTGGAATGCTCCTTTCCAATTCTTGTATATCTTAGTATTTTTGTAATCATTTCCGCCATGTTCTTTATTTTGTTTTAAAATGTGGCTTTATATTTGAATATTTTCTTCTGAAGTGTATCAATCACCAAGAAACATATTGCTTTATATGCACAATATGTAACATGGAACATTATATTCAAAGTTAACTCTTTTATGCCACATATATAATTTCCCTGTGCCACATTGTATTTGTCAAAGAATAGAAATACTAAAGACTTCTTGTTTTTTGTTAACTGTTTCCAGATCAAGACTAAACTATACAGGTATAACAAGGGTTGCCATGGAGCTAATCTATACCGGAAATTAGTAATTTTGCAAAGCTATTATGATGCACAAAGCAAGCCTTCCGTTAAGTGATGCCTGTTGTTTTGTACCGATCGGCACATGTTGCAAACAAGCGACTATGCCAGTTGATATTGGAGGCAAATAAAAGGTTAAAAAAATCAAAATGTACTTTAAGAGAAGGTTGAGTTCTGGGGAGAGGTAAACATAATTTGTGAGCATTATCATTGTTCTTATGCAAGTGTGGAAGAACATCAAAGTAAAAATGTTCCCTGAAAAGTATGGCTCTTCAAATGCCTCCATATTCTAAATATGACAAAAAGTTTAAAATGAGGCCCAATTTTTATGCCACATGTTTATGTAGTCTCATACACATCTTTCTGTGTACAATGCTTGTTACTTTACCAAGACTGGGCCAATTTCTTATCATTTTGATGACTCCAGGACCTTGCAGTACATACCATTACCTAGTGCTGTAAGTCAGACGCTATGTTCGTGTTCGGTTCGGTTCGGCAGAGTTCGGCAATTTTTCACCCGAACTTGGTTCGGTTCGGGGTTCGGTAATATTATAATAGCAAGCAGCGTTATAGCCACGGCGGTCGGCACTGGGCGGGCTGGCTGGCCTGCCGGGCCCGACCAGCACGGTGGACTTCTGCACACTGCTTCCGCCCAGCATGAATTTCACATTAAAAAACTGCTCTAAACGTAATTATTTGTGAAGAAAAATACTACTCACATTCGTATTTCCGTCTTGAATCATGTTTTATTTTCAATTTTAAAAGAATCATGTTTTCAATTTGTCAATAAATGATATTTTGTAAAGATTTTCCGAGACGGTTGTTGTCTATTGTTAGAGTCATGAAAGCTGCCATCTTGAATGGCTCGTCAAGAACTGTTTTTTATAAGTTTTTATTTTCAATAGGAAAAATATAAAATCGCTATTTTTCCTGAATAAATAAATACCATACTATAATATATATTTATTTCATTATTTATATTGTAAAATTTGTCCGATATTGTTACAATTAAAACATTAATTTTTTGTTGAGCTGAACTTGGTTCGGTCACGCACATGTATTCTTGTTTATGGCTTGCGATCGCGACGTAGCGTGGTCAGGATTTGGGATTTGAATGGCGCCAGTGAAGTCGCGCCCACCACTGGATAGGCATAAATCACAAAGGCGGAAAATGGGAAAAAAGTAAATATAAAATGAGCAATCATGACATGAAAATTAGGTACAAAATGACTAGTTTATTAGCTTGCAAAAACTTTTACATTTTTCTGCCGAACATCCGAACCAGGCCTTTGCGTTCGGTTCGGTTCGGTTCGGAAGTGCCATGTTCGGCGAACTTTCGTTCGGTTCGGCGGTTCGGCTACAGCACTACCATTACCTATATGCTACATGATCAACTTTTTCTGATAGATTCTACACCATTTCTTTCACAATGCAATTGCCTGACCAGAACTCAACTTTATCTTTAAACAGATTTTCATGGATTTAAAAAAATCTCTTTAATTTACAGTTAAACTCCCACAGATTGGCAAGTTAGTGGCTTCTAAGAGTGGGGAAGGCTTGAATGTACTGGCTGTTCTTCTAGAGCTTGCAGCAATATCGTCATCATGGGCATATTCCTTTGCTAACAGTTACCCTTTCTCGTGAGTATTATCTATCTGGCAATCAGACATTTACTGTGGCAGGTCTTGTTCCAGCTTTTAGTTTATTTAAATACAGGCTTCAGAAAAGACTTACAGTGTAAAACAGTTGATTAATGATGTTCATGCGTGGTATATAAGTCTTTCGTAAAGTAGGCAACTTGGCAAGAACTGAGCCAACAGGTATTATGCTTGGATGTACCCATAAAGGGACACTTGTACGCACGAGAGGGTAATACCCATTGGCTCAGTTTGCTGCCTTCTATATACACAAAATAAATAATAATATTTAAGATTTATATAGCGCTGGTATACAAGTACAGTTTCATATACCCATACATGAGCAACTTTAAGTTCTGGTAGAAGGTAAACTTTTGATCAAATGCATATTGAGCACATATCCATCCCAAGAGTTGTTCAAGGTGCTTACAGTCATGTACAATGTTCAATTATTTCCCTGGCTTTAGCCCAGCTGCCCTAAGGTGCTTCCAAGGAACAACTCCAACCAGGTGCCCATGCACTTCACCTGGTAGGAGAGTGGGGATAATATTTATCTTTCTTTCTTTTATTCCTTTTTTTTTGGGGGGGGGGGGGTCATTTTTTTAGTCATCCACACAAATACAAGTTCTGCTTTTTAGTGGATTTATCAATTTCCTTTAAAATTTTACTAGATTTATGATAATGTTATGCTTGTATTATATTACTTGCATAATTACAAATAAGTTTCATTTTCTATGTTATATTGCAAATTTCATTTGATATTAATTCTATATATATATATATATTAATTCTATATATATATATATATATATATATATATATATATATAAGCATTTTTTCATGTTTTGATTGAGTTATGGAAGTAGAATTATTTGAATTGAATTTAAAATTGAATTAAATCCCAGACTTTCTAAATTATACACTGAACCCAAACTTTTGCTAATTAATCTCAATAATGAAATGACTGTGTCTTTCTTTTTACAGAGCATGGGGTGAAGCCCTATTTCTAGCCGTGCAGACCGTCACTATAGCGTTCCTGTGTATGTCGTATAATGGAAACCAAGCTGGAGCTGTGTCCTTCTTGCTTTCCTACCTCGGTATCATGTACGTCCTTCTGTCAGGACTTACTCCCATGAGCACCATCGCAATGCTACAAGCAGGGAACATGCCTATCGTCATCGTCAGTAAGGTATTACATTCAATTTATTTTTGTTTCCAAAAAACATCACAAATCAATTATAAACATTTACAACAATGTAGGAACACATATTGGAAACAGAAGGATCCACTAAATTGTAGCCTTGTACACATGTGGACCCCTCAAATGATACTTAGGAATAATGAGTAATTAGATTAACAAGCTCATAACTACAAAAGGAACTACAACATAAGGGGATACCAATAGGGACAAGAACGGGACAAGACATTTCCTTGTAATATGTCACTAGATACTTCTACATTTCACCTTCAACATTTTAAATGCTCTGGACAAAAGAATTTTTGTAATTTTTGTTACATTTGTGGTGTACTTTGCAGTCAATCTATATGTAGACATGTGGTATGGAGTTATGGTTACATTCAGTTTCAAGGAGACGCGATGGCTCAGTGGTAGAGCAGTGCTCTTGTAACTCATAACTCGTTAGTTTCCTTTGGTAAGACATAAATCCTCAATACCAAGTCTCTCTGAGAGGACTTAAAGCTGTTGGTCCCCTGGTTGCTTACTTACAAGCAAACATGTTATCAATGACAAACGCTAAATTTCAGTGTCAAATTTTCTCTCAGCCAATCAGATGCCACGGTTTTAGTAGCTTATAACAGTTATCCTAAGTTGTTATTGATATCACGTTTCATGAAACGGCCCGGATTCATATCCAAACTGTATTTAAATTTGGCCTACAAAAGTGGATACTCTCTTCTTTGCTGAAATTTAATTGTATTCTCTTCTTTCCTTTCCTGCCAATGTACAGTTAATACAGGCCTATACCAACTTCAGCAATGGCCACACCGGTCAGCTCTCCGCCGTGACCGTCTTCCTACTGACCGCTGGCAGCCTGGCCAGAATCTTCACCAGCGTCCAGGAGACCAATGACCCTATGCTGGTCTGGACGTACATCGTCGCGTCCACCTGCAACAGCATCATCACCCTGCAGCTGGTCTGGTACTGGGGCGCCACCAAGAAATACCTCAGCAGGCAACAATCCAAGAAGGCAGAGTAGACAACGCTGATAATAATAATAATAATTATAATAATATCGAATATTTAGGAGCGCTAAAAACAATAAGTACAATAGCGCTTACAAATACAAATATATGAAAAAATGAAGTCTCACATGAAGTAGATCACATAGATCACTGGGGAAAAGGTGATTTGATGAAAATTTGGACAGAGTTCCTCCTAGTGCCACGCATCAATATCGAAATCCAACTGATTGAAAGATAAAGTTGAGTACTGAGCCCCATAGCATGAAGTTAAGTTAGTAATTGACCATGATGTACGATCGTTTGAATGTACGGCAATTAATCAAGACCATTTGAATTAAAACCCACTGATATTTAAAGATAAATTGAGTACTGGGCCCCAAAACACAAAGATAAGTTGGCAATTATTTACTATCATTTGATTGTATGGTCAATTAATCAATCGCTTCTGCAATCAATTGCTAAGCTTTTGTGTTACAAGGCCTTGGTCATGTGATTACATTATGAAAGAAATTCTCATCAGGCAACAATCAAAGAAGGCAGAGTAGACGACGCTGATTCAATGAAGATTGAGCAGAGTTATTCCTCCTAGTGCCACACATCAATATCTAAAACCAACTGATATTTAAAGATGGGTGGTATTCTCGAAAGCGGACTAACTTTAATCCATGGTTTAATCCACCAACTAAGTATAGAATGCCAAGTGTCCATATGAATATATTTTTGAATAATTTGATATGTCCCTAAATTACCATGATAACATTATTGTATCATAGTTATATTGTTGTTTATTAATTATGTTATTGCATTTTATTTCAATTTAGTGACAGATTAAATTATTAAAAAACATATTCATATTGACACTTAGTCGGTGGATTAAATCATGGACTAAAGTTAGTCCGCTTTCGAGAATACGCCTCAAAGTTGAGTACTGGGCCCAATGGCACAACTATAAGTTAGCAGTTGACCATGATGTACGATCATTTGATTGTACGGTCAATTAATCAATCAGTTGTATGGTCAATTAATCAATTAATTTTACAATAATTGCTAAGCTATGTGTTACTGGGCTTTGATCATGTGATTACGTTATGAAAGAAATTCTCTTGGAGTAATTGGGAAAGGTTAATCATGATGTAGCAAATAAGAAAATAGATATTATACAGTCAAACCTGTCTACAGCAACTGCCCAAGGAAAACACAAAAAGTGGTCTTTGTAGACAGGTTCCTTTAGTACATGTTTCAATGAGAAACCATTTTCAAGGGAAACAAAAAATGCGCTTGTTGTAGACAGGTGGTCTTTGTAGACAGGTGGTCACTAAAGCAGGTTTGACTGTATTAGCATCAAAGTATTTCAATCAAAAGTTGTCACTCTAACCATTTGGAAGTATTTTCTTCGTAATTAAGGATATTTCTTGCAGTCATTGATTAATTAGCATATAAAAAATTTGAACATTTAATTGAGTTTTGGCACTATACCATCTGCGTGTATATTGTCAATACCATGATATGATATATGTTTTCTGATATATTTCTTCTATCACAGCCTATTTTATTGCTTGTGCATGTTGTTGACATTCACATCTGCATTAGCTATTTGTACCTCTAAACAGGGTAAAGTTATAAATGTAAACAGACATTTTTAATTTCACATTCCATTCCATGATGAAAATTTGTAGAGATTTTATCCTTTCAACTTGCCGAATTAGATTAGAGAGAGTAGCAAAGATGCCAACTCAATTCCTTGAAGGATCTTTTGGGCCTGGTAGGTACTATAGCCCTATTTCATTAAACTTGTTTTCAACAACAAATCAATGCTAAATTTTTATGACAAATCTCGGGGGGGGGGGGGGGGGGTTATAATGTTTAAATCAATACCAAAGCTTAATGCATATTATCACATGTATGTCATACAATGACCCTTATACAATGTTAACACCACAGCAGTACATCTGTCAGAAAATCAGAAGGCTATTTGAGGTCTTAATACGACCGACATCTTTTGATAGACATGTGATGATATTTTGTCACCTAACACCCGAACCATAGGTCCGCCCATAACAAATTTGGTATTAACATGTGCTGGAGACATGAGGGAAAAAACTCATGAAATTTCAGCGCCAAAGGTTCAGGGGTTTTGATGCAGCGGCAAAAATTTGACGGGGGGGGGGGGGGGTGGGGGGGGGGCATTATGGCCCCCTGGCCTTATTAGGGTTAAGAGGTTGTCCAAGGTGTGCCTGACATAGCAAGGCTAATACATAAGAATGGTGCATGGCCAAAGAGGATAATCCTTCTAGGCAGCTTAATAAAATGTGTAGTCACAATGTTAGTAAAGAAGCTAAAGAGCACAATACATTTGCACACATCTTTAAAATAAAGTGTTTAATTCTAGTATATGAAGTATGTATTTCTATGAAGCTTTTGACAATCATAGTTTCAAACTTGTAGAGTATTTATGATGGAATGTGCAAGTTGTGGATGTACCTAGCTCTTTAATGTTATAGATTTATACGCATGCATATTGAATTAGATCTATAAGTAACAGTTTATTCTTTAGTCTGAAGTAACAAATAAGTGATGCATTTAAAAAGGACTTTTTAAAATACTTTATAAAGCTGCCATACATGTATCAAGATATTTAAACATTTTCGTCCTTCATATGTTATTTGATAAATAATGCGATTGCAAAAAAGAGATTACTAATTTGATAGGTTGGTATTTTCATATTTTGGTGATACTTTGGTGGCATTCAGAATCAAAGAAATAATAAAATATATATGGTTTAGTGTTACTCTCTATCAGCCTAAACTCTACTTTGCTGTTCTTTGGTGCATTGATGTATTGTGTAAATGCTGTTTATTTACTTTACTTTTCAAAAGCCCTATCAATTCTTCTGGGTTATTATGAACTGACGTGTCAGTCATGTATAACTGTACAGATTCGTCTGTTCATAATAACGCTGACGAATTGTATGTTATCAAACTTTTTCTAGCCAATTATGAATTTGTTATCCCACAGTATAGTTATGAAGGAATAAAATCTAAGTTAATGAATGTAAAACAAAGGCATTGTGTGTATATCAAATGTGCTTCCTTAAAGCATAGCAATATTTTGTCTCTCGTTTTGCATTGTGAAAGAGAGGAATGTGAACTGTATTCATTTGGTTATCCATGTAATAGCTATCTTACTGATAAAAAACAAGATGGAACCAATGAGACTACCACTTTTTATACGTACATCCTTTGTATTTCCCTGTGAATTTTGACTCTCTCAGTTTTATTTTGACCCTTCTTCTTTTTTCAACAGCAATGTTTAAAGAAATAATTATTTGAAGCATTGGATGATATTTTGGACATACAAGATCTTTAATTGGTGATCATTTATAAGATTTAACACATATAACTACACTGTCTTTTTTGTTATATTTAAGAGGTGTTTAAATTTATTGTGTAAAGATGATTGAAGTGCTGATCATGTTGATCGAATTTAATCTTTTATTTGTGGTGAATAAATGGTCTTTTGAATGACCATGATATTGAATTTGTGATGTTAGTGTATTGATGTCATTGGTTTTCACTTTCACTGTTTCTTTTTGTTCTTTTAACAGTTCTTTTATATATTTCTTTACATTACAATTATTTTGCTTTCATGATGATGATGATGGTGGGGATGATGATACTGGTGGTGTTGGTGATGATGATAATGGTGACAATGACATATTGTGGTGTTGATGATGGTGGTGGTGGTGGTGGTGGTGGTGGTGGAGATGATGATAATGGTGACAATTATGGTGCTGATGGCAATAATGGTGCTGATGGTAATGTAAATAAATGTAAATATCTAAGATATATAAACCTAATTTGGCAATTTCATCTTTGTTTCTGGTTAACAAAATTATAAGTAAGAAATGCAATTCCCTGCAAGCATTATTTTTACACACATTTTCTCCTCACAAGATATATTTTCAAACTGGGTCTTAAAAATACATATCGTACTCGTCTAATCAAATGTTTAAGTCCAATCTTCCCTATGACAATATGGATATAATGTATCCATTTTGTGATATATTGATTACCCCACTACACTTGTGCTCTTCTATGTATTCAACATTCTGAACGAATTCTTTAAGCAACGGTTGCTATGGAAACTATGATAAAGGACGAAACCTTACAAACCACGTTCACACAGAAAGGAAAATGAAACGTAAATTCCCAGAACGACACAGTTTCCGATATCTAATTTTTAATGATTTAAAGAAAATGATAAACATTTTCTCATTGCATGTCTTTTTGACGACCCGGTAATTACAGTTTCCGATGTCGAAATTTTAGTGATTTAAATAAAAATGATAAACATTTTCTCATTGTTTGTGTGACGACCCGGTAATTACTCAATGACATTTACTCCAGGTTTTATTTTGTCAAAAAGCATTCAGTTAGGGTTTTATTAGGTTTTAGGTTCGGGTTAGGGTTTGGGTTAAGGTTAGGGTTCGGATAAGGGTTTGGGTTAGATTTAGGGTTAGTATTTGGGTTTGTTTGGGTTAACATTAAGAAGATCAAAATACAAAATGAGAGAAGATAAAGAATGAAACAAAATAGTTAGGTTTGAATACGAAGCAGAAAAAAAGTTAATAAAACAACACAAAAGATGAAAAGCAAACAAAGATATTTGTTGTGATGAACGAGAACATATCAAGAGAAAAGTAGTGCTGCGAATGAAAATGAAATTTATTAATTACAGAGGTTGCTGTTCTAAATACAATGTTGTGTATAGGCGATCGTGTAAACACATGCAGAATCTACAACTAATTAGCTAGAGCAAGTTCGCCTACACGTAGAGTAGAGCGATGTTTTTCTTGAACCATCTGCGAAACCTTAAAGTAACACTGGAAAAAAGAGAAAAGGTGTGCCATTTTGGAGAAAAGATTGTCTGCTACTTAAACTCAGTTTATCTCTCGTCGGTTCAATGCGTTTGCTCCTTCGATGTTGCGTATCTTGATATCGAATTACCAAAATGTTGGGATCAATAACTTATCTTTCTGTCGTTTGAGTGGTCTTTCTCCGGTTAAACGAGACTGTTCATTTTGGAACGTAAGACTTAACGAATTGTCTTGGATCGTTTTATGACGCGTGCCGCGGCGACGTGAACTTATGCAATGAATGATTTTCTTTTTCATCCTGTGCTTGCGAGGAAACAACTTGATCTTCATTTGGTATAGGCTACAACCGACGCTCAATTTCATAGGTTAAACAACAACAAATATAATAATACATCTTTGTGAATACAGCTAGTACACGTTCATCTACATCGTGTACCATTGAAGCAATTATTATTGTCTCTGCATTATATTATTGCAACATGGCGGACGGGCCCGCATAACGTTTCTTTACGAACTCTTTACGGGATTTGGGATAGGACTATTTGCTTCAGCAGGAAATTAATTTCAGCCTACACCATAAAAGTAAACCAATGTCTCAGCGAATCCATTTTGCTTCTTGGATAAATTTCCTATTATATTAAGTGGATGGAGGAAGAGGACATGCTTTATTGCTGAATAACAGAAGAGCCTGCACAACTTCAAGATATTTGTGCCTAAATTTAAATGTCGATTTAGATTGGGTTCATTCTGTGGATTCAATATTTAATTCAGTCACGAAATGTGTTTAATTGTGGTCGTTTCGAGGTTTTAAAGACTTGCGCGGAATATCATTTTTCAGGCAAACAATCCCAACATGAAGCGTTCATCGCCTGGAATCGCTGACGTCAATGTACCATGAACGATTTTCTGTGACAAATACATTTTGTTTTTCAAACCTGTATCATACTTCATCGGCCAAAGCACTGATCACTATTTCTGTTTGCCTGATGAAAGTGTTCACGTGATTGCATCTTTGGTGGAGAATAATTATTATCAGCTTTCATCATTTTTAGACAAAATTATCCTGATCTTCGCAACGTAAATCGTCTTTTCCATCTATTTAAGATCCAAGATTACCTTTACCACCCGCCCATCTCTTCGTCATCTAGTATGATGACAGCATCTTTATTGTAAAAATCGTCAGTTTTGAAAAACACGAGATTATATTACACATGCACTTGGATATATATATATTGACTACTGGCTGATAAATCAACGAAAATCTTTCTGTGGAAGTTGGATGATAAACCGAAAACAAAATGGCGGTCACAGCTCGCAACAAAAATATTGACGCTTTGGAAACAGAGAACAGGAGAATTTCCTTCGGATCGCTTTCTGCGGTAAGTCCCAATTTCGTGTAATTAATATTTTCACCAAGTCTATACATTATTGTTCAATGTCATTCGTTTTCATTTTCACTTTCGGTCAATGTTTCGGACAATGTTTTTCTTCTTAATATTAGGCCCATTTGAGCAACCAAAATATTATTTTTAAAAATCATAGATTTTTTTGTTTTGTCGCTGCTCTGCGTGCGATCTCAAGGAAGCTAGGAGAGTCACGTGACCAAAAACCGGAATCATTAACCGATGTTTCGAGAGCGGGCAGTTACACTGCAAAAAGTAGTGAAATTTCTGCCAGAATTAAAAAAAAAACACATTCCAGAGGTGAATTTGGTATATTTCGTTTATATGTTCAAAAGAAATAAAGTATAAACAAAACGAAAACATGAAAAATACAAAGGATTCATCAGTAGGCCTATACACGCTTGATACCTCAGAGGATTAATGAGGATAGATAAAAGTAAAGAGGGAGATAACTGAGGAGGGAGAGAGAGAGAGAGAGATAAAGAGAGAGTGATAGAGAGAGAGAGAGAGAGAGAGGGAGAGAAGGGGGGGGGTACGATGTAAATAGAATACTATTAGACGGGGAAGATGAAAGATGAGAAAGAGAGCTAAGAGTATGTGGTACGTCATTGTTCTTTCTTGTCAGTTATTGCAGTTTGCCTTCAGATTTACGTTTCGAAAGTCTTTGTGATCCTTTCTCTCACCCTCCTCCCTCCTCCCTCTTTCTCTCCCTCTCCCTCTCTCTCTCTCTCTCTCTCTCTCTTGCTCTCTCTCTCTCTCTCTCTCTCTCTCTCCCTGCTTCTCTCTCTCTCTCTTTTTTTCTTTCCTCCTCTCTCTCCTCCCCTCTCTCTCCTACTCTCTCTCTTTCTCTCTCCTGCCCCCTCTCTCCCCCATTTCGTCATTCAATTAAAAAAAAACATGTCCCATGATCCCCGTTGCTACGCAATTGTTCTAATTTTTGCTAGCTATTCCGTTGACTGTATCATATCCATCCCCGTAGGTCGACGATGTCGTCAGAAATCTGTTGCTAAGACCTAACGACATCAGCAAATGTCAAGTGAACCCCCTGACCCACTTCGGTAAACAGATCCAGCTGGGCAAGATGCTACTACTGGTCCTGGTCCCGATTACGGCCCTGGCCATCTTAGCGGTCCTGGATCTAAAGAGTATCGCTTACAATAACAGGTGAGCAACAGTGTCAGTATGTTCTTCTCGTCATTATCAATAACATTATCCTGACTATAATCGTCTTGTTTCTTATCATCATTAGCCTCTAACATCACCACATCACCATCATCATCATCTTCACTATCATCATCACCATCACTAGTATCATCATCTCATCATCATCATATTCACTAATCATCATCATCATTTTCACCATCATCATCAGCATCATCATCATTATTATCATAATCACCATCAACATCATTATAATTCTTATTAAAAAAAACTGTTATGACCATCATCATCATCATCACTACAATTCTTTTAAAGGTAAACTTTATCACCATCATCATCATCATTATCATCATCGTCATCATCATCATCATCATTATCATTATCAGCACCACCATCTTCCTCATTTTGATCGCAGACCCATTACTCTGTACATTCGAGTATTCCATCGTCATCGTCGTCGTCACCATCATGATGTCACCGTTTTCAGGTATTGACCTCAGGTGTAAAACGCGGGCGGGGGTTGGGAGTTGCAAGCTCCCCCCCCCCCCCCCCCCTTCCTGCCCTAACCCTTCCTTCGAGAACTTTGATAACACTGATATTCAGGCGACCGTTACTACATAATGTGATCTTGCTCCACAAATACCCAAAATTTGCCAGGTGTGAATTTTTATTTTATTTTTATTCTAAAAGAAGAGATTCTAAGCTTTAAATGATGATCACAACTGGACGTTCCTAACCCCTTGAGTACACGAGTAGAGTGTACAGTAACTGTTTCACAGAATGTTATTATAGAGAAAAATGGGTTTGAAGACTGTTGTCTATTCAAGCCTCAAACCTCACAAGGTATTGTGCAAGGTGACAAAAGGAGGAGTGGAACTTTATATATTTTTTTTTTGGTGAAGGGATTATCAAATTGTTTTCAAACTTGTCTCACCAAATGAAGCAAATCATGTTCTCTATTTGGGTATTAATGCAATAGCGTACTTCACGGTAATGAAAGATCAAATTGAGACAGGTAATGGGATCATAAAGAAATGAAAACTTCTGCAACAAACTCAAAATCAGACAAACATAGGTCTAGAAAAAACACTGCCCCAGAAACCAGTTTTAGATTATTTGGTGCTTCCAAATGTTGAAATTACATAAAGGAAAGTGTAAAAGGTGAAAATACTATTTAAAAAAAAAAAAATCATCTGACCAAATCACCAATGTTGACCTCTAACCCAAATCACAACCTGTGACGTTTGGTGGTGTTGTGCATAGTCAACTATCATGGCAGCGATGCTAATCAAATGTTTTCAGACTTAGGTCGTCTTAGTTGTGTGCAGGGTTGTGTGTCTATATTGGATTTTTATAGACGTGTATCAATCAGATATAATTATTTTCGTCTGTGGACCGACCATTAACGTCACCATCCGAAAGACGTGACTCGATCAGTTTTGAATCGGGGTCGCCTGAGCCAGTTTGAAGGCGAAGACAGAGAGCTGACCGAGTGAACGTGTCGCTTGACCGACTCACATCTCCCTGTGGTGTGCCCTCCCTCCCCAGTAAATGTATACCTTCTTTTGAGAGGGGAAGGCCAGTCGCATGTTGTTCAATAGTGAAATCAGTCCACCCATCCCAGCTTATTCTCATCATCACTGTCGTTGTCACAATATTTTTCAACATCATATTTTGAGAATAACAAGTATTTTGTTATCTACGGTAGACGTAAAACATTACCACTACAATCTATTGTTAAGTCCTATATACTGTGATAAGTCACTTAAGCCATTTGAATTATATCACTGTTATCATGAATTCTAGATGGCTTCGTTCTTTTATCTACCAATGACAAGGGATGAGGGATTGCATTTTATGATCTAGAGTAGATGTAGAAGTACCAACTAAATTGAATTAAAGCTAAAGACCAGTTATAGTCATGCGATTGCATTGTAAAAGAAACATTGTGAAATCGATCAGAAAAGGTTGATCATCTAGCATAGATGTACTGCAAGGTTCTGGAATCATCAAAATGATAAGAAATTTGGCCAAGTCTTCATAAAGTTAGAATCACTGTACACAGAAAGATGTACAGTATATGGGACTACACACACGTGCGCGACACGTGCATTTGTATCTCTCAACAGGCGAGAGATACACTAATTTACCAAATATATCAATTAGTAGGCGGTTTCCCGTCAACATTTTTATCATCATGTATTATTCAAAACATATTCTTTCACATGATTGGTAATAAGAGCTTGCATTTCATTTTTTGAAATTGGGGCGCTTCCAATACTGGTCTTTACCTTTAAATTAAATTCATTTTATTTCCATTTCTCAATCAAAACATGCAACAACAACAAATCTCAATTGAAATTGATATTAAATGACATTTGCGATATAACCTAAAAATGCATGTTTTTTTTTAAACTATACAATATTAAACGTATATAAGTAATCAAAGCATTTTAGGATACAAAAAAGATAATCATAAATTTTTATAAATTAAGTCGGAATTTAAAGAAATTTGAGAAATCTACTGAAAAAGCAGAGCTTGTTTTTGTGTGGATTACTTAGGGACTTGGTATCATTGTTCAGATGAGAGAAAATGGTGCTAAGGTAGTGACTTCAATGCTAGATGTACAATTAAAGATAATCTGAATGTTTGAGTGAAAACAGACCATTTAATGATAACAATTGGGAAAAACTATTTAATTACATTTTAGGTGAATGTTAATCGTCACACAGTAAAGCAATAGGCTCTAGATACTATTCCAGACATTTAAGCGTTGAAAGATTTGTCAAAGCCTTTTTTTTTTTTTTTTTTTTTTAAAGGAAAAACGGTTGGGAAATTAAAAAAATGGTTGGGAGAATTTAATGTTAGAGGGTGTCACACAGTGACGCCTTCAAAGAAAACCATGAATATTTTTGTTGTTTGAGAATTTGTTCAGGTTTTTTTTGTATGTTACAGGGTTAGTAGAGTATAAGGGATATAATAAGTAACATTTCATACAAAAATTACGCAATTTTTTCATCAACCTTCAACAATGTTATCGAGTCACTTTAAGAAAGAAAAAAAGGAAGAAAGGAAATACACACATGCAGTGCTCGGTAGTATGAGCATTCATAGGCATAAGACAAGCACAATAGAGCAGTGCATGTGGGGATAGAGGACTGTGCTCCAACTTTAGTAGTTGCATATTTTTACAGCCATATTAGGCTGATAAGTAGATAATTTGAAACATGTTGACGTCAGACGGAACGACGAAGAATCAAGACAAGTACAAGGTCAACGACACGGACAAAGACAATAACAAAACTCTTGATACGATGGCTATCCCACATTTACTCCGGTGGTGTGTAATTGGGTTTTTACAGACGTGTATCAATCAGATATGATTATTTACGTCTGTGGACCGACCTTTAACGTCACCTTCCTAAAGACGTGGCTCAGTTTCGAATCTGCGTCCTCGGCTAAATCAGTTTGTATCTTAGAGTTTTTACCATTACATTTTCCGCAATAGACTGTTGTGTTATAAAAACCGATGGGAAAACAGTTTTTGACATTTCGAATTCCAATCATAAATATCTTGGTAATCAAACGTGAGATTGGCTTCTGACCTAAAGGTTTATGATTGCAGCATGAGCTAAATCCAGGATTTTGTTTAGAATCGGAGGCAAAGTTACCTAATACCTTTAAGAATTCGAATTCAGAGAAGCATGTGCAGTGTAGGATTTCCCGGCGAAATTCGCGACTTTGTCATTCGAATTCATTTACTTTGCATCTAATTTAGCGCAAATCGGCTTTGCCATGCCAATTGTCATTCAATATTCCCGTTTTTTTAAAATTTAATTAAAGATTTTGGTCGAAGAGTTTCATAGATCTGTCATTTAGTTTAGAAACTGCTCAACTAGCATTCAAATTAATTGTCACTTGTCGAGGTGTCATTTTTATCATACAAATTAACATCTGTCATTCGTATTCGAATTATGTTTATTCAAGTTAGGAATTTTAGGGTGAAGAAATGCAACACGCGTTTAAAGTTTTAACAAAAATGCAATTAAATGCATGATTTGCCATTAGGGTCTTTTCTGTTATTCCATTTGTTAATTTTGAGGACAATGCATATGGGTGTAGTCAGACATTAGGTAAAGAAGGTGCGAAATCAAGGGATATGGCATTTCTGCACGGACATGTTCATATACCCCGGAAAAGTGGGGATACAAAAATACCTACTCCAGTCACAATATTGTACCCTTCCTCCATAATGAAATTGTCATAAATTTATGATGAAACACGAGACAAACAACTTCCTTACATGAACATTTACAAAAATATTGAGACCATCAAGTCCGTAGATGTAGGTCTTTTTTTTCTTAACAATCAAACTTAAAGGATGATGCATATCAGATAAATCTAAAAGTATATAGAGTGTATAAATGCAAGAAAGTAACATATGATGAAATACACATGGACAAAACAATCTTGCCGGAAAGAAAAATTATGAGCTATAAAAAGTGTGTAATGAACGAGAAATGTATATCGACCATCAATTTAAGTGCACAAAGTGCTAATTTGAATGCTAGAAATGAATTCGAATGGTAAAAGTACACCTTCGCGATGTCAGAAATCGTGTTGCGCCAAATCGAATGACCAAATAGCGAAAGAAGCACATTATTCATTAATTTGAATGAAACATACATAGATTCTAACGAAAACTTCATAGATTTGAAAACTAGAAAAAGGAATATAAACCCAAGATATATCTGACAGCACCAAAACCGTCGAATTTGAACGCAAGACAAATTAATTTAAATGACAAACTTGCGAATTTGGCCGGAAAATCCTATATTAGCAACATTTCTTTGTAATGCCTCGGAAATTTGGATGATTGTATGCCTATTCTACAAAATCAATATACAATCTCTCTTCCACCATGGACAATTAGCAGCACGTGCAATACACAGCTATATTGAATTAAATACGATTCTGATGATCTATAGTAGATGTAGAACTACGTAGAAGGGTCGTAGTCCAGTGGTTTAAGCCCTTGTCTTAAAATTCAAAGGTCGTGGTTCGATCCCCGACACGACACCAATGTCCTTTGGCAAGGCATTAATCTACATTTGCAACTCCATACCCAGGAGAGAAATAGAGACCCGGTAGGATGACGAAAGCATGTGTGTTAGTAATTGCTTATGCCCTCACGGTGACCATAATGGTAGGAATACTCCCCATGGAATGGAGATGGGGTAATAATATCTGTAAATCGGTTAGAAACGGTATTCCGTATTAAGCGCTATAAAAATCCAGATTATTATTATATATTATATATCCATATCTCCGACACCACTCAGATCATAATTACACTAGGCATAAAGTGACTCGGTAACATTGTTGAAGGTTGATGACAAAACTGCGTACTTTTTGTTTGAAATGTTACCTATTATATTCCTTTTACTGTACTAACCCTCTAACATGCACAAATTCCTGAACAAGTTCTCAAACCACAAAGATATTTGTGGTTTTCTTCAAAGGCGTCACTGTGCGACACCCTCTTACAGAATTCTCCAACTATTTTTGAATTTTCCCAATCATTTTCCATTAAAATAAGATATAAGACAGGCTTTTTAAAATCTTTCAACTCTTAAATATCTAGAATTGTATATAGAGCCAATTCATTGCTTTGTGACGATTTTCATTCACCTAAAAATGTAATTAAATTGTAATAACATGGTTGGGAGACTTAAGGAAACGATCAGATCAGTTTTGTTCTAATTTGTATCATTAATAATAGTTTGTTTTCACTCAAACTTTCAGATTATCATTAATTGTACATCTACCATTGAAGTTACTATCGTAGCACCATTTTCGCTCATCTGAACAATGTTACCAAGTCCCTTTAAACATTCTATGTTTTCATCTCCTTCTTCATCATTAGTATTCTCTTGTAGTTCTTCTCTTGGCTTTAGGTTCACGTTATAGAAAATCTCAAGATGTTATGACCAGTTTCGTTCACTGACTGATATTGCTGGGAAAATAAATATTTCAAATTATTCTCCTGTCATTGTAACGCTTTGGAAGTAAACAAAATATGTAAGAAAGGGGGTCAATCCCTTACCAGAAGCACCACATGTTAGAATAGAGGGGGAGGAGGGGGAGGGGGGCAACGGGTCTGTGCCATGTGAAACCCACCTAGCATACAATACATTTAATACACAAATCAAAGAATATAATATGCACTCCTTTATTTATTTATCTTTCGGGGCCGGGGGGGGGGGGGGGTTGTGAGCAATTACACGTACTTGAGGAATATTTTGTTCAGAATCCGGTATCCAGAAGCGACGGGCGAACGCCATGATTTTAAGAAACATGCTGCATATAGGCCAAAGCATACAGAATTAATCCACACGTAAAATGGGGGTAACTGCTCCTCCCCCCTCCCCGCTTGTAAGTAGGATTATATTTCGCCTATCACCTTTCATTTGTCACGAGTGCCTATATCGACACGATCACATGCGTTTTAAGTATGCCAATCGGTACAAGCGATAGGCGCCCGTATTATATCAGAAGAAGAATAGACCGGTTTTTTAAACATTTTTATACGTACCTTTTAGACAAAGGTTTGTCTTGACACCCTGAAAGCTTGCCCGAGGCTTGCCCTACATAGCAACACGTAATGTATCAAGGTAACAGAATAATGTAATAACCCGTCACAAGGTCTCCCTAGGAAAGGGACCAACGATCTTCCTATCAAATGACAAGGATCTAATTAGATGTTATATAAAAAGAGTAAGTGAAGGGGATGTTACGTTGCGTGGTTAAAAAAAATGTCTTGCATGGGTACTATTTTTGCAAGCACCGTTCTAGAAGAAGAATGGGGGGGGGGGGGGACTTTAAGGGATGGCGGTTCTTGCATTTTTTCTATGTTGATCCTTGCATAAATTCGTTTCGGGGTGGGGCTGAGTGTCCAAGCCCCCTTTCAAATACGCTTTCTGATTTAGCTCTAATTTCACGAGATAAATGTCCTCACATTTGTTCATCTTCATACATTCTCTCTCTCTCTCTCTCTCTCTCTCTCTCTCTCTCTCTCTCTCTCTCTCTCTCATCACAGCGTCGACATCGAGATCCGCAACGTCATCAGTTTCAGTCGTAACATCGGGCTCCTCCTGAGCCGCCTGCAGAGGGAACGCGACATGACAGCCCTGTACGTGAGCGTGATCGCGCCGAACAGCAAGGCCTTCCTCACCGAGACCTACCCGCTGACCGACAGAGCTCTCGACGAGCTCCAGGAATGGCCCGTGGAAACCAGTATTCTGAACGTAAGCATGGATGATAAAGACAACTTTAGCCCCCCAAAAGCCTCCACTCCGCCTGTTAAAGTTGTTTAATGCTAGTTTAATGCACATTATAACCTCTGGAACAGCCCTTAAACGGAGTAAGTACCAATTTCCTTTGGCAAGACATTAATCTGCATTTGCCACACTCCACCCAGGTGGGGTGAATTGGTACCTGGCAGGAATTAATTTCTTGAAATGCTAGAGAGCCATAATGGCAGCCATGCTAAAGCCAGGGTAATAATACATTGTGGAGCGCCAGGAGTGTCATATCTAACAGACATGAGCATTATACAAGTCCATTATTATCATTATTATTATTAAAATTGTTATGTTCACGTTCGCAAGGTGAAAACATAATTGTTTTAAAATGTCCAAGATTACACCAACAGTCCTTTTCAGGACTACACACCCTCAATAAAGATGACCGAGAGTCTTTTTCAGGACTCCTCAATCCTCCCTCGCTCTTACATGGTGCATCCGCAAGCCTAGGCTTAGCCTACTGTATATTAACAATTATACTTTAAAAAACTGATGTTTGTGACAGGAGCTACCATTCTTTCGTGAGAAGAACGACTTCAAGGAGAATCTAGAGCAGCACCGTCAGCGTCTACACCATTCGAACACCACGGTGTATAGGGAGATCGATTTCTACACCGATATGCTCCAGATCTTCATCGACTGGCTCTATGAAAGTGTCGGGAACTCGCAGGGGCACGGCTCCTGGCAGATACTGGTCGCCTACCAGCTCCTCATCGTCAGCAACGTCGATACGGGCATCGAGAGGACACTCGGTAAGCGATGACGTCGAGAAAGCTTAATGTACAATTTTGAAATGTATTTGTAACGTCTGTTGTAGTCCGAATGGAGTGAACTCTGTGAGAAAATAGGCCTCCTGGCTTTTGTCAGACATTATCATGTTTGATGCTGTTCGGGAGAAGTTTGCAGATTGCTATTTTTAGTTAAATTAATACCATTCCGCGTTAGGGACACATTACGGACAATGCTTTTTTTTTTTACCGAATGTTGATGTTTACAGAGATGTCGGTTTTAAACAAGATAATCAAAATGGCTTTTGGTCCAGAATAGATATCGATTAGAAAGGGGTGAATGCTTAACAGAGAGGAGGAAGATGATAATGAATGGAGATGTGAAGAGGGGAGAAGAGCAGGTTGAGGAGAAGGATGTTGAATATGAAAAGAGAGGAAGAGGGGAAGAGGGGAGAAGGAATTGGAACGTTGGAAGATGAGAATGAGAAAGATAATCGATGTAGGAAGTTGGAAATGGAATGAGAAAACGGACGGTACAGACGAAGGAGGTGTTATGAGTAAGAAAAATTCAGGAGAATTTAGAGGGAAGCAGTTTTGGACAAAGACAAACATGAAACAGTAATGTGAAAGGGAGGGTAGGGGGTAGGTGTGAAAAAGGATAGTTGTTTTGTGGAGGAGAGAGAAGAGCAAAATATAAATGATAGGAATGAAACTATAGGCAGGCGCAGTTCTAAAAGTTTAATGGGGGCTTTTGGGGTTGGTACATTCCTTTTCGACATGTGCCTCGCTTATATTCATTTAAAATAAAGAAGAAGAAAAAGGGTCAAACGAATAATTTGTGGGTGGTTCTGAGCTCCTTCTGTAACTACTACTGAGAATATGGGGAGTAAAGAAATAGGAGTCATAATGTTCGATAAGCATTCAATATGAAAGTATTTGATAGAAAGAGATGACCGAATAACTAATCTCTAAAAATTATATATTCAGTCATCTCGTTGCCAGTATCAATGTATCACTTTTGCTAGAAGTAAGGCAAATGAGGGGAAAAAGACAATTTGTTGTGGTATAAATTTCCTTTCGATATAAAAGTACAATAAATAAGGTTATACTCGGGCGCCATGCTGCCCAAATAATGACGATATTCGGGCAGCAACATGAGTTTTCTTCGTTTTACTGTCTTGGTGGCCTTTTGGTCGGGCTAAACGATTCGCACATCCATCTTGTAACAGGTGCTGTATTTTACACTCTTGGTGGTTTCGAGAGGCATAAGGACTACGTGTGGTACATGGAGAAATATAACGTGGGCTCGTGGAACTTTGCGGCATCTAAGCGCTACACACCACTCATCCAGCAATTCTACGAAAAGCAGGTATCCATTTTAAATCATTTAGAATACTTAATTTGAACTTGAGAATCGCTTTCACATTACCTAAACCGCATAAGGAGATGCGTCAGTTCCCCCCCCCCCACTTCTTATTATCTGATAGCTTTGATAATACCTTGTGGACGACATCTTTTTTAGGAGAGGGGTTGCTTTTTATGTGACCATCGGCGCTGAGTAATGTTGCAATTGACTAACATTTTTCATTTGGAAAAAAATGATTTTGCCAGGTACAATTAATATCTTGCATGATTATCCAAGTCATTTGTATTTGTCAGCGCTTCTTATTAAAGTATACACAATTGGTATCCAGATTATTTTCACTTTTCGCTATAATGAATAAATCCAATAAATGACCGTTTTTGAGAGCTTCTTTTTCATCTTCTTCATTCATATAGAGGCAAAACATTGTAAACTTTGCAAATTTTTCGCACATCATTCTGGACATGAGTAAGGAAATTCTGGATAATTCTGTTGAGAGCACCGAACCTAACTTCGAAAAAGCAACGCTTTGGTTTGACAGTATGACGGTAAGTCGTGTTTGTTTGATTTTTCGTTCATTAATTGTTTGTTTTAAGACTAAGCAAAGTGGGTACTGTATCATCGAAAAAATGCAAAGTGGCACAGAGGGGGCGAGGAGAGGGCCGGTGGCAGAGCCATCTATACACAGAGTTTGGCCAATTTGGTTTCAATGGGTCACAACAAAGAAGTAGTCGCCATATTGTGTCCAACTCGAACTTGGTTGGCCAAACTCTGTGTAAAGATGGCTCTGGCCGGTGGCTCATTCCCCTCTCAGAAAATATTAACATATTTCTTCTCATTCTCTTCCTCCTCCTCCTCCTCTTCTTCTCTATCTTCTTCTTCATCTTCCTTTTCGTTGCTTATCAGTTCCCTTAATTGGTTGATTAACCTATATCAACTTACAGAAAAGTGTGCCGATTTATCTCATGTGGTGGTGGGGAGGAGGGGGGAAAGGAGGGTGTTAATGATGGCGGTGGTGATGATGATGTGAAGATATAGTCGATGAAGAAGGAGGAGAAAATGGAGGAGGAGACAAAGAAGGAGATGAAGATGATTATAATATTTTTGATAGTTATAATAATTATGGTGTTGATAGTGTTAATCGTGACAATCATTGGATGAAGCTTATGATGATGCCGAGGACTGCTTCTTTTGTGATGTTTATGTGCTCTTGGCGATTGAGCTAAAAGTTATCACATAATTTCATCATTCATATTTACTCTATTTATCGAAGTGAGGGGTATAGAGGAACAGAATGTTCTCTCTTCCATATAGGGATAAAGAAGAACTGAGTATCCCCCTTTTCTAGGGAGGGGTAAAGAGGAACAGAATATTCTCTATGTCAGGGAGGGGTGCAGAGGAACAGAATGTTCTATCTTCCAGGGAGGGGTGCAGAGGAACGGAATGTTCTATCTTCCAGGGAGGGGTGCAGAGGAACAGAATCAGAATGTTCTCTCTGTCAGGGAGGGGTAAAGAGGAACAGAATGTTCTCTCTGTCAGAGAGGGGCAAAGACGAAAAAAGGTTCTATATTCCAGGGAGGGGTGCAGAGGAACAGAATGTACTATCTTCCAGGGAGGGGTGCAGAGGAACAGAATGTTCTATCTTCCAGGGAGGGGTGCAGAGGAACAGAATGTTCTCTTTTTCAGAGAGGGGCAAAAGCGAAAAGAAGGTTCTATCTGCCAGGAGGGGTAGGGAGAAACAGAATGTTCTATCTTCCAGGGAGGGGTGCAGAGGAACAGAATATTCTTTCTTCTATAGGGAGGGGTAAAGAGGAATACTTACGTTGAATACTTTAAAGAATCCGCCTGATTCTCTCTCGCCTAGGTCTACATCGACATTCTCGAGAAGGTCCAGAAGGACATGGCCGATGAGATCCTGGATCGGCTCGAGAAGGAACTCGAAGATGACACGGAAAACATCGCCGTCAGCATCTTCCTTGTCTTAGTCGTCATCATCATATGTCCACTCACCCTCCGAGCAATCTGGTCATTGACCACGGTGCTGCAGAACTACGCCCTAACACTGGCCGCACAGACTAAGGTATTGATTCATAACCATTCATAATCATATAGGTCTCTTTTTGATATCCGAAAAACTCCCGCTTTTATCGAATACCTTGTTTTTATGAAATGTAACGATTTTTTAAAACACTATGTTGTGCGAGTAAGTAGCCTCTACTTTGGCCCCTTTAATAGCTCATTTTCACAGCTGTAATTGGTTTTCCTCCAAAAGAACGATGTCGTGCTTCCTTCTCATCTCATTTCGATGCATTATTATCTTTAATATTTTGATGATAAAATATTAATCTATGGTGTGCTTATTAGATTTTTACTTTTTATTTTCAGTGCGTCTAAAAAAGCAATCTTTTCAGAAAAAAATCCCCCAAATTAAATATTTTACAATATTATCAGAAAGCTTGTACACCTGCAGATAGCGAAAGGTCTCATCTAGTAACTGGCACAAAGTACATGTATTTTATGATTTTGTTTTGTTTGTTTGTTAAATGCTTGAGTGAGCAAAAGCTACTTTTGTAAAAGGGTACAAACTCTAGACTTGACAAGGAGTTTAATATTTGTTCTTGCTGGCATCAGCCACAACAGCAAGCATGAACATAATTTCATAGGTCATTGTCCCTTTCATGTCCGTTATCGTGCAGGAGCTGAACAAGGAGAAGAAGCGATCAACGTACCTCCTCAATGCGATGTTGCCGCCCTCAGTTGCGCTACGGTTGATGAACACGGAAGGCGTGAACGGTGAACTCTACGAGTCCGCCTCGGTCATGTTCGCCGACATCGCCGGGTTCAGTCGGCTCTGTGGACGAAGTGCGCCGATGGAGGTAAAACGATTTGACACGACTGGACTCCTTTAAATGGGCAGGGGAAGCGGGGGGGGGGGGGGGGGGGTAGTACCAATTTGCCGACAGGAGTGTCGATTCTTTTCATGGAGAAAAAAAGGGGATATGACGTTCTTTAATTTGCTATAGGCCTATGAACAACTCATTGTGGGCCTCATCATGTAATATCGTCGGTTCATATAGTTACGATCTTTTTTTTCTCCATACTGCATAATTATTTTGTTCATCGGATTATGACTTTATATAACAACATTAAATCATGTACTCTCCGGTCCAATCACTTCTTTCATTGGTTGAAACCAAAATCAATTTTATCATTGTTTTTTCAGACTTTATTATGATAATTTCTCATTTTAATGATTAGCTAAGACCTATCACCATAGGGTAGGTTATTTATGAAATTATTGTATTTTTAATAAAAAATAATGTTTGGATCGAATGGACGGGGCATTATCGGGCCGTGGAATATTATGGAGCTGTGTTTACGTCTTACATGAGACGAAGTTTCCTATTCTAAACACTTTTGAGGAACCACATTGGGATCTGTATATAGCCTGGGGGAGGGGGTGTTTCACATAGATTGAGATCGACTTTAAGTTAGAAATAACTATATAGCATGCCATTCATGCCACTGGTTGCTCTCACCATTATGATCTTTAGATAATATTTTTTCCTTCAATAGTGTGTGACCATGATTTGTGCGTCCCTTGAGAGACCAATGCCAGTGAATGGTGAGAACAAACAGTGGCAATAACAGCCTGCCCTAGTCAAGTCCAACTTAAAGTCGATCTTAGCATGATCTTAGTATTTGTGAAACTCCCCCGGGACTCCTTTAAAATCTTTCTATGGTTTGTGTACAGGTTGTCGAAATGCTGAATGGACTATATTTGCTATTTGATTCTCGGATTGAACTCTACGATGTTTACAAAGTCGAAACGGTCAACGAAACGTACATGCTCGCATCAGGTTAGTATAGAGGCCTAAAGAGTCATATAATGTGTGTTTTATTGTTTGTTTGAGGGTTTTGATGATGTTGGTGATGATGATGAGAAGGAGGAGGAG
The DNA here is from genome assembly GCA_035222895.1 of Strongylocentrotus droebachiensis. Classification (NCBI taxonomy): domain Eukaryota; kingdom Metazoa; phylum Echinodermata; class Echinoidea; order Camarodonta; family Strongylocentrotidae; genus Strongylocentrotus; species Strongylocentrotus droebachiensis. The sequence goes on from JAVYIG010001198.1 coordinate 162,519, forward strand.
AACGAGGAGGAGGAGGATGAGGTGAAGGAGGAGGAGGAGGAGAAGGAGGAACATGATTGAAATGGTGAGGATGACGATAGTGCTGTTGATGACGATAACTATGGCGGTGGTGATGACGATAATGATGATGATGGTAGTGATAGTGATGATGAGATTAGTTAGGAATACATACACAAAAAGATGAAAAGCATGAAACTACATCCACTGTCACGAAATACTGTGCATCTGATCTACAAAATACTTGAAGGAACGAATTAATGTTGGTATAATGTTATTTTCTCTTTTTTCCATTAATACTTTTTCTCTTCTTAGTGAATTTATCAAGAATGAAAACGTTTGGTTTGTTTTGTGCGTGTGTGTTTATGTGCACGTGAATGTGTGTTGGTGTGTATGTGTGGTTGGAAAGGAGGGCGGATGGTATATTGGTATAGGGGGGAGCAGGGAGGGTTGCTGGATTTAAGGGGCAGGAGAGAAAAGAGAGTCACTGTAGCATGGTTACAATAATTGTGAAAGGTTAGGGGCTAATTTATAAATTAAAATTGATACATTTCACTTTAGCATCCTTTTTAAATCTCCGTGAATGTGTTGAAATATGCCAATTTGTATGACTATTTTTTGTTTTACTTGACTGTTCTGACTATTGAATGTTATTATTATCATTACGAAACGTCATTATGTATTAATATTTCAATTGACTAAAGCCTCGGTGCTTGAAATTCATTTACTCATTTCTGTAAGAGGAATATCATTTATGTTGAATGAAGTCGAATAAAGATCACCAAGTAAACAAAAATAGAAGTGTGTATGTGCAAGTGCGGTGTGTGCGTGTGAGGGGGAAGGGGATGTGTGAGCTGATTGTCGTGTTTGTTTACACTTAAACTTGTATGGTCATATTTATATTACTTTAATGAAGACATAAGACTGACTAGTGACTACATATCTCGAATGCCCAAAATGTTGCATTGATAATGTTGGATGTTTAAAATTGTCATTTCTTTTAACATTAATTCTAAATAGGTGTTCCAGAGCGCCATGATCGGCATGTTTGTGAGATTGCCACGGTGACCCTTGACCTTAGACATCACGTGAACATTCTAGAGGTTCCTCACAAACCTCACATGAAGATCAAAGTTCGCTTCGGAATACACATGGGTAATGGTTCAAGTTATGGAATACCTTGCCGGAATATCTTAGAAATATAGAAACTTACGAAAGGTTCATAAGATAATTTGAAAACATATGCATTTAGCACTTTGTAAAATCATACAATAATGAACCCAGCGTTTCGTTCTACTCTTTCTGTATTCATGCAATTATGCCGTTGTGTTGTGCGCTATACAAAAACGTTTAATTATCATAATTTAGAAATAGAATTATGTTTACTTCTGAGATCGGATTTTAGCAAATATAAATGACTGGAAATTTGCACTAAAATCATGTTTAACATATTTTAAATTTGTCTTACCCATAATATTCATTTTGGCTCAAATTGCACATAACGTACACAAATAAATATATTTCATAATACTTAAGAATTAAGACGTACTGTTATATGTCCTGTAAATATCCAATACTTAATAACCATAATATATTGTAACATACATACAGGGATTACAAATCTGACTTTATTATATCTAAAATCAATAATAGAATGGCTTTAATACAAAGACAAAACAAACAAGCACAAAATAATTATTAGATTGTAACAACAACACGAGATAACTTTATACAATTTGAGACTGTATGACTATATGACTACGCAATCGTTGTATCTTTGCAGCTATTCCTCATTCACCAAAAATCAAAATTTCAGAAATTACCGCAAGGAATTCTTTCTCTCACTATAATAAATAGACCATTACAAATTTTATGCAATCGTATTAACATTTAAACCATTCTTCGTTAACCATTATCGTCATAATTTCAGAGTTAATCGCAATACCACATTTCTCTTTGCATCAGGCTCATTGGTTGCTGGAGTGGTAGGTTTGAAGATGCCTCGGTATTGTCTCTTTGGAGACACAGTCAACACAGCTTCAAGGATGCAAACTACTGGGCTCCGTAAGTAACTTACGGCATGATACATCTATCCTAGTGGCGGTATTGGTGGCGGTATTGGTGGCGGTGGTGGCGGTATTGGTGGTGGCGGTGGTGGCGGTATTGGTGGTGGTGGTGGCGGTATTGGTGGTGGTAGTGGTGGCGGTGGTGGCGGTAGTGGTGGCAGTGGTGGCGGTATTGGTGGTGGCGGTGGTGGTGGTATTGGTGGTGGTGGAGGCGGTGGTGGTATTAGTGGTGGTGGTGGCGGTATTGGTGGTGATGACGGTGGTAGTATTCGTGATGGTGGTAGCTGGGGTGATGATAGCGGCCGGCGGTGACAACGGTGATGGTGGTGGTAGTGATGATGGCGTTGGTGCTGGTGCTTCTAATAACCGATCCCCCTACCAGGGAGGTGACCTCCCTGCCCCTACTGATGTCAAGATTAAGAGCTAAAATTCATTGTATTTGCCTATGATTATTTAGGGTCATACATGCATTCGTATACATCTATATATTTCGATATATTTTCATCTAAAAGCGTTGCAGTATAATGTTTTAACTTTTTTCTTAACATAATTATTTTGTTTGTGATATAGCTGGACAGATCCATGTGAGTCATGAGACATACATGGGATTATTGGAATGGGGAGGATACAGCTTCGTCAAACGTGGCAAGATTGATGTTAGGGTGAGTTTGTTGTACTTTTCCTCCTCAATATTAGCCTCTTTTTCACCGTATTTGTGATTATAATGGTATATAAATAAACTTTAATGTATATACATAAACATGTATATTTTTTATTTGTATTTATGTTTATATCATAGCTCAGTGATTAAAAGTTTAGCCCAACAATACCGTTAAGATATTAAGTAAATTAAGCTAGGTTCAGAATGCGTGACGTAATGTACAATGTTTAAAATACGGCAAAAACTAGAGGGTAAAGTGTTAAACGGGGATAGCATCCATGCATGGGCGTCAATCCGTTTAAAGCCATACTGTCCAAGAAGTAATATCACAAAATCTCCTCTAGTGCCATCTCAGATCGGCTAGCTGTAGCAGTGTGGTCTCGCAACTCGCTGCTTCGACCCTAGCTGGCTACTAAATTATGTCTGGGTTACGGACTGTTCGCAAAATGTCCATGAGATGGTGCTGTGCAATATACAAACGCTAGGACAGAAAGTTTATCGTTCAGTATCGCTTTAAAAGTGGGCCGGTGCTAGAGCCACTTTAACCCTTTCTTATTCCACCGTTCTGTTTGTTCGTTATGTAACTGTGTTATTCTTTTACTTCCAGGGTAAAGGCAGCATGTACACGTACTGGTTGACCGGTCGAGATGATTTTGATATCTTAGGTCTGGACGTATCAGCCCGGGATCATATGGGCATACAGGAACATCGCTATGCTCACATGTACGACCAGATGTACAAAGGTCGGGTACAGTTCGCGGGAAAAAATCTCTCAGAATCTCCAACAAACCTGTGAATTGTATCCTCTGCTCTTTGTCATGTCATAGAGGACATAGTGCTTGTGTTTATCGAATGTGAACAGAACAAGATTTTCTTTGATTATATCAAACATGTTGTGAAGTACACTTTTAATATTGATTTTTGCATGGATATCTCTTATTTACTTAAGATTAATATTGACAGAGAGTTATACGTTGTAACAACGATCGCATTCTGGTAAATATACAAAATGTTAGTCGTCCGGAATAAGTATTGATTTAATGAAAACCGTTTCAAACTAAAATACATGTTTGAAAGAGAAATTAAAAAAACAGGATTGTTGTAAATCAGGAGCTAAAAAAGCCAGACCAAGGATTGCCAGAGAAACTGTTAAGAGCACTTAAGATGAAAAGTAGCAAATATTGTATAGTTAAGAAAATATGTGGTTTCGATTAATAACATTGTACGTCAATTATATTTGTTCTCACAACTTTATTTTGATGTTTAAATGTAATTAAACACCTCATTAAAGGCACACACACAAACAAAAATATTATCTGCACTTCGGTAACATACAAATATAACTGAGGTTACTCGTTTTTCTAGGGGTTCTTTCTTCCGAAGATTCATAAATCCGAAAACAATATAGGGTTTCAATTTTTAACATTTAGAACATCGACATGTAACCGAATAAACTATGTTCCTTAGTAAGTAAGTTTGAAACCCTATCCTAAAAGTTAGTGAATGGATTACCACAATCAATCTGCAACTTAACTATGTAAAAAAACACTGTGTCATGTTGTTAAACTTTCCAAAGACGTGTGGCAGTGAAGTAAAAAATAAAAAATGAGTGGAAATTTGATTAAACATACAAATACAGCAAAGTTCTTAAGTATTATATACCGTATATCTTATGATATACACTGTATAAAAGAAGTGTTACCCACTATTTCCGTATTGTTTGACGTTTTTCATCTGTTTTTAAGTTTTGTAATTATTGTGCACTAATTCTATGATAACTGATATCATGATGTTTAGACAAAATACTTGATGAATACAAGTTTTAAAAGACTTATAAAAACAATATATTGATAAAGATCTGAATTTAAAAACACATGTCTATGAAGTTGTACGCATTGTGTCTAGAACATTAGGAACTACGATTACTAAATCAAAAGACATCTTGTCAACCAATGTTTTATCACTCATGGCACCGATCTTGCCTTACTGTCCCATTGTAACGTTATATAGCCTGTATTTTTTTTTAAGAACATAATTTATACTTAATCGTATTTTCCTCCGTCAAAAAAAAAATATTTCGTATAATTTGTCACTAGCCGTTTTTAAGTACAAGCAGACCTCTATTCTTGAAATTGAATATCTCCCGATTTCATTGTTACACGACTTTCCACTGTGGGTCTTTATGTATTCATATTGTCATAAACTTTTACCAGAGTTTGTTTATCTTTCAGAGAAACAAAGATATTAATAGATGTAATACCAGGATTTCAGGTTTTAAGCATAATCTCATGGATAAGCTCTGAATTTGACAACCGCACTATTTTATGTGTGAAAAACTACCATTGTATTATTTCTTTCTCTTTTTTAAAATTTGTTAGTTTTTGCATTTTGTGTAATATCGTTTACTTATGAGTTTCTGTAACTTTTCGATGATCCAACCACTTCGTAATTTCCTTTAGTGTATTTTCTATTTTATTATGTTATCATTTGTAAGAGACATTTTATTGTATTGTTTGACTTTGCATGTTTTATGAAAGTGGTGAATATGTTCAATTCAAAATACAACTTTATATCGATGTATCAGTATTGCACAAAAGCAAACGAACCTCATTTTCTGCTCCCCTCAAAATTACGGGTCAACAGGGGTCAAATTTGCCTTAGTTACGGTGACGGCGTATCAAGTGGACCCGGGGGTGTTTCACAAAGATCCTAAGTCGAACTTATCTCTAAGTTGGACTTAAAAATTATGGAAAGCCCTTAGCATCTTTGAAAATATTTTGTAAAAATTATTCAATAGCCATAAAATGTTGATTCAAATCATCCATATTTTCTATTAATCATGGGAGATTTCATGTTCTTGATGGGGAATTTATAAAAAGTCTAAAATACTTGAATTTTTGCTTTTGAATATATTTTATTTTAAGGCTCTTATGGCTCTCCATAATTTTTAAGTCCACTTTAGAGTTAAGTTAGACTTAGAATCTTTGTGAAACACCCCCCTGGATTTCAGGTTTTAAGCATAATCTCATGGATAAGCACTGAATTTGACAATCGCACTATATTATGTGTGAAAAATTACCATTGTATTATTTCTTTCTCTTTTTTTAATAATTTGTTAGTTTTTGCGTTTTGTGTAATATCATTTACTTATGAGTTTCTGTAACTTTTCGATGATCCAACCACTTCGTAATTTCCTTTAGTGTATTTTCTATTTTATTGTGTTATCATTTGTAAGAGACATTTTATTGTATTGTTTGACTTTGCATGTTTTATGAAAGTGGTGAATATGTTCAAATCAAAATACAACTTTATATCGATGTATCAGTATTGCACAAAAGCAAATGAACCTCATTTTCTGCTCCCCTCTAAATTACGGGTCAACAGGGGTCAAATTTGCCTTAGTTGCGGTGACGGCGTAACAAGTGGACCCGGGGGGTGTTTCACAAAGATCCTAAGTCGAACTTATCTCTAAGTTGGACTTAAAAATTATGGAAAGCCGCTAGCATCTTTGAAAATATTTTGTAAAAGATATTTTAAAAGGCATAAAATGCTGTTTCAAATCATTTATATTTTCTATTATCATGGAGATTTCATGTACTTAATGTGGAATTTATGAAAAGTCTAAAATATTTGAAATTTTGATTTTGATTATATTACATTTCAAGGCTACAAATGGCTCTCCATAGTGTTTAAGTCCAACTTAGAGTTAAGTTCGACTTAGGATCTTTGTGAAACACCCCCCTGGTCGGCTCTGAGGTGATGAGTGATGATTAATTACTGTAAAGTCATTGTGAATATGCGCACTCCACATAAGATGATGTTATCAAGTCGATAGCTAGTTTCTAGGTCGACATTTTCCGTTTTCAAAGCTACTGATTTCGAGTTGAGAGAGCTAATACTTCTCCGACAGGCACTTAAATAGCATACAATCGATATTATTGTAATCAATTGTTTATAAGCTTTTCAAGTTTACCGCCATGGTAAATATGGCTGGCCAAGGTATATTTATTCACAATATTGTGCTATTGACCCATGAATGCATGAGAGACCCCTGCCTCAATGGAGGGATGCGCCTGGATGATGTCGACATTGTGTGTATGTACCTGTCTGGAGGGTATACTAATGCAAAACATAGTGGAAGGGTCGAAGTCGAGTGGTTTAAGCACTTGACTTGAAATTCAAAGGTGGTGGTTCGATCCCCGATACGGCACTATTGTCCTTTGGCAAGGCATTAATCTTCATTTGCCACACTCAACCCATGTGAGGTAAATGGATACCTGGCAGTAATGAATTCTTTGAAATGCTGAGCGCTGTAATGACAGCGAGGCTAAAGCCGGGCCAATATTGAATGCGCCTCAGAATAGAATTTCTAGATAGACGGCGCTATAGAATGACTATAATTGTTATTCATGTATGACAAAACAAGCGATTTGTATCATTTTAGTCCACTTGGTAAACTTAGTTCTAAATTCAGAAACAATGCCATGTACATGTGTTCTGCTTGAATTGGCTATAGAAGTTAGTTATACAAAATGTACATCACAGCCTCTTGTTTCTGTTGCTTTTTTATATATTTTGTTTCTTCTGAATAGTAAAAAGTAAACAAAAGGAGCCGGCAGCCAAAAAGGACGAGAAACTCGTAAGCTTTGTTATTTGGCCTTGCGGTACGCATTTTGATAGTGGTTTTTTAAAGCTTGGTGTATATAGTAAAACGCTACAGTTGAACAAATAGTCTGCACAGTAAAGTTGCCATTGATTTTGTTTTCCTTTTTATATATACTATGTTGAGCAAACACAGGATGTATATTAAATTTCATGTGTTCTAGTCCTCTGTTCTTGGTGAGAAAATGTAATAAAAATATTTTAAAAATATTAAAAAAGAAAAAAGAAGGGAAAAAAAGACTAAGCTTTTCCCCGAATCAAATGATATATGAACACGTGGTATCTATTTTTGTGGGATAGTTTCAATTATTTTATTTATATGCAAAATGTATATTCCTCAATGCAGTCAAATTTCTATCAACTATTTATAACAACTTCCCTCTTACAAGTGTTACTTTTGTCAGTATGTAAAGTAGGGTGCTTTAGTGAACAAGAATTCAATCAACCAGTATGTTTGTACATATAAATGTATCCCTTTTACAATCTCACTTACAAAGATTTTATTTTTCACCAACTTGTCAAAAATAGTAAACAAGTCTCGTTCTTCACTTTTCATTAATTGTTATGTTTTATGTCTTAACTACAGAAGAAAGAAAAAATTATTGAAAAAATTGTAATATATATACGAGCCTATTGGATGTTTGCAATCGTGTTAACAGTGGCGTAGCAGTGGCGGGGCACAGGAGAGATGAAGGAAAAGGACAAAAGAACGTGAAATAATATAAGGAGATAGATTCAAGATTAAAATATTATGTGAATAAGTAATGACTAAATGAATATCGACATATGCTTTGGAGTGTTCTTATCTGCGTCCTTGATGAAGCATACAGCAGAGAAGAAAAAGAAATTGAGATGCGATGAGATGAAATTATGTGAGAGTGAAAAATAGGAGAAATACGGGGCAAGATACGGAGTGTGTATGTGTGTCCATTTCACTTTGAAATGAAATTTTGTCCCACTCCAGATGGTCTCGTCAATCTGCCCCTCAAATCTAGTAAGGCGTTTTTCAAGGTATCCCTCCTTTCTGTTTATCCCAAATGCTCTCACAAATTGCCACTGCAATTTTTATCACTATCTTGTTCTTTTTTATCAGTCCATTCTGTATTTTTTTGATATGTTTTTATGAAGAGTGTTGAATATACTTTGAATAAATATTTGAATTTGAACATCACAATACACAAACAGAGTTTTAATCCAAGTTCTTTGTTTAAAAGGGTACTTCCCTTTTTATTAATAATAAATGTCGGTGAGAAACAGTTGAACAAGAGATTACTGATAATACAACCTTATAATATACACATAAAGAACAATATATACAATCCATGATATATATCTAATTAGGAGACAATTTGCTGAAATAGAATGAATCTACACAAGAAATAGAGTGAACATCTGTTTTGATTGAAATGAAAAGACACTGTATGTGCATTCTGTAATAGGGCTACATAAATATAAAATTGATACATATCTGCAAAAATAAAAGCATTTAAAAAACAAATCCTATGCATCTTGATAACATGGTAATGCGTAAAGCTTACAGTCAAGTTGTACATAAAACAGGATATACCAATATCCACAACAAAATGATCATATATTTCATCTGTAGAAGAAATTGACTATTCATGATTATTTAAAGGCCATCTTTCTATCATAAAATCACACAATGAGCAATTGAGTAACATATAATATAATTAACTGAACTGAAAGAGATAGGAATATATATGAGTCCAATATTCATATATCTTGTAAAACATTCAGAACACACTACTGGTATTTGCATTATTTGAAAAAATATGAGTTCACAGAACACAACGTTTCTAATTTTTACACCTAAAATATATTATATGATGCAAGAGCTCAACTATACATGTGCCCTCTACATCATTTAAGTACCTTTAGAATGCTAGTACTGTCAGTAAACCACCTTCACTGTGTAAAACCTGCCTTCCACCAGTGAATGTACCAATATTACAAAGACAGAGGTAGTGTAAACAAATACAAATAAAAATGATTTAGTTTTTAAAATATTAAATTATAATAAATATTGTCACTTTAGAATATTCTAAATACAAGATTTAAAAAACATACCAATGATTGGTGATTGTATAAACCTTAGACTTAGACATGCATTTTGTATTTACTTTCCTGTATGCTCTGTTCCTGACATGTAAAGTAATGAAGTTTTCACAATTTGCAATTTGGTGACTTTATTATTCATCATAGAAAAGAAACTCAAATATGGATCTGTATTTAAAATCTTGCATCCTATGTCACTTTTAAAGAGACAATATTTATTATCATACGTAAATATTTTTAAAACCATAAATATTATGTTCTAAAAATATCAAAAGATGCAAGCATATTGTTCAGCAAAACTGCACTGAATAATGGATTCAAATTATCAAATTCGATTGACATTCCATTGTTACATATTGCATGCCTGCTTCATACAACTAGAGAAAATAGACAGAAAGAGTAAAAATAGAAAAGTGTAAAACAATGAAATCAAATTTTTCCATTTAAACATAATTAGATATTATTAGACATTAAAATTACTACAAATTTTTTTCTTGATAATGAAGAAGACAACCATGATTTGGAAAGAATCATTAGAATCATCAATGTTTATATCCATCATTGTGAAAATATACTATTAAACATGATTGTATAAACCATAAACATGTATTTAAATGTACCTTCCTGTATGCACTTTTGCTCACGAGCAAACTAATGAAGTTTTTACTATTTGCAATTTACTTATATCATAATAATTCATTTGAGAAAGCTGCTTGGATTTTAAACTGTGCTTAGAATCTTGCATCCAACCAGGGAGGTGAAAGAAAAGGAGGCGAAACTCTTGTAATTTATTCAAACGCATTCTTGAGTTCTAAAGCGTATCAATGGGATGTGTAACATTCCACTTGGCTTTGAAGTTCCATGCTCCGAACCGCGCTTCCACTGCGGGGACTTTCGGAAGCCAGGCACCAGTTTTACATTTATTACAAAATATTAAATTACCGGCAAAATTTCAGTGTAAATCAAAAACTTTATATGGGGATTTTATTAGGAATAGTGCATCAAACACTTTTTCAAATTTAGAACTCCGTCCTTCCTTTAATTTGTGTGCCAGAGCTGGTAAAAGAAAAATTACATCCTGTCAAAAACTCAATATTTTAGGATGATGCGCTAATTTGTGCATGCTTTAAAGTCCCGTATTTTGATCCATGATTTACATTCTTCAATAACATTAAGTTTGCTAATGCGTGTTTTCGCGTGTTTTTTGTATTTTTCAAGTTTAAAAAAGGATGAAATTACACAAGTTTGTGTTCGCTTGTTCTTCTCTTTACACATTCAACAATGGGTGAGAAATCATTGGAAGGGACAGCGAACAGTTGCTGTGATACCATTTTCTGATGTAGGAATTCTAAATCCTGAAATTTCATGCGCTCTTTTATCTCACCACCTGGTCAACAGTTGCAGATTAGCGCATAACTTGTCGGCGGCTTGGAGCATGGGGTCAAAGGAGAGCGGCTTGATTCCAGTCCTTCTCTATCACGTCCCTGATCCAACAGAGTTCAACCAACAATACTAACTTGTATGGCTTCATGTAAAACAAGAACATTCCTTTCTAAATTCCGCGTTATTTCCAACCACCAGCAGTAGTAGTGTGTGAGCACAGTATTTATAATGAATAGCACCATGTAATAATTTCAGTTTTGCACATCATGATGTTGGAGACTTGACATATCACTAAGGAAACAGCTCTAGTTAGTGACCTTGCCTCTGATAAAGAGGAATATTACAATTGAATTACGTTTCACAAGATGTACTAGGTCTTTAAAAAGGTAATCCAAAAGTTCGACAAAGTGAGTCCCATATGTTGAAATATCATGTCTAAGATTACATGTATAAAAGATCCAGCAAGAAGTCGTACATCAATAACAATGACATCAATTGACATGTATCTGTATATCACTCATATATCATTACTACATCATCTTTTAAGATCTAAAAGGGCATAACAACAACTCTATGTAAAAGTATAGGAGTTAATGCCCTTCTGGCTCCAAACAGATAATATTTTAACTCCTTCTACATCTATTACATATGAGTTGAAAGACATACTAGCATACATATCCCTTATTATATAAACAAAAAATAATAGTGTGTTTCATATTAAAGTGACTATGTATAATTCAGAAATGTGAAGATTGCAATACATGTATTTGTGTAATTGTGAAAGACTTAAATGAGTTCAAGTGTAATGAAAATGAAAAATATAAATTACAATGCCAAAAAGTTTAAACTTGTTTAATACTTAAGTCAAAACTCTTCTTTTCTCTGGCTTGCCCTAAGCTAAGAAAGACATTAGGCCTTCACAGAAGCAATGAGGGACTTCTAAAAGACTTATCTGTATATCTGTTTCTTATAAATAAAAAATATCTCTGATATCACATCCTTTTCTCTTAGTTTTACTTTCCAGAATCACACACACATACATACTTACATACAAACTTGCGACAAAAAAATGGCAAAATGCGTAAGATACAATCCTGTACGTTACTCTTTGTGTTGAAAGTGTTTATATATTTCTTTGTTTGGTTTGTACTGAGGCTTCATGATTTCCTTATGAAATATTGTTTGATCATATAACTTTCCATGATTAACAAGAGCGCCAACTGTTTCTAAAACATCAGCAAAAGATCTAGTCACATTGGAATAACCACAAGAAGAGTGCAGACAGACGCTCTACATACCCAAACATAAGTTCCAAGGTAATGCAAGTAGGCATATAAAATGCTGAAAAATACATGGATTTGAAACCATGTTTACACAAATTTCGCATCCCTGAAAAAAGGCACACGCATTTCATTGTGCGCAAATTGTGCAGATAAGAACAGACAGCTGAGGATGTCACAGTTGATATGCTGACAAAATACATGTGGAGGTGTCGTGGTCTAGTGGATACGTCACCGGACTGTGGATCACATGGTTTGTGGTTCAACACTAATTTCCTTTAGCAAGACATGAATCTACATTTGCCACATTCCACCCAGGTAGGGTAAAAGGTTACCTGCAAGGAATGAATTCCTTGACATGCTAGAGCGCCATAATGGTAGCTTTGCTAAAGCTGGGGTAATAATTGTGCAGCGCCAGGAGTGTCAAATCTGACAGACATGAGTGCTATACAAGAGAACCCACTATTTTATTATAATTAAAAAGATTTCAAGAAACATGTGCAGATCATTACACATCAGAAAGTGAGCTATCATTCAATTAGCTTTAAAACCCTATACATTTAGTACATACAGACTTCTGAAGTAGAGTTTCAAGTCAAATTTGGACCATAACGGGGCAGACGTACATGCTATCATTATAACAGCATTTTATGAAGGCCTTGACTTTCCAAAAGTCACTGATATGCTCATCAATTGTGATGCTCTAAAAATGAAACACGAAAACTTGTTCCAAGCCTAAATCAGTGTAACAATAAGGCTCAGAAACATATACAGTGCAGGTATCGAGTTGTGATAAAATGTAGTCTTTCATTCAGGCCCTGCATTATACTGACAGCAGGGATCCTGGAATCTTTACACTTACAGAACATACATGGGTGATACAAAATTATTTTATACATCTCCACACGTCGTCACAAGGAACTAGGGTTCATGAATGGGGAATCGGAGCTGAAGTCAGACTTCAATCTTTGCAGTACAGCTCATAAATATAACATTTCTTGGTATATTGCACCCGTCCTTGTCAAAACTAGCTGGGAACATTACAGTAGATCGCTTCATCGTCTTCCTCATCGTCTGTAAACGTGTCCTCCACCTCGCTTGAGTTGCGGTTGTTGTTAACTGCTGCTGGGGGTTTGTGCTCCTTCTCTGCTGTGGTCTGCTGCCCTCCTTGGTCACCTGCAGTTGAATCATCCGTCTTAAGGTGGTGGAAATCTGGAACAGAAATCAAGCAAAACATGAAACTTAGTGGATCCTTTTTTACTTTAATTTTGTCATATATCAATAAAAAAATCAAAAAAATCAAAAACATTTTCAACTAATAATGCATTCGTGATAAGTGTCATCACTTTGAAAAGGCAGAAAAATGAAAACAAGCAATAAAATGGAAAGCAAAGACCTATTGCTCGTACCAGATGCAGTTGAAGAAGTTGATGCAGAGAGGCTTGGGGTTCTTGCATTGATGTTTACCGTATACATAAATCATGCTTAAAATCAGCTCATGATAATTTTTTTCAAGGGGGGGGGGGGGGGGCTTGAAAAGTTCTTTTTTGGGGGTGGGGCTTGAGCCCCTCAAGCCCCCTCCAAGAACTGAGGAGTGTTTCACAAAGAATAAGATTGACTTAATTTGGATTTGAACTATGGCAGGCCATTCATGCCACTGGTTGCTCTCTTTCATTTATGATCTTTTATAATATTTTTCCTTCAATAATGAACTATCAAAAAATGTAAATTCTGTAGATTTGAGACCACCATTTGTACGTCCCTTCAGAGACCAATGCCAGAAATGGTGAGAGCTACCAGTGGCATGAATGGCCTGCCATAATTCAAGTCCAACTTAAGTTGATCTCAGTCTATGTGAAACAACCCCTAGGTATATTAAATTAAAAAATCACAATAATACCATTTGCTGACACTTGCTGGGCAATAGTAGAGCACGGGAGGTTCTGAGACTCTACAGTGATTCCATGTAAAGAGAGTTTTATTTTGTTTCAATAACATTGTGTTTCAAATCTCTGCTATCAAAAAAGCATGTTGTAGTTATTCACCGAGGTCAGTGTTATAATACATACATGTAAGATAAAGAAACGTGACACATACAAAAACCACCCTGGTTTTGCCACGTCATATCTTGATGCGCATTTAATTACCATGCATTTGTTTAAGAGTTTGTATATATATATATATATATAACTCTATTTATTTTGAGAGAGAGGGAGAGAGAGAGCATGTGAAACCCATTCCAAGGAAGACAGGGAAGTAATGAGAGCTCGTAAATATGCCATATTGAAGTAATTAAACACCTAAGAGGTTGAGAGCCAATTAAAACTGAAGTTAATTACAGCAAATGGTTCCTACAGCCGGCTATCAGAAATGCCCTCTCATCCACCTCTTTGCAAAACGATGAAAGAGAACGATGAAAATAGAATATTGAAATGATGGTGCGAGCCTAGTTTATTAGCATGATTGTTTGCATTGTTGCTTGCATGCAAATATTGATAATGATTGGCAATTTAAGACTTTCCATGGAAAGAATGTGTTAAATAGACATAGATTCAAAATAAATGCAAGCTTGAGCCTTCAATTATTAACATGCTTTTCAAAAGAAGAGCTATTTAAGCATTCTAACCATCGTGACATGCTGCAAGCAAGCAGGCAACAAAACAAATAAAAGTTTGGTTTAATGCATGCAAAATAACAAAATTATGTATTTCACAAGGGAAAACTGCCCCCCCCCCCCCCCCCCCATCAGCCCCCAAATTAAGAATTACTATTGTTTTTGTAGTGGGAAATGCAATAACTTCAAGCACACTAGTTATGAAAACAACAATTAAGCAAATTATATTTAGTTATATTTTAACATGCACACATGGCCAGTCCAGTAAAACTTGCTATGAAATAATGATAATTTTTCATTTTAATTTTTTTTGAAAATTCTTCAAAAGACAGAAATAACTGCTTTTTAAATAACAAAAAAACCAAGTCTCATAGAAGTATGTGTGAATTTCTACCGTAAAACCAGAAGCTTTGGCGTGCATGAAATGTTCGTACATTTGTGAGTGATTCAAATTTGCAAAGTATCATGGCACAAATAAAAACAATGAACTTTTGCAATTCAAAAATTGTTATTGTCATGGAAACTGCCACTGTTTGCAACTTGCAAAAGTTTCATTTCACAAAAATTTGTGAATTTACAGCAAATTTGACAGTTAAAAAGTAAATTATTCATACCCTTTGAAAACCAAGTTTTGATATGTCCCGTTTTATATTTTCGATAATGTGAAATATTAAAGCTTAAATCCAAAGGTATTCAACAAAGAGTTCTAATTCAACCACCTTTCATTCGAGTTACAAAAGACACAAAAACATCAAATTTAGAAGGGATATGAATAATTTAGTTGACTTGTAACTACTTTGTATTGTAAGGCTAGCAATTAAAACATAAGGGTGCCAATCAACAGTTTCTCATATTTTTCCAGAACTCTTTTACAGCTTTCCACAGTTTCTTTTCTCTGATACAATATCATGTATTATTTCTTTCAATGCTAACTACAAAGTTGCATCAGTACCATGAATAGTGTTCAAAATGCATCACAAAATTAAAAGTTGCAAAAACGGAAGAAAAATAAATAATCATCAGCACAAGAAATCTAGCAAGAACAAAAGCACCATGCTCTTAAATCTTTTTCACCTTCACTTCCTATAATTGTATTTATATCTGGGAGGGACAACAGGGCCTATATGAAAGGGATATAAAATGATGAAAGTTAATGAATGAAAAGCACAGCAATTTTAGATGAAAATACCAGTTACCACTCAAGTGAAGTGGTAAAGAAGCAAGAGGGCAAGAAATCTCTTCAGCATCGAAAAATAGAAATATTGCAAGAAAAGACATAAACGAAATCAAGAGAAAGAGAAGATTCAGATGAAAATACCACTGAAGTAATGCAGTTAAGAGGATATGAAGAAAAAAAGGGCAAAAAATCTCTGCAGCATCGAGGAAAAGATATTGAAAGAAAAGACATGAAATGAAATAAAGAGAGTTTGACGATGTCTCTCCTGGCATACAGAAAAGGCTTTGCAACTGAGGTTTACATTCTGTTACTGCAGAGACCCTGGTGGATGTCTGGAGTGATCACCAGGGATCTCTTTTCACAAGCTAGTTTTGTCTACGTTTGCTGCCCACAGTGGGATTTCAGAGCCTCAATCCCGAGTCTAAGAGAAACATGGACAGCATTTCACGAATCCATCATGAGTACACCGACATCCCTTTGAAACACATGTATCTTAATCAACATATGTTGCTATGGGCTGCCGATGAACTTGTAATTACGATGGTTTCGTGAAACATTGCCCTGGAGATTTTATCATCAGAATACAACCACAAAGCAAAAAGTCATTCAGAACAGCATGAAAAAAAAGATGGATGATGCAAAGACCGGATTAACTGGTTTGCTTATTTTTTTTAATGGCATTTAATCCTCTTTATAGCAGCAGATACTTTGCTTTTTTTTCTAATCATCTATTGCATTTGAAGAGGTACAAACAATTGATCCCTTACAAACTGAAAAAATGAGTGATTTTGGTCGTGGTTTTACGTCCCCTCATCTGCAATACTGCCGACCCTGAGGGGGTAGTATTCATGGCCATAGTCTAGATCTGTGTATGGGTCCTCTTTCTGCCCCAATACTCCTATGGTAAGAAAAAGGTTAATATTTACTTGTGTAGATGACTTCACTCTCAGCATCCTATGAATAAAAAACTGACGTTGATGTTGTGATTGGATTGTATCAACAAAGTGATGGGTGCCAGAGGTGATATGAAAGGAGGCAAACATAGATGCACAAATATATGACCCCACCCCTTCCGCCACTCTTTAAAGACAAAGTTGAGTTCTGGTCATGCGATTGCGTTGTGAAAGAAACAGTGTGAAAGAAACGGTGTGGAATCAATCAGACAAAGTTGATCATGTAGCATCAGGGGCGGATCCAGGAATTTCTTGCCGGGGGGGCACACGGTGGGAAAGAGATTGGCCGGGGGGGGGGGCACGCCCCTGTTTTTCAGTAAATTTTGGGCGAATTTAGGGCTGATTTTAACATATTTTTGTTTGGCCGGGGGCACGTGCCCCCTTTTTACCCCCCTGGATCCGCCACTGAGCATATAAGTATTGGTGTGTACTGCAAGGTTCTGGAATCATCAAAATGATAAGAAATTTGGCCCAGTCTTGGTAAAAGTAACAAGCACTGCCCACAGAAAGATGTTATGGGACTACACAAACATGTGGCCTTAAAAATGGGGTCCTCATTTTTAAGCTATTAGATGTCATATTTAGAATATGAAGGCATTTCAAGAGCCATGCTTTTCAGGGAACTTTTTTTCTCTGATTTGTTCTTCAACACTTGCATAAAAACAATGAAAACGCTCCTCAGAACTCAACCTTCTCTTTGAATACTGAGTGGCATACTGAAGAACAAAAAGAGGAAATATAAGCCCACCTTAACCCATTGCCGACTGTAACCATGTTGTTTCTGTATTAAACCTATGATGAATATGATAACTCAGTCATCAACAGGTTAATTGTGTTCCTGTGTTCCAATTTACATGTTCAAACTGATTTTTTCTTCTTCTCAAGATGCCCCCTTTAATTGCCCCCTTTTCTTTTACACCATACTGATTACACTCCTGACCTGCATGATGGTCTACATGTATAAGTCACATGACTGAAATTGATGCAAAACCAATCGTGTAGACAACCTTGGTCTTGCATGAACAGTCAATGGAACTATACATGGATCACATTCACTGAACAAACAATGATGTGATATCCACAATAAATGTAGAGGTTAAAGTACATGTAAATGAGACAGAAAATACTTGTGGAAAGTTACTGTACTAGTCCCACAACTGACCACCTACTAGCAGCCAATGGGAACTCTTCTCAGAATGGAAAGCTGAAATCAATGACAAACAATTCTGATATTATTAACATTCCCAGATCCGTTCGAAAATTACGATTATCATGGACGTACCTGCTACACAATAATCTCCATCAGAATCTGAACCTTCATCGTCTCTTTCATAAACTTCTGAGTAGTAACCACCACTCTTATTGGTCGCTTCTTCCGGGTCATAGGTCGAAGGTATCGTTGGCAGCCCGTTCTTACTCGCCGTCATCTGTATCTTTTGAGCATCTGCGTGAAGATGAAATTGCATCATAAAAATAAATCTGAATTTATGGTTTTTATGAGGATGATATATTGACTTGATTATGATCAAGCTGGTTCAAAAAATAAAATTACTATAGAAAGAGTGTATGACTATACTATCAAATATGCGGAGGACATTTTTGGTAAGAACTTTTTCTTCAAACTAGTCTGATTCTGTATGACATTATATATTCTCAATAAACAAATTGTCTGTTTGTAGCAAGAAAGGTGTTAACTCATATGCTTTAACACACGGTTAATGCCCGTCTGGCTATTAACTAATGATATAGAGTTTTTGCACATTGTTATATTATTCATTCATCATATCTACATGTATATATGATAGGGATTGTTGTTATAGTCTGCAAAGAGCAAGACAAGCATTTCATCAGATCATTTTAGAGAAAAATAACTCCCTTCTGGCCACACTAACCTGCTGCACTCATGATCTCATAAAGACCACCTGAGTCTTCATTATGAGGTTCTTGCTCGGTGCTGCCTGACCTTGGTAATGGCATCGGTTTGTCCTTCATACCTGGAGACATGGCGGGGCTAGGCCTCGGTTTTGGTTTAGGCTTCGGCTTCACCTCCACGGCCGGCTTCGGGAGAGGTTGCGGTTTCCTCTTCATCAGGGCCGTCTCCTTCTCCGTCGGAACCGCTTCCTTCTCTTTCTTAGCCGGCAGATCCTGGCTCTTCTGGACTAGTCCTGGACTTTTCCTGTCCCTCCAGCAGAAGTCTTCTCCTTCTACCAGGTCCACGCTGTTGGAGGAGGGCAGCACGCGAGGTAGCTTGATAGGACCAGGTCTTCCTGGACCGGTGCTGGAACTGCTGTTGCTGGAGTCTGTAGAACTGCGAGAGGGGCCTGGTCCCAACGGCATCCTGGGCTGCTCTTCTGAATCATCCTGGACAACTACCATGTAGTCACCTGAAACACAGAATAAATGATCGTGATATCACCAAGAAATAGTTGGGAGCAGCAGCAACAGTAGACTTTCTTGACACAAGGCTGATCTGCAACCATATAGAACTACCGGCATACCTGCCAACCTTTTCACAGCAAAAATTAGGAATCTCCCAAGGCAAAATTAGGAAAACAGTCTACCGTCCTCGTGTATTAACCGCACCCCTCTTTTTCGCCGAGATTTTTTTTTGTGTGTGTAAGATCATTGATGTAAATTAAAAAACAGTAGGGGACCTAGGATAGAACCTTGTGGTACACCATGTAATAGAAGAAAAATTGCAGGAATTATTATTATAAACTACATATTGACATCTATCAGAAAGATTACTTTCAAACCAAGATGACAGACAAATTTGAGTGTTGTTCTAGTTTCCGAGTGGTGAGTCAACACACCGATTACCGAGCTGGGAGACATTGCCAGGCATAGCGCCAGGTGGAGGGGCATAAATCAAAACTTTTTTTTTTTTTTTTTTTTTTTTTTGGTGTACCGTGTATAAGCCGCACCCCCCGAACTTTGAATTTTTTTCGGCGGCAAAAAGGTGCGGTTAATTACGGTAGGTATTTCATATATATACTTCTCACACAGAATGTTTCAGAAAAAGAGAGGGAATTTAAAGTTCAAAGCAATAGTTTGAAGGCTCCAAGTATAGAAGCCTGGCATTCTAAAGGTTCTGAACGATACTGCACAACAATCATGTAGTCACCTTCAACAAAGAATTAAAGGTAATCATATCATCTAATTTGTAAAAATTACGCATTTGTACTCTCTTGCCGAAGAGACTGGCAGAACAAGTTTCCATTGGCTGAACTTGAAGAGAGTGAAGTAATCCAAAGACATTTCTTATCGGTTACCGCGTCACAAATGGGTGGGTGATAGTATAAGATCAATATAAAATGAGTTTCAGATTACCATTTTTTAACATATTTTAAGGATATTTAATCATACCAAGATAAAAATGAATCTCAGAATACCCTGGGACAGTGTTCCGAGGGTTCTTGATCACTCTGTAAAACAATCATGTATTTATCTGCACCAAAGCATGAACAAAATGCATGATTACAGACAAGGAATAGAAGCCTAGCATTTTGGATTGCCCACCATCGGCAGATCCGAAATGATTTTTATCACAAAGGGGTGCACAAGAGGTTCAATAACATGTCGTCAGAAACACGGAATAATGGTGCAAAGTTGCAATCATTGCACATCTCCAAAATCAATCGCAACTTGCAATCAATTGCAACTTTCTTGACATAACAATAAATATAAATGTAAAACTATCAGAAAAGTTTTTAATAAAGGAAAGGGAAATGGAATTATGGGAGCAAATTTTCTTTGACTGCACCAACCAGGCACTTGACTCGTACCAGCGCCGGAATCAAACGACTGACTGGACTGCATGGATTCCTGTCTCGGCGGTACTCTGGGACTTGTCGGTGATTCGATGGCAAACTCCGGAGCTAGATACTCTTCTTCTTGGCTGTCCATACTGATGTCATGCTTCTTCTTGCCGAAGTATTCTTCGTTGGGGACCTGGTAGTCGTGGTCGTCATCGGAGTCGTCTGATAGCCCAAGCTCCTCCGCACCCTGATAAACTGCACCTAAGATCAAGTTCAAGTCCAAGTTCAGTTTATTTCACATCCAATAAAAAACTTAAAACAATATAACATTCAAATACAATAATATAAAATAAGATATATATAAAATAAGATAAGAAAAAATACAACAACAACAGTAAAACTACAGTAAAAATGATTAATGGGTAGAGTAGGGATGTGAGGGACCACAAAAGACCATTGGCCTATCTAGGCTGGTCCCCTTTTTCTACTAACCCATAAGTAAAATCTTAAAAGCAAAAAATAAAGAGAGATGATTTTTAAAAATCTAGAACGGTATTCAAGTCAATATTTGACATAGCACTATTGTAATAGGCTTTAATAGTTATGAGAACTCCTCTTTTACAAAAAGTTCCAGTTAAAGCTGTCTATATAGGCGACTCAAAGGAAACAGAGAAAGTTGCATGCTACTGTAGACAGGTAGCTTTTCTAGAAATGTGCTACAAGTACAACATACATTTCTTTCTAAAGGGGGACAAAATACAAGACCAGACGCGGTGGTTCAGTGGTAGAGCAGTGGTCTTGTAACCGGGAGGTCCCTGTTCCAAAACCAAGTTGATGGGCTAGTGCCCTTTGGTAAGGCATTAATTCTCATTACCAAGTCCCTCGGAGAGGACTTCAAGCTGTTTGTCCCCTTGATTGCTTACATACAAGCAAACACATGCTTTCTCAGAAGTCAGGTAAAACAAACATTTATAGAGAGGTGGCCACTAAGACAGGTTTGATTGTATTACAATATAGACCCTACTTATTATATTTTTATTGAATGTGTTTTTAATCTGTCCTCGCATCCATGTACATGTATAGTTAATACTCACTGGATGAGTGTGCGCCTAGAGTGCCCGTATGGCCAGACCTCATGGACGGTGAGTTCCCTGGGATGCTGGGGGGCGTCCCTCTGGGGAGACTCTTGGACTGCTTGGGGCTCTGCGCTACAGGGATGCTCTCAGTGGTGGAATGTAGAACAGAGGATCTCATCCCCAGACCGAAGCATCTTCGCCTGTCGAGGGCGGGCTCCCTCGCCGGAAGCTCCATGTCCAGCATCTGGAATACCTTCTCCACAGTGCTGATTCCATCTACAGGATAGATATCAGAGTTGGTGAAAACATTGCAACAATTAGAGACTAAAAACAGAGAAAACAAATAATAATAATAACAACATTTATAATGCGCACATATCCACCCCAAAGGATGCTCAAGGCCCCTTAACAAATTTTGGAAATTATTTCCTCAGCTTTAGTTGTGCTGCCATTACAGCGCTCTAGGATTTCAAGGAATTTATTCCTGCCAGATACCCATTTACATCCCCTGGGTTGAGTGTGGCAAATATAGATCAATGTCTTGCCAATTAGGACATTAGTGCCGCGTCGGGACTCAAACCGCGGACCTTGTGATCGACAGTCCGGCGGCGTATCCACTCGACCACGACACCTCTACTATTATACACCTATGAACATATTATAAATGTGTTATGAATGTTGTGTTTATGTAATTGGAAATCCAATGAATTGCATTCCTATTTCTTTTCACCCACATGGGAAAATATTATATATATTATTATTTTGTTTATCAACCATAGCTATTTAAACTGACAGTAGTTTAAATATGACACCAGCTGTGGGTTGTCAATATCATTCAAGGAACATGGGGGTCCTGCAACAACACATTCATTCAGAACATGCTCAGCCGTCTGAATTTGACCACATGAGGCCTGTTTTCATCAGCTCGAGTTTGCCAAATAACCCGCTATGTTCAGCCTCGGGATATTCTCCCGAAGCTCGAAATTGCGTTTTCACCAGACCTTTACGCTCAATCACAAAGTAGTTCCGACGGACGCAAATGAGCCCGCTATTTCCCAAACAGTTGGGATATTTTGGAAACAAGACCAAGATTTCTTGGGATATTTTCTCAACCAGATAGCCCGCTAATTGCAACTGCGGGCTGATAAAGACGCAAATTAAGTGGCTAATTTGCAATCGGGATACTTAAAAATAGGGGCTTACTTGCAAACTCGAGCTTATGAGGACAGGTCTATAGACACAAGTCAGAGTTCTTGAGACCCAAGAGCGTCATAATTGCTGCAATGCAGCCTGTGCCTTACATGGGAATATATTTTTAGGACTGAATGAAACATCTTTTCCTCCTAAAATTTGCAACATGAAAACTAGAGAACAATGGAAATGGACAGTGATAGAAGAAGAATAATAAAATAGAACAAAAATCTAGAAATCTTCATCAGAAAATCTGAAAATTCACAACATGAAAACTAGAAAACAATGGAAATGGACCGTGATAGAAGAAGAATAATAAAATAGAACAAAGATCTAGAAATCTAGATTACCTCCTTTGATCTGGTCGCCATTGTAGACAGGCTTTGGTGTCATCATAGACGCAACCTCCCGTTTGGCTACAATAACTTGACGAAGCTTGTCCAAGATCTCCAGAGACTTATCACAGTATGTCAACGATGATTCCTGGAGCAGATTGGCCTACGGGAAGCAAGAGTGTAACAAAGAAAAGGTGAAGTAAGAAACTTATTTAAATTTTAGGTTTATTTTTACCCTTCCACTCAGATGTTACTTTTGTGATACTTAAAAATGGTATTTAATTGTTGGGCGCCATTCAATGCCATAGTATCATTTGCTTTAGTACCATCCAACATCATGATGCTTTTCCCTCCCCTCGGTTTTTTATCCTTCCCTCAATATATCTCTCAGTAGTCCTTATCCATCCTGGATTATCTTTAATTCAAAGCAAAATAAATTGACAGTTTAATCTTATAAATGAGGAAGTAAAATGCTTTAAAAAATCAACATTAAACAGGCTCATAAACATTCTTCATTATTTATTTTGAATGTTACATCTCATAAAGGAAGAAGTACAATGCTTTTTAAAAATCCAGACTCATTGACTTTATTTCTTTTCTTATAAATGGGGAAGTAAAATGTTTTAAAAATCAACATTAAACAGGCTCATAAACATTCTTCATTATTTATTTTGAAGGTTAAATCTCATAAATGATGAAGAAAAATGCTCTTAAAAAACCCACATTAAACAGACTCATACATTTTATTTCTTTTCTTATAAATGAGGAAGTAAAATGCTTTAAAAATCCACATTAAACAGGCTCATAAACACTATTCTCTATTTATTTTTAATGTTAAATCTCATAAATGATGAAGTAAAATGCTTTTTTATAATCCAAATTAAACAGACTCATAGGCTTTATTTCTTTTGTTATAAATGAGGAAGTAAAATGCTTTAAAAAATAAAGATTAAACAGGCTAATAAACATTATTCATTATTTATTTTGAAGGTTCAATCTGATAAATAATGAAGTAAAATGCTTTAAAAAACAACATTAAACAGGCTCTGGACTTTTTTTAAATATTTTTTTAAAAATTATTGTTAGAGATAAAGCATGCCTTTGTAAGTGTCAACCCCATGCTGAAGTTTACGAACAGCAATAAAAAGAAATGGGTATTCACTCAACTACACATAAAGAGCGAGGGGATCGAGGGTCAAATACAAACCCCACTATCATTACCAAATTTGATATCCCTTTTTGTTATCAAGTCCCTGGCTAAAATACATAAACGGTGTATGCAAGACAACAAATTGAATATGATTTTTTTTTTTTTTCTAAATCTACCTGTGACATAACTTTTATTAGTCATCAGACCTTTTCCATGATATTTTCCAGTTCAGTGCTCATTTGATTTTTGTTTCTTTCAATTTACAGAATGAGTCGGTCTTTGGACCTTGCTCTGCGAAATGTGTGAACTAGTTTGGTTCGTATCCTCTACATTCAGACTGACAATAGAATGAACTACCGGCATACCTGCCAACCTTTCACAGAAAGAATTAGGAATCTCACAAGGCAAAATTAAGAATACAATCTATTTCACATGCTTTTCACACAGAATGTTTCAGAAAAAGAGAGGGATTTAGGGGTAAAAAAAATAGCTTGAAGGCCAAAAAATAGGATTTATACCTCCAAAATTGGAATGGTTGGCAGCTACATGTATGTACGAGTACTAGGCTTTAGAAGCTGATTTACAATTTCATAAAACATTGGACTTTTGATACCAAGATAGTCAAAAATGTATTCATGTTCATTCTATCTTAAGATAGTGGGGTCTACGATATCACAAAATCATTCAAAATTGGTATGAATGATAAATTATTAGTGTAATTATAAATACATGTACATGTACAAACCTTAGTCAAAATATAATAGTCTAAAACTAGCCAAATTAATAGTCGGGGGAAAAACAGCACAGAAAATATGAATATATTATTCCTCTATATTTTGTTCTAAATATATTTTGTTTATTTTCCATTTTCTTCCATAAGAAAATAGAAGAAAAATAGCCTTCTTTCCTAGGAAATACCATAAAGATAAAAACATTTTAGCTTGTGAAAAACGATCAGGGAAGGTTTGTAAGGCACTGAATTAATTAAACTGAAATCAAGGGCTCAAGAGGCACGATTGCAAAAAAAAAAGAAGAAATCGCATGCAGCATTTACAAAAATGTATACCGGTACACACAAATACACATGCCTACAGTAGGATAGAACATAGAAATTAAAAAAAAATAAAAAAAAGAATAGTGATCAGTTATAGGCCAAATCGACAGATAAGTTATAGATGATTTTCAAACACTTCTACTGATACTACTATACTTTATAGTGGAAATACACAGTGAGAGCACACCGATTAAAAAACCCATCAATTTTAACTGGTCAGTTTAGCAATCGTGTTTTCTTTTCTCAGGCTAATTACATCAAGTAAACTTGTAAATTCTCACTCACCTTATGATCTTCATGTTCTTTTGTTTTTGTGATGAGTACTTTTCCCATCTCAGTGTCTTTACTTTGTGCCTGTCAAAGTAAAAAGAAGGGAAAAAAGGGTAATATATAATAAATTTCATGAAGGTAAATAAATTAAATTAAAAAATGAATAAGTAAATAGATAAATAAATGAATAAATAATTAAATACGTAGCTACATGTAATTAACTAGCAAAAAAACTAATTTAATGAATAGCTAAATTAATTACTTAATTAATTTAATCAATAAAAAGTTTATTACTTGCATAATTTGAATACTAGGACACTGCTAATGTTTAAATTTCACAGATAGGACAAACATGACATATTCAAAATTCCTGCAAAGTTCTACAGAATTTGATGTTGGCTGCTAGAGGGATGCACTGCCTTTAAAGCTCAAACATCATTAAAACTGGGCAATCATTCATGTAGGACTCTCAAATAGTTGTTTGTATTAAATATTTTAATGAGTACTTAAAGGTAAAGTTGAGTTGTGGTCATGCGATTGCATTGTGAAAGAAAGGGTGACTGTGGAATTGATCACAAAAGGTTGATCATCTAGCATATAAGTATTCATGTGTATTGCAAGGTTCTGGATTCATCCAAATGATAAGAAATTTGGCCAAGTCTTGGTAAAGTTACAAGCACTGTACACAGAAGGATGTATATGGGACTACACGAACACGTGGCGTAAAAGAAGAGCCATGCTTTTCAGGGAACATGTTTTATCTGATGTTCTTCCACCCTTGCATAATAACAATGATAACGCTCACAAATAATTTGTTACCTCTTCCCAGAACTCAACCTTCTCTTTAATAACAGTCACATTTGTATAGCACTTAATACTAGCTTTCTACATAGCGTTTTACATTGTACTTATCATTGGATTCAATTGCTAATCCGAAAATAATAGTGCACATGCTCTGCTCCCTGGGGAGTATTTATACTTACCAATATTAATTCAGCTTCATAGTTGCTTAGTTTCACTTTGTCAGCGCCTTTTTTTGATTTCTTAGCACTTTCAATCTGCGAGTAAGAATTTGGAGGATACACTTACTAATGTCATTTAAGATACAATATTATATAGTCAAATCGCATTACGTAGCAAATGACTTGCGAAACGTTGGAGTGATTTTAATCATAACTACTTCTAAAGCAATACAAGGTATTATTCAATGCTATGTTAACCCTAGACATGCAATGAAAGTCAAGTTTGAAAAAGGTTATTCCTCTCAAAAATGGTAAATTTATTTATTTTAATGCAAAAGTCATAACATCTCAAATGCCTCATATTTCTCCCTAAATCCATTCCGAGTTTAATAAACCGCATTCATCACAAAGGTATAACTGTACTTTTGTTATACAACTGTAAGTCCTTTGATGGTGAACATTTCTTTGTAGGGAAATTTTTAATCTTATTTGATTTCAAGAGATTCTCTCTTCATTAAAACAAGAATAATTGCTAATTAGCCAATAGTTGTTCATTTTAAAAAGCCAATTTTTGTTCAGGTGATAATTTAAGGATAGGTCATCGTTCTGTTAAGGAAACCAAAACCAAAGCGAGAGACAATTATTTTTGTATTATTACAATTACAAGTCAATTAGAGATGGCAATTGAAAGTTACACATGGCAATTAAAATATAAGTGTGGAACATTAAGCAAAAACAATAACTCCAAAAAATTAACTTCTTTTTGAGTACCGGCCTTAAAGTGACTCTGTAACATTGCCTTAGATTCTGAAACAAAATCCTGGACTTAGGTCATGCTGCAACTATAATTATACTAGTGCTGTAACATCACGGATATCTCCAATTCCGTTTAACCGCCAGTCAAAACCGGACGGTTTTCGGTTAAACGATTAAAAAAAAAAAAAAAAAAAAAAAAAAAAAAACATTTTTTTTTTTTTTTTTACCGACTCTGTCGGCAACTTTCATTTAACTGCGAGGTGCATTTAAAGGGGCCGATTTGTGCTTGTGAACTTGTCACAAATATTAGTAACAATGTTGTTTTTAGAAGAATGTGTAAGATCATTAATGTAAATTAAAAACAGTAGAGGACCTAGGACAGAACCTTGTGTAAAAGTTGGATGAATTATTATTATAAACTACATATTGAGATGATGAGATCTATTACAAAGATTACTTTCAAACCAAGATGACAGACAAATTGGAATGTTGTTCTAGTTTTGGAGTGGTGAGTCAACACACAGATTACTGAGCTGGGAGACATTGCCAGGCATAGTGCCAGGTGGAGGGGCATAAATCGAAACTTCAAAAAAAAAAAAAAAAAAAATATTATAAAAAACAAAACAAAAAAAAAAATATTTAAAAAAAAAAAAAAAAAAAAAAAAAAAATCGGGAAAACGAAACCGTCCAATTGAAAACGGAATCCGCCATGGGCGGTCGGATACCGGACGGTTAAACGTTTGACTACAGCACTAAATTATACACCTTTAGGTCAATCAGGAATTGCATGACTTTTACAAGCCGATCACCTGTCTAATTATCAAGATATTTATGATCGAAAATCAACGGTTTTTATATTACACTACAGTCTATTGGGAAAAATGAGTATGGTAAAACTGGTCACTCAAAGATTTTACTTTTTTGAGGCACTTCATGATCATTATGAAGTGCAATTTTTTTAGGGCTTCAATATTACACCATATCACAGACACTGATAACTCATAGGGCCATGCATCTCAGATTTAACATTGTTAAACGATGCCTTCAAACTAAACAAAAACAATTACAACTAGAAATGCAATCGTGTCAGAACGATGTGCGTGCAATGACGCCGTGTTTCTACGTGTCGAACGAAAGAGCTTCTCTCGGACTATCCAGAGCAATTTGCACGAAGTCTGTAGCTTCTGTGATATTGGAGATAGGTAGGGCGAAAGAAAGGCATCAACAGTGACCTTGATGGGATGGTACTATGCCTACGAAGTTTGAAAGAAATTGGGATAGGGGAAAGAACCTAGAAAGGGCTCGCAAGCACTGCGTGCACAAACCAATGGGATTTGGTGCATGTTTGACATTGCAATCAAGTTCGTTGTGGGGGCCAAAAGCGTGAACCCGATATGCCCCATAGACAATGCGTGTAATGAATGGGCGGAAAACGTGCAGGATCTGTATTATGGCCGGAGTTAAATTGTTTTTTCTCTCTCTCTTTACGTCTCTTTATGGGCCGTATTTGGTATCATTAGAAAGAGAATTTCATGGTTGTTATTGTAAGCCACTCTCTTTTTTTCTATGATAATCCTATCGAAACATGTGATGTAAAATAGATGTATAGGACAAAATGGCGTCTTAAATGGCCCCCTTGACCAATTTCAAAAATCCGGCCAAGAGGTGCCCTGCGTATTGGAACTCGGCATGTCACTGCAAATTTTCAAGGAAAAAAAAGGACGTTTAAGGGGCGAAAAGCAGTCTGAAAAAATGACGTCATAGCCGAAACGTGTTAGGTTCGGGCGGAAACTCGGCAGAATTTGTGTAGTGATCTTTCTTCAAATGCGATTTACTCACAATTTTCTGTGTGAACATATATAATACTTGGTATCATCCGAAAGGGCACTTCATTGTATGCGCGCATTGAACACGCTATTACGTAATCCATAGTAAATTCATCATTTTTGGCGATAACTTTGCGCTGACATATTCGAATTTTACCAAACTTGGTAAACTGTTGTCACGTATATGGATACATATGTCTGCAAAGTTTCATTGATGTAGGTATAACGATCGTCATTTTAGAGCAAGTTGAAGTTCTCAATTTTCTTGAAAGTGGCAAATTTGGAGGGCAATTTTCTCAAATTTGGTCAGTGATAGGGTATATAATTTTGTATATGGCTGGAAAGGGCATATCTTCAAGTATCTAAATCCAAAAAAGGGTACGGGTTTGCCAAGCCATTATGGAGATACGGCCACAGAGAGAAAGCCAATTCCCAGAACTTTAGAGGGCGCTATTTATGTTGTGCAAAGCCATTGGAGCGTGAAATTTGGCATGGCTATGTGCAATTATGAGATGAAGATACTGTGAGATTTAAGTACAAAACAGAATTTATATGAGAAAGTTATGGCAGTTTTAGATTATTTAGGGGTCCATTTTTCAAGAACTTGAGAGATTTTTGACAGAGTCGGATTTAGATTTGAATTGCGAGTATGAAGATGGCATTTTGAAGGTCAAGTCATATGTCGCAGATGAAAGAACATCTCTCAGACTATCTAGAGGAATTTGTTAGAAGTTTGTAGGTTCTAGGATAGTGGAGATAGGAAGGAAGATATAAAGGCCTTAAAATGGACCAGAAACGGACAAAATGGCGCCTGGACGGTCATGCATGAGTGATTTCGAAAATCGAAAAAATAGGTGACCTTGATGAGATGCTAGAGATGATGCCTACGAAATTTGAAAGGAAAAGGACTTGAGGAAAGGACCTGGATAGGAATAACAAGCACTACGTGCAAAGCGAATGGGATTCCGGACGACAAGAAGAAGAAGAGGAAGAGGAGGAAGAGGAAGAAGAAGTAAGAATATTAATAAGAAGAATGTGAACGAAAACAAGGCAATGACGAAGGTTTGTCATTGCAAAAAGGAAAAAAAGGGAAGAAAGGCACAGAAAAGTCAAGATGAGACAAGACATCACAAGTCAAGACAAGACATCACAAGTCAAGAACACTTTGAAATATTACAAATTAAATATTAAACATGTACATGTTAAAATGTTAACAATGGCAAAAGAGTGAATTTAACCACGATTCAAATCTTGATTTTGTCTCGTATGCGAATGGTCCTACAGTTAGGGGAACAAGGAAAATTTGAATGATTTTTCTTTACCTGTCTCTTGATTCCTGAGACTTTCTTGGCACTGCTCTCTTTCTCCTTCTGGATTTCATTTAGTCTCTTTCCTTCTAGGTTAATGTCCTTGAATACCTTCCTGTACTCTACACTCTGCAAATAATAAAAGAAATAAATTGAATTGAACCGGTAATATTGTTGAAGGTCATGTCATGACGGTTAGAATGTTTATAGCTCTTCTTTTGAAAAGCATGTTGATAATTGAAGGCTCAAGCTTGCATTTTTCTTAATCTACCGGTATGTCTATTTAACACTTTTTTTCCTTGGAAAGTCTCAAAGTGACTCAGTAACATTGTTGAAGGTTGATGAAAGATTTAAACTGCATACTTTTTGTATGAAATGTTACTTATAAAAACCCTCTAACATGCAAAAAATCCTGAAAAAAATTCTCAATCCACAAAGATACTTATGGTTTTCTTTGAAGGCGCAATGTGTAACCCCCTCTAACAGTAAATTCTCCCAACAAATTTTTGAATTTTCCCCAATCGTTTTACATGAAAATAAGACATAAGACAGGCTTTTCAAAATCTGTCGACACTTCAAAGTTTGGAATGGTATACATGTACATGTACATGTAGAGCCAATTCATTGCTTTGTGACAATCTACATTCACATGAAATTTAATTAAATTTTAATAGAATATTTGAGAAGATTTAGGAATCGATCAGATCAGTTTTTATTGTTATCATTAATATTTTCATGGTCTGTTTTCACTTACCGGTAAACTTTCAGATGATCTTTCATTGTACATCTAGCATTGAAATGTGACGCGTATTACACTTTGCCTCATATGTTTTTTTTAAATATAGTAATTATACAAGAAATATGATTTTTAAAAACTTAGCAGTGACATATTTATTTTAAAAAGATCATATTTCTCATGAATAATTGATGTAAATTCAGTGTACTAAAAGGGCATAAACGGACACTCTACTGTATCAATTTACAGGAACCATTTCGGAGGTTTCACTAGGGAAAGATGGGTTTGGGGTAATATTTGTCCAGAGCTATTTTTTGTGGTTTCCAGAACTAATTGTTCCCTGCACATGGGTACAATTATCAAAATGGATTGATTGATGAGCAGATTATCACAGTCTGATACATTAAGCTCAATCAAAGTTAAAACAATACCACTGTAAAACAAAACGCTTCCAGTGCAGCTCCCTTCCATACTTCTCAATAAAATTATTACTAATATAAATTGTATTTTTAGAATTTTACAGTTCATGATTGCCTAGCACAAACTACATGTATAATATTCTCTCTATTATTGTACCCCTACCATTACAGGTACCCCATTTGATTATATCTCTATCCCCTCTCATTATCTCTCTATCCACCACCCCCCCCCCCTCTCTCTCTCTCTCTCTCTCTCTCTCTCTCTCTCTCTCTCTCTCTCTCTCTCTCTCTCTCCCTCTCATTCTCTCTGTCTGTTTACGATTTATTATTAGCTTACAAATATCTGATTTACATTGTGTGTTCTACCCAGTTATTATTCCTCAGATACATGTACTGATTTATTGGTTGAGTATATCACTATGTCAATTTTCAAAGAAAACAAAAATATGGTATCGAGTTTATGTAGGTGATAAAATACATGTATTTGCTGTTTATGCGCTTGATGAATACATACTCAATAAATGATATAAAAGGGCAACAAAGGTATACATAAAGTATGTATGTAAAATATTTATTGTTTGTTCAGTGTCAGGCTAGTGTTGACTCTGTATTAAAGTAAGGGGAAGTCCACCCTGATGTTAGGTTGGTTTTAAAGCGGGACTGCACTACTTGTAGCTACTTCTGCCCTCTATATAGCAAACAATTCCTAAGTGGTACCCATAAATCCCCATTTTCTAATGTTAATTGAGAGCTGATTTGATGAGATAACCACCTGTCAGTGACCACGCAGGGAGGTCTAATCCCTCCTGGCCAAACTAGTGCAGATAGGCTTTAATAGAAGCAGGTCAAGCAGCAGAAAAATGAGAGGAAGAGTTCAGTGCAAGTTTGAGCAAAACCCGATTAAAAATAAGAAAGTTATCAATTTTTGAAGCTGTAATCAATCAAATGTCCCCCCCCCCCCCCAAAAAAAAAAAAAAAAAAAAAAAAATCAATTATACATGAGCCCTAAATATAATTATTGCAGATATGTTTCTATATAACCCCTGTATGAAAGAAGTCTAGTCCATCATCAATAAATAAGAAAATGAAAGTTTATGAAATTTCTGAACAGATTCATTCGGATAGAACCTTGCTAGATACATCTGTACATTACTTGTGTTTAATTGCTTGCAACTTAAAAATGTCATAACTTTCTCATTTGTAATCAGATTCTGCTCTTCACTTCACTGTAATATCTTTATAAACTCCACATTGTTATACTTACATGATCAATACTCTCTTGTGTGAGTGTCTGAATGGCAAGGTCCAGATCTGACCAGCAGGAGTAGAGGTTTGGTATATTGGCATTGCTTTCAGTATAAGACCATTTTAATAATGCTGTTGAAACTGAAAGACAAACACAAAGAGAGAAACACCTTTGATTAGTTTTTGATAATATTCAAAATTTAGAATACTTTGGCATGATTTGAGACCTATCAGGGATCTTCGACCAAAAAAAATGTTTAAGGTAAAGACCAGTTTCGAAAACGCCCCCCTCTCAAAAAATGCAATGGAAGCTCTTATTACCAATCATGTGAAAGAATATGTTTTGACTAATACGTGATACAAATTTTGCTGAGAAACCGCCTTCTAATTGATATATTTGGTAAATTATTATATCTATTTGGACCGGATAGATATCGCGCACGTGTCGTGTAGTCCCATATACATCTTTCTGTGTACAGTGCTTGTACCTTTACCAAGACTGGGCCAAATTTCTTATCATTTTGATGATTCCAGAACCCTGCAGTACACACCAAAAATATGCTAGATGATCAACCTTTTCTGTTCGATTCCACAACGTTTCTTTAACAATGCAATCGCATGACCATAACTGGTCTTTATCTTTAACCCCCAACACTTTTTTTTTCATATACCGGTAACCCAAAGAAGCAAACAATTGAAAAATGTATTGATTCAAAAAGCAAAGTATGCATAATTTTCTCAGTAATTCTTACTCTTATTTTGATTGTTAATTTGCAAAAATATTATAATGTTAATGTAAACTATTGGTTATGTTGTTATTTGTGAAATATTGATTATGCTTTTATATTGAAATTATTATATTTTTTTGCAGTCAATACTGAAAAAACTGAGGTTTGAATATGCATGTTTCTACTTTATACAGTTGTACATGTACATAACATAACTTTATACAGTTGTACAATGTACATAACATAACTTTATACAGTTGTACATAACATAAGACTGCTCAATATTTTTTCGGGATTTTTTTAAAGCTTGACATTTTGTAGTTGGCCTTCCCATCAAAGAGGGCGGAAAGTCTACAAGTTGAACTGAATGGACATGAACCTATAATGGTGAAGCAAAGAAAAGCAAACATATGCTTCTCATATTTGAGTGAGGTCAACCTATTAGGAACAGGTTTTATTTGTTTTTTCGAGACTGCTCAATTCTCTGTACAGACAGGATTGGTGTTTGATCTCAAATATACCGTAACTGTAAAACACTTCCTGGTTTAAAATTGGATGCTCTTGTTTTATAAGGGGAAAAAAAGGGTTAAACAAAATCTGGGACAAGGGGAATTCTGTATAAATAAATGACTGCTCAGGTACATTAAGTGTACATGTACATGTACAGTTAATGTAAAGTTGTTGATTTTCCTTGTGTATTCACTATTACATTTATTTATTTAATTTATTTATTAAAACATCTTTTAACAGGATAACATTGATCAGCTCGCAGGTTGTTTTACATAATGGTCCTGCATAAGGATGGAAAATAAAAATTCAAGAACTACCGGTATTCAAAGACTCAAACTCATTCTTCTCTTTCGTGAAAAAGAGAACCATTAAAACATCTTTGGCCATCCACAGTTGTAATCTATTTTCTTGATGATCGACAGACTTGCTATTTATTCAGCATTTTCAAGAGATTAACATACGGTACACCAGTTTTTTCATGGTAATTTTCATACCCCTCTCCAAGTATAAGGAGTATTTTACCATATATTTTCCCAAAACCTCTCACTTTTGTGTACTTTTTATCAATCGTCAAATTCTCAATGCCTTGGTTTCATTGGTACATTCAAGAGCTCAACAAAAAGATTAGGTGGTTTGTCGCCTTCGACAGATCACCTCTTACATGTAATTTCGTCAGAATTTTCTTTCTTTATTTTGTATTTCTCCTTGAAACCAAGGGAAGTATGATTACACAGTGCTTCGCCTTTTCAGTCTACAACATGTACATATACAGGTGTACAATGTATGTACGTTTACATGTCATGTACTTCTTCATTAATTAAGTTTTCCAAGCATCTTACATTATTATTCGTTGCAACCAGGGGAGTGTTTCACAAAGAATAAGATCAATTTTAAGTTGGATCTAACTATAGCAGGCCATTCATGCCATTTGTTCCTCATTATGATCTTTAAATAATTTATTTTCCTTCAATAATGAGTTATCAACAAATGTAAATTCTGAAGATTTGTGACCATGATTTGTGCATCCCTTGAGAGACAAATGCCAGTAAATGGTGAGAGCAAACAGTGGCATGATCAGCCTACCATAGTTAAGTCCAACTTAAAATAAATCTTAGTCTTTGTGAAACACCCCAATGTTCAGTTTCCTTCTATTTCCTGCTCCACCATCCTTCAAAATACCATTGCCATAATCCTCCTACACATGCTGCATCATAAAAGATCATTATGACTTCAGCCCCATGTTTATTGTTGTCTACATGACTTAAAGGCTTAAATGGAGATCAGGGGGTGTTTCAAAGAGATGAGCAAATCACCACAAAGAGCCCACTCCATGAATCTTTGTCCCCTTTTTTTATTATAAAGAAAGGGCTATTCAAATACAGGATTCTTTCATTTTGGCTGAGTTCACTGTTAGTGAGGTCATCCATAGATATCTCACATAATGGACTAGTCTCCATGCTCAGACTTGAATTTGATACTTTACTACCAATCCACTTGAGCACAGCCTAGATCTGTCAGTTTTTGGCTATGTCAGGAGCGGCTATTAAAGGTAATACAAAGTTTTCAGAAATTTTGAAAAAAAGGTGGAAAGTGATTCTTTACAATTTTGATATATTTGGATGCCCCTGTGGATGTACTAAAAGCACTAAAAAATTAGCCCCTAAAACACTTCTGCTTTAGAGAAAAATTGAAAATAAAAATTTATCGGTAAATTTCAAATAGCGCCTACGGCCGTACAATGGTAGCTGCGACCATGAAAATTGTTAGAATATGAAGTTGTGATATAATTTTCAAACGGGAATATCTAATCGGTCGATTTGAGTAAAAAAACATTGTTTTAAAGCTTAATTAATATCTTGACCTTGAGAGGGAGCTATACAACATAAAGAGTTTATTTACAATTTCATAACTTTAGACTCGATTTCAACTGCGATACAATCACTGAATATTGTAGGATCGCTTTCAATATGTTCATTGGAGCCAAATTCGTGACCCCATAACAAAACTTTGTATGACCTTTAAAGTACAGAGCCTGTTGTAGTCTCATATTGCAGACACTGCTACTGACAAGGGGTCTGTGCCTGTAGACTATAAACGGACAAACATATATGTACAGCATATACTGTACATGTATACTGTACATGTACATCTAAATATGTACTGTAGTACTATTTACATGTACCAGTATTTTGCACAACAGGGGATTTTATTTTTTTGCCTTTTTGTTTGCAATGTGTATTCTTCTCTTGACCCAAACAAAGTGGTTGCGAAAGGTTTGTGTAAACAAAATGGCATATCTGCAGCTTCCAGTCAGGAGTAGAAGAACACTGTGTAGGGAGTTTCCCCATGTAGTAGGTCCATGATTTCCCTATCACCTCCCTGGTATTTGTACAGAACTGTCTCAACAGCTTCAATGTACACTTTATATGTACCTGCATTTACACTGTAAGCAAAACCTGTTTGTTTTTCTCACATTCTGGAGTTTTGTCAGAGTTGCTAAGCAAACACACTGAAAAACTCCACCTTTGAAGTTTGTTTTTTGTTAAATGCTGGCCGAAACCCAGATTTTTTAAAAAGTGTAAATGCTCGTTTTAAAAAACACTGGTTGCCTTCAAAATTGAGCATAAACGTACCCTAAGAAAGTCAAGCCTTTTTTTTACCCTGAGGTGGCTGTTTAACCTCTGACCAAAGAGATTAAGTATATTATCACTAAATCACATGATGTATGAGTGATATCTTCTTTACCAACCACCTTTAAAAAAGAAAGATGTAGTAAAGCCCTGCTGCACTACTTGCGCCCTCTATATAGCAAACAATGTCTAATCTAATGCTGTAAGTCAGACGCTATGTTCGTGTTCGGTTCGGCAGAGTTCGGCAATTTTTCAACCGAACTTAGTTCGGTTCGGGGTTCGGTAATATTATAATAGCAAGCAGCGTTATAGCCACGGCGGTCGGCACTGGGCGGGCTGGCTGGCCTGCCGGGCCCGACCAGCACGGAGGACTTCTGCACACTGCTTCCGCGAGCATGAATTTCACATTAAAAAACTGCTCTAAACGTAATTATTTGTGAAGAAAAATACTACTCACATTCGTATTTCCGTCTTGAATCATGTTTTATTTTCAATTTTAAAAGAATCATATTTTCAATTTGTCAATAAATGATATTTTGTAAAGATTTTCCGAGACGGTTGTTGTCTATTGTTAGAGTCATGAAAGCTGCCATCTTGAATGGCTCGTCAAGAACTGTTTTTTATAAGTTTTTATTTTCAATAGGAAAAATATAAAATCGCTATTTTTCCTGAATA
This sequence comes from Strongylocentrotus droebachiensis, assembly GCA_035222895.1. Taxonomy (NCBI): domain Eukaryota; kingdom Metazoa; phylum Echinodermata; class Echinoidea; order Camarodonta; family Strongylocentrotidae; genus Strongylocentrotus; species Strongylocentrotus droebachiensis. Next base: position 200,016 of record JAVYIG010001198.1, read on the forward strand.
AATAAATACCATACTATAATATATATTTATTTCATTATTTATATTGTAAAATTTGTCCGATATTGTTACAATTAATTTTTTTTTTTTTTGTTGAGCTGAACTTGGTTCGGTCACGCACATGTATTCTTGTTTATGGCTTGCGATCGCGACGTAGCGTGGTCAGGATTTGGGATTTAAATGGCGCCAGTGAAGTCGCGCCCACCACTGGATGGGCATAAATCACAAAGGCGGAAAATGGGAAAAAAGTAAATATAAAATGAGCAATCATGACATAAAAATTAGGTACAAAATGACTAGTTTATTAGCTTGCAAAAACGTTTACATTTTTCTGCCGAACATCCGAACCAGGCCTTTGCGTTCGGTTCGGTTCGGTTCGGAAGTGCCATGTTCGGCGAACTTTCGTTCGGTTCGGCGGTTCGGCTACAGCACTAGTCTAATCAGTGCATGTTGGTCCCCCATGATCCTCTTTTTCTTATGTTAATTGAGAGCTGATTTGATGAGATAACCACCTGTCAGTGACCTTGCAGGGAGGCCTAATCCCCCCTGGCCAAACTAAAGCAGACAGGCTTTAAAATATAACTCATATCAATTACAATTATATTCATGTAGAGTACGTACAGAAGTTTGCACACTGAAAATATAAAGGGCATTACATGATTACAGTAAGTATTGTTGGGAAGACCAGTCCATGTAAGTTTTACATTTCTTTCTTTTGAAAACAATGAATGAAAGTACCGGTAGTCAATACTTTAAAACTAAATTGACTTTTAATTCAGAAACAACAATACCCAAATGAATATCACATACCCAGTGTGATGTAACCACCTGATACTCAGTCAATATGTTGTATTCTTGATTAAATTGTAAATACTGTACACAACTGCATATAATATTTGTCCATATGTGCAAATGTTATCAATATTTAAAAAGATTATTTTACAAAAACTGCTTAGGAAAAACTGTCTTTGAACTTACTCAAGATAAATTAGACACTTTTAGGATTGAAAATAATCAAATATTTGTTATCATGTTTCATTTGCTGGATACAAGATGTGACCCTATAGTCCTTCCAAATTACAGGATTCAAGAGTAGATGTACATGTATGCAACAGAGATCTGATGACTTGTTTTCTATTTAAAACTTTTTAATATAAAAAACATTTAATTTAATTAATAAAAGCGCAAAGGTTTGAGATAAAGACAATTTCTGACCTACATGTACAAGTACATGACCAATTACAACATATCAAGTACAAGTACCGGTATTGTATCTTCATAAGAACAAATGGAAGGAACACAAATGACAGAAGTTCTTTGGTATCTTTAGTGAGTAAACCTCCTAATTGAATCAAGTATGGAGGTTCATGAGTAAACCAAATGTGATGAGTACAATGAAACACCTAATACAAATGACTTTTCAAATTAAAGTCAATGTTGAACACATTGATTTAATTTATTAATGAATACAAGCAGAAGATATTGGATAACAATACTGATTCATGACTAATTGTCATCAGTATCACAGTATCATCATCAATAAATAAAAGAAACTTTGAAAAAAATCCTTATCTATAGTACATGTAAGTACAATGTAGGCTTCCTAATTATATCGTGATGTGTTAAAGCTAGAACACTTTTCACACCTTAGGAGGATCATGACTACATGTAAACCTAATAATGTGATGAGTAATTGTATAATCAAATGCCTTTTTAAAGCTAAAGACCAGTTATGGTCATGCGATTGCATAGTGAAAGAAACGTTGTGAAATCAATCAGAAAAAGTTGATCATCTAGCATAGATGTACTGCAAGGTTCTGGAATCATCAAAATTATAAGAAATTTGGCCAAGTCTTCATAAAGTTAGAAGCACTGTACACAGAAAGATGTATATGGGACTACACACACGTGCGCGAAATATGCATTTGTATCTCTCAACAGTATATATAGATATACTAATTTACCAAATATATCAATTAGTAGGCGGTTTCCCGTCAAAATTGTTATCGTCATGTAATATTCAAAACATATTCTTTCACATGATTGGTAATAAGAGCTTCCATTTCATTTTTTGAAATTGGGGCGTTTCCAATACTGGCCTTTACCTTTAATGTAAAAAAAAAATCAATGTAAACAATGATTTTACCCTTTTTTTTAAAAGTCATTCCAAGCATATCATTCGGGTTAAAAGTAATTTCTGACCTTTATCAAAAAATTTCATTACAACAAAAGAAAAAAAAAATCCACCACAACTAAAGTTCTTTATTTTCTTTAGTGAGAAGGCTTCCTAATCCTATTATAATGTGTTGAATCTAGCGAACTATTCACACCTGTATCGGTTCATGTCATTTCATGACTAAACTTAACGATGTGATGAGTAACGTCTCACCCTCGTACTAATTGGGAAATGGCAACTTGGCAAGACTGTCCAATACATACATGTATTAAGTTATTAACAGTCTGAACTCTGGACTGTCTCGGGCAATAAGGACAGCGTTTCACAAAACCCTCACTAAAGTGACTCAGTATTTTAAACATTGTTGAAGGTCGATGAAAAAACTGCGTAATATTTTAATGAAACGTTACTTATTATATTCCTTCTACTGTACTAACCTTCCAACATGCAAAATATCCTGAAAGAATTCTCAAACCACAAAGATATTTATGGTTTTCTTTGAAGGTGTCACTGTGCAACACCCTCTAACAGTAAATTCTCTCAACTGTTTTTCCATGAAAATAAAACATAAAACAGGCTTTTAAAAACACTTAAATGTCTGGAATGGTATATACATGTAGAGCCAATTCATTGCTTTGTGACGATTTTCATTTACCTAAAATGTAATTAAATTGTAATAATAAAGTTGGGAGAATTAAGGAATCATTCTGATCAGTTTTTCCCAATTTGCAACATTAATAATGGTCTGTTTTCACTCAAACTTTCAGATTATCTTTAATTGTACATCGACTGTAGCATTGAAGTCGCTACCTTAGCACCATTTTCTCTCATCTGAACAATGTTACCAAGACCTTTTAAGTTTTCATCAAATTTTCATCAATCTGCTTCTCTGACTTTTGGGATTATATTTAAAGCAAACTTTATTCAAGGTTTGATTGTCCCTGAGTATGCATACTTACATTTACATTTAGCATTAGTCAGTTAAACAAGAATTTTATGATGTATGAATTATGTTTGAATATGTCATATTTCAAACGCAATGCTGAAAGTAATTTCCTGGGTAGATTTTCTGTGGACTTGTCATCATGTATGAATTATGTTTGAAGGTGTCATATGTCAAATGCAGAGCTGATAGTAATTTCCTGGGGAGACTTTGTATCCATTGTCTTTTGTACTTGAATTGTGTAAGGCATTAATCCTTCATTACCAAGTCCCTCAGACAGGATTTGAAGCTGCCGGTTCCCTGACTGCTTTCTCATCAGTCAGGTAAAACAAAGGAACAAACAAACAAAACTTACAGCTACACATGTGCTGTACACTGTACTTATAGTATGTGTATGTTTACATAAATTTCCATGGCAACTAAAGTACAAACAAACACTTTGATCAGCAGAATACTGTCTGTAGACATATTACACCAAGTTTTACCCAATGCTAATAATAGATACTGGATTAAAGTTTTACATGCAGTCAATTTAAGTGATTGCTGATGGCAACTTATTGGTCTCTATATTAGACATTCATTTATCTTTTAAACATTGATTTTATTTGAATCATTGCATGAGGGAAGGTTGTAGATTGAACAAGGTTATAACAATTTCCCGCTTGGAAACATTCAAAGGTAATGATTATCATCAACATAAAATACAGCCCCACTTTTGCACTTGAAGAGCTCGAGTTCTCCATCCCATCTACATGTAGGCAATTGGTTTAAAGGAAACACATACATGTACATTTATGTACATTGTAAATGTTCTTTTACTGACATAAATCTTCTTCTTTTTTTTAAATGTAGTTCAAGAACCTTGATTTCCTTGATTATGCTCAGTCTTGAAATACATAATGTAGGAAAATTGTGTTTAAAGGTATACAGCTGACCTTTTAGGTGGAGTTTACACCTGTTTTTAACCACTTCAGATTAGAATATATCCCTTCTTTTCTTTATTTTTAGGCTCTTTGGTTTAAAAAGGAAAATAAAAGAGTCTGTGCCCATGGAGTCATCAGAGACCACCTGATGAATCATTAAGCTGGTAGTTACTCCCAATCCCCCTGCGGTAGCAGACTGTCTAGAGGGGGCCATTCACACAAGAGGAAATTCATGGGTCATTCCATAAAGTTTGGGCAAAAAATATGATGGTGTCCATGTAACGTACATTTTTTGTAAATGTACATTATGGTAGATACATGTATGATATCTTCTACTACACATGGAAGATAAATTTATCTGTTTAAGATTTGTATGCAGAATCCTGCCAGAATCGTTCCTGTTTCAGTTGCTTTTTTTCAAAATCTTTGCTTATAAATACTTTTCTTCAATGACTAAATTTCTATTTTTACCAGCGTTACACATGTAGGTACTGTACATGGACACCATATTCATATTACATTACATACAGTACTGTAAACTTTGGGTCCATAATATTGATTAACCATGAAGCTTGAGTATTTCTGAAGATTGTTGGCTATACTTTTTATGTTACAGTTTAAAGGAGACATGTATCAGAGATACATGTAGTTTCTCACTTCTGGCATATGTCACAAGAAGTGCCCCCAACTCTCTGGACAGACAATTATACTCTTCATTAGAATGATAGGTTCGGTCTATTGTATATTGATGGTTGTTCCAATGAGCCTACATCTGGCTCCAATGAAAGACAATTTTATTAACGGATCCCCCACGTACCAGATTGTTATTCCTGTTTAACTTTTTATCAGCTTTGGTTGATCAACTGAACAAACCACGGATTTCCCCATTTGCTTTTTGTTACATGTTTGTATGTTCGGTTTGTTTGTTTTACCAGACTGCTATAAAGTAAGCATGTGTATGCTTACATGTAAGTACTGAACATGTACATGTTAGCAAACAATCTTTAAGTCCTATACGAGACACTTGGCACTTGGTTATGAGAACTGATGCCTAACCAAAGGGCACAAGCGCATCGAATTGGTTTCGAACCCGGGACCTCCTGGTTACGAGACCAGTGTTCTACCACTGAGCCATTCGCCTCAAAGTTCAGTACATTTGAATATGAACAATATACTTTAAAGCAATGTGACAGTCTAGAATCTTCACCTATAACATCTAAAGAGTTCAAGAAATGAGGAATAAAGAAGCAAGGCAATAAGGTCCGCGGTTCGAGTCCCGCCGCCGCACTAATGTCCTTGGCAAGACATTGATCTACATTTGCCACACTCCACCCAGGTGAAGTAAATGGGTACCTGGTAGGATTTTATTCATTGAAATGCTAAAGCGCCGTATGGCAGCCATGCTAAAGCCAGGGTAATCATCGGGAGCGCCAGGAGGGTCAAATCTTACTGACATGAGCGCTATACAAGAACCCACTATTATTATTATTATTCAGGAAAATAAATATCACATAAGGACTGTTGCACATACATGTACAAAACAACTATCATTATGGGAGAGGACACTCTACTTGTATTTGTAGTAGAGGTATATCCCTTGAATGGTCACGTAGTGTCTGCAGTCTGCTTTTAAAAAGGGGCAATGCTCTGTAGCATATCAAAATTACAGTTTACACAAAGTGTGATCTCCATATACAATGTAAATTAGTGCGACAGTTATAAGTTTGATATGACTAGTCTTATCAGTATACATGTTAGTCTAGTCTCTGACTCTGTACCATTTCCGTGTCGCGCGCCCAATCAGCAGATAAAATAACACACACTCAACTTCTGACGGTAATAGTATCACTATTAAAACTTGAGCATAACTTTAGAATACCCCACCAATAGGGATTGTGTACATGTACATTAACGTTCAAAGACCTAGGGTTAGGGTTAGGGTTAGAGTTAGGATTAAGCTTTGTGTTACCTAAGAAACTTAAGTCTTTAGATTTAGATTCATTAGTAAACTTTGTAGTGGGGTATTCTAATGTTGCTCCAAATATTGTTATCGGACATTCATAAAACAACAAAATGAAGTACTTACAGTACATGTAAAGCCCCTCTAAAGTGTTGGGAGCCCCCCAAAATTGATGATGAAATTTCTTTTACATGTAAATTGTATCATAATTTGAAAGAGGATGTCATTTTTTAAGACACACTTCTGCAAAGATTTCCCCCAAAAATATGTGTTTGAAGACAAATATTGATAAAAGAATACATCATTTGAGTTTTTTTGTTATACGCAGAAAACCTAAATTTTGTATTCTTTCATCAATATTCAACTTCACATTTGTTTTAAAAATCCTTGCAGATATGATACAATTTGAGTGAAAATGTTGCCATCAAGTTTTGGGGTACCCAACACTTTAGAGGGGCTTTAACCAAGTTATGTACATCTACATGTATGTAGTTAAAGGTAATACAAAGTTTTGGTATGGGGTCATGAATTTGGTTCAAATGAACATATTGGAAGCATAATGTGATCCTACAATATTCAGTGATCGTTATCGCAGTTGAAATCGAGTCTAAAATTATGAGATTGTAAATAAGAAACTCTTTATGTTGTATAGCTCCCTCTCAAGGTCAAGATATTAATTAAGCTATAAAACATTGTTTCTTGAATAAAATCTACCAATTAGCTAAACCCGTTTGGAAATCAACTACATATTCTGAGATTTTCATGGTCGCAGCTACCATTAGTACTGTAGGCGCTATTTGAAAATAATCAAAATTTACCTGGAGCACCGGTAAATTTTTATATTCAATTTTTCTCCAAATCAGAAGTGTTTTAGGGGCTAAATTTTCAAGGGCTTATAATACATCCACAGAGGCATCCAAATATATCAAAATTGTAAAGAATCACTATCCACCCAATTTTCAAAATTTCCCAAAACTTTGTATTACCTTTAAGTTAAATTGAGTTGGTCTGAATAGGGGAACGGATTGGAAGAGATAAATTAGACAATGTCTATTCTTAAAGCAAGCAGACTTAATTAAGATGACAGTCACCATTCCAGATTGAATGTCAATGTTGTACTGAAAGTGAAAGAGATGTTAACTCATTTTCTTTTATCCCATTTTTCACCATTGATATTATATGTTTGTTAAGAATAACAGGAATCAATACAATAAAGTAAAAAATAACATGGAGGAGTTTTAGTATTTGCGCTCCTACATGTAAGTAATATTATACTCATTTAATTATGAGTCATCTTTAATTGGCTTGAGTAATTTTCCTCCTCCTCCTCCTTCTTCATCTTCCTCCTCCTTCCTCCTCCTCCTCCCCCTTTGGGTGTCAGAGATCAGCAGCACCAAGCTGCCCTTTTTTTTAAATCTATGATATGATCTACTGACCCCCCCCCCCCCCCCAAACAAAAAAAAAGTACATCTATTTTTTCTCTCCACACAATCACAATATCTGTCAATCCAAGATTTTACAGAACTAGTACATGTACATCTCAGGAAATTTATTTTTACTTACCTTTATTTTGATATGGCAGGACTTTGGACTGTGTTTCGTGCAAGCTTTTCTGTTCAAAAATCACTAAACTCAGATCAGAGCTGCCCATTAACATCTTCCCTTTTCTTTTGATTCCATCCATGTTGGCTGATTTAACTCCTTCGGTTGTTCCTTTAAAAAGTTTCAGGCAAAGAAAGGGGATGGAACAGAAGGCTCAGATGAACCCCTACATAAATTGTTGTGGTGCCACTGACAGAGGTAATTGGTCTGAATCTTCCTTTCTAAATTCCAAATTAATCCAATCTATATGGCAAAGCTGTTCGATCATTTGATGTTTTGTGCTGCAGTTTGAAGAGAAGTCCTTTCCCAATAGTTTAGCTAGTAAAATGATGTTGACAATCCAATCTGAGGTAAAAAGTCTATTCAGATGGTTTAGGAATCTGACGAACCAAGTCCAATCCTTTTCGACATACTGGAACCATGCCAGTGTAGTTACATACAGTGTACATACAGTTGATTCCCACAGCTAGCTAGGGTCACTCGCGGTTATTCTACCCCGATGATTCGGGCGACTCGATGAGGTGTCAACATGCTAAAATCTCGGCATGATCGGTTTCGGCGTGTCTTGTCGCTTTTCTCACCTCAAAACGACCCTTCAAAGCCTCGCATGAAATTATTAAAACCACTAACCAGAACAGCTTTTCAAATTTCCAGCACAATGTCAAATGATGATATATGGTATATTCGTTGCATTGGTAAAAAACAGTCAAATTTAGATGATTTTTCCTGATGGGTCCGAGCAAAGGTTCCCGGAAACGTTATGGTTTTCGTTAACAACACAAGGTGCCAATGTTGCTTACTTCCGCATACCACAACGAAGTTTCGTGACCCTTCATGGCCAGCCTGCCAATGCACTATCATAACCAACACAGCTGATAGAAACGTAGTCTGTGTTTTCAAACTCAGTTTTTAATTTACAAAACAAAATTTTCATTTGATCAGTAAAAATACAGCTTTAAAAAAATATATATTATCCTCATGACTTATAGGCATAATTCCGTGTTTTAAGTTTTCACGACCAATGCAATGAAAAGTAATTTCTAATTCAGATTAGTATAATATGTCTGAATTTAGACTAAAAAGTTTTTGTTTCCAGATTTAATAACGTTGATAAGATCATAGATGGCGTCCTACTCCAAACCGACTCGCGCAATTTCATTGTATCTTTTTGGATTAACACAGTCAAACTTATGTTCCTTTTGTAGAAAAGAAGTATAAACCTATCGTCATAATATCTTCTTTGAATGTTCTGAAGGGTCCAGAATATGGAATGAGATGGGAAACAGTTTAAAGATGTTTCAGTTTCTTAATATGCAATGGATTGATGTTTTGCTTGGTTTCAGAACAACTTGATATGAAAGATAATATATTTTAAAATCATGTATTGATTTTGGTCAAATATATGATTTACAGTAATCGTAAAAATGGAAAGTTCCCAACTAGTAAAGAAATATGTAAGGCTGTAGAGAACTCAAAAAAAGTTGAACATGAAAAAGCAAAATTAAAGGACAAACTGCCAATACATTATCAAAAATGGGAACTGAATGTAAATATATTGTAATTCCTGTTCACTCCCTCACTTTCTTATCGATCCGGACACTTATCTGCTATCGTGTTTGCTTGTTTTTTATATTTTATATATATATATTTTTAAATAACGGTATAGTTACAGACCTCCACTGATACAAGACCCTTATAGTTATAATGAAAAATGCACCATATCATTATAATTATGTAAATATAACAAATTTTGTTATCATGGGTTATGAAGCAGCACCTCCAGCTTATACTTTTAGTTTATATAAGAAAATCTTTGTTCAGATAGCTTAATTTATATTGAACTAATTAAATTGCATATTATGTTGTAAAAATTGTTCCTTTTTATAATGTTGTATCCAAAAATATTAATATGAAGTATTACCGTCACCTTTTCCTTTTTTAAAGGAATTGGAGCACATTCTGTACACTTGTTTGAATGTGTACTATATTAGTTTGGATACTTATGGAAAATATTTTTAAAATATGCTGTGTTTATAATGTATGAGACAATGTACTACATGTATGTTTATACTGTAAGAACAATTGTGTTCCTATTCATCATTTTGTATAACTATGAAGATCTGAATAAAGGAAAAAAAGCTTTAAAAAAAAAATCAACCTCAATCATGTCTGCTCGCGAACTCCATGTCTATCGCATCGCAATAATTACATAACGCAACGAATTAACGTTACGATGGCTTATCAAAATAGGCATATTCTACATGTATGTTAGTGCACTGTAGATTCTCTCGTTATTTATATCAATATCATTTAGGATCTGCTCACGCCAAAAGAATAGCCGCCTACCCACCCAACAACGTCAATATGCTATACGACCCCTGATTATTAGGCCCTTTTTATACATTTTCTGTGAATGATTTGGCTTACGTGATTATAACCGGATCTCAAAGGGCCTTCAAAATAATCAACTGAAAAGCAAACCGAAATTGTTTTTCTTCTTTTTTCTAGTTATAATAATCAGCAAAGTCATGACAACAAGAAAGACAGAAAGATAAAGTGATTGCAGTAGGCCCAATATTGCGCTATGTCGGGGGCGTATATATAGAGGAACGGGGCAGTGCCCAAATCGAATGAGCTGGGAAAGGGGGAAAGGGGTGTATGCATGCGAAAGAGACAGAGAGATCGAGAGATATATATACAGGTAGACATAGAGATAGATAGATAGATAGACACTAGAGAGAGAGAGAGAGGGAGAGAGAGAGAGAGAGAGAGAGAGAGAGAGAGATGATGATGGATTGAAAAATGTAAACAATATCTTGACAGGATAACTCATGAAAGCTTTTATAAAGTCATCGTTTTCAATTAAATTTGGTCTTGAATAGGACAATTAATGGGGGGGGGGGCGAAGTAGCAGAAGAAGAAAAAGAAAATAGAAGAAGAAAGAGTAGTAGAAGAAAATGAAGATTAGCATAGACGATTGATATTTGCGTTCAGAAAAAGAAACATCCTCCACCACTTAAAACTATGATGAAGAAAGGAGAAAAATAAATAGAAGCAGATGGAAGTGAAGAAGAAGTAAAGAAGAAGGAGAAGGAGAAGAGGGAGAAGAAAGAGTAAACAAAAGAAGGGAAGGAGAAGAAGTAAAGAAGGAGAAGTTTTAAAAAAGAAGAATGAGAAGAAGAGAAAAGAAAACAAAGAAAAAGTAAAGAAGAAAAAGTATAGAAGAAGAAAAACAAAAACGGAAGAAGAAGAAGACAAGGAGTTTTTAAATTCTGATGGAAATCCATTTACATCGGTGTATATTTTTCTATCTCTCTAAAAATCGGATTAATAAAATTAATGATGCATGCTATCATTTCATTTAAATATCAGGTTTCCTCCGCTTATATTGACAGCCGGCTAGAAACACCCATGATATTTTAAATGTGAGCCAACTAATGACACATTGTATTCTTTTCATTCTTAATTCTCTCATATCCAACCTTTAAAATCGATCCAGTTCACCTCAAAGCAACCCTATTCATTGATTAATCTCTTACGATTATCCTAATCCCTAATCCTTCCTCTTCTAATTCTTACCTCTAACCAAGTAACAATCGAAATCCATTCCTTCTTTGTTTCACAAGATTATGGTACTTTTCCACAGGACCTGGTATATATTACCGTAGCTCCTCAAATATATAGTTTTAAGGGTGAGGAAGTAAATGGCAGGCTTTGTTAGACCCGACATTGTTTTTCGCGCTCTTTGCTCATTTATAATAATTATGTAGCAATTAAAAAACAGAAAAAAACCCACCGCTGATACAGTTGTATAATACACTTCAGCACTTGGCACTCAAGCAGCAGTAGGATAAATACAACCTGAATGGAATCAAGAACTTCTTGATGGAATGTACTACAACGAAAGTAGAAGATTAAAAGAAAGAAAGAAATTAGTTTATTGCCCACGGTGGCTCTTCCCCCCAAAAAGAGCCCCCGTGAACCTTCTCACGGGGCTCTTTTATTACTCACGGGGTTTTAATACAAATTTTCATTGAATTGGTAACCATGTTACCCCTCAATTCTTAGCTATTTAATCATTATCATTTATTTAAGTCAGTATTTTCCCTCTTACAAAATTACAAGTTAGGCCTATAGCTGTTTCTGACTTTCATCCCGTGATGACATTCTCTCGATTTCTTCCCGTTTTGCACATTCTTTCCTCCTCATTATTCGGAGCAACCTTCACATTCTTTCTTTACTTTAAGTATTTATCCAGGGTCGGATCTAGCTTTTTTGCTAAGGGGGGGGGGGGGGGGGGGGGGAGGTGATATGACTCAATGTAGAGCATCGTCCACGAGCCGCTTAGCGGCGAGGCGTTTTTTTTTTTGTTTTTTTTTTTTTTGCTGCTATTTTGAAACCCCGTAAGAGATGTTTTCCTGGCATCTACTAACATCTACTAATACTGCGTGGGTCTGGATACAATCATAATAGCGTTTTCTATGCACATCACATTTTCACTTGGCAGTCCAATTAAGGGGGATGTAAACTCCATTAACCCCCCCCCCCCCCCCCTCCCTGTGACTCCGCCTATGTTACCATATCCTTCCACAACATCTTCCTATATTCTTCTCAATATTGATTTACTGGTCGAGGTTCATTTTGCTGGTCTTTTGGAATCACCAGATTTAAGAGGATTCACGCTTTTCACAACAAAAACTTCCCCAAAAATTGAGGGGGGTGTGTCCCTCACCCGGATCGCCGCTCCTGACTCGCACATTTCGCTTTCAATTGTTCGCTCTAGCTGTGTCGAAGGGATAAATCCTCGGAAGGTGGGGCATCTCGAAAAAGACATGAGGAAATATATGTGTCGCGTGAAAAGCCAGGGAAGGGCACAGACACAAAACCTCCACGGGTACGATGTTACGTGTGTAGACGTTGGCTCCACCTACTTTGTGTTATGCTCAAAAAAGTATCCACAAAAAAGGACTACATATGCCATTTGTGTGAAGTGACCTATCAGTAAACCTCCATTTTAGGCCACAGTCCATGGGCTAGTACTCACTTTTTCACATATCGGTCCCTTTCTGGATCGCCCCCGCCCTCAACCCCCCCCCCCCCCCCCCATAGAAAAAATATTTTCAAATTGTTACAAGTCATGTGTGCACAATATATATTGATGTGTCAACCTAACGAGAGTGGTGTTTTCATAATGAGTATTGACCCCCTCTTAATTTATATATGGAAGACTTTAGAAGACAACTGTTACAGTCCAACTAAGAGTGTAGGGCATGCTTCAAAGCATCGTCTAATCTGTCCTGACTAAATTGTAAAACGTTGTTCAAATTTCGTATTCTTTGTTGAAAAACTTGCTTGCTGGCAAAAGTGTATGCATTTTTTTATTTTTGTTTACATGTCTAGTCCGGTTAATAATAGCACGTAATGATGTTATTATTCGACACGTTATTCACATTATCCTATCGATAAGCGTAACGATTTGCTTTAGTATCATAATAACAAATATAACAAGAGGCAAATATGGTTTTCCTGAAAATTACATTACAATGTATATTAAAAAAATGTTGCCGTTTGTAAATACATGAACTAGCCTTGAAAGTGTCGCAATATATCATGTGTGAGTGAACTTGAAGTTTAATAGTGTAGATTTGTTTGAGACTATTATAGCCTTTACTGAGATATATCTCCAATCCAATCAAATTTAGTGATGTTATCGAACAACTTAACAATATCAATCTTCTATTCTCCTAAATATACCTTGGAAACTTGAAAATTGCATTACAACATAAATTCATCGTTAGTGAAAATGTAATACAATACACCACAATGGGCAAATAATTGTTTCCAGACCAATGATTTAAGTGAGAAGAACTTACATTTTATATTGAAACTGTTGCCGTTTGTATATATATGAACTTAAAAATAGCCTTGAAAGTGTCGCAATATATCATGTGTGAGTGAGCTTGAAGTTTAATGGTGTAGATTTGTTTGATAATATAACAGCCTTTTCTGCTTGGGGTCTAGGGGCAAAGCCCCAACGGGGGTCAAGGGGTGGACCCCCTGAAGCTCGGGGGTTGTAGGCGTTTAATTACGGTCAGATAACCATATTTTGATACCTTATTTGTGACACTGTCAGGTCAATAATTGGCGTGGGGTCAAGGAGCCCCCTAAAGCCCAGGGGTTTTACGCATTAAATTACGGTCAGATGAGCATACAGGGGCCAGCCTTATGGCCCTTTGGGGTGCAAGGACAGAGCCCATTGAAGCTCGGGGGTTTAAGGCATTTAATTACGGTCAGATAAGCATACAGGGACCCGCCTTAGGGTCCATGGTAGGGCCAAAGGGGTGGAGCCCCCGCAAGCTCAGGGATTTTAAGTATTTAATCACGGTCAGAAGAGCATGTTTTGATACCTCATATTTTGTGACACTTGTAGGTTCTCTTCAACAAACTTTTTCAAAAAAGTGAGGGGCGGGGGGGGGGGGGGGGGGGCTCGAGCCCCCTGATCCGCGGGCCTTGACAATCATGTAGGCTTCTAAGTAAGCATATTTTTGGCTGACTGTAAATTTAGGGATTTTCCATAAACGCATACAACAGTATGATTTTTTTTTTTAAAGTGAGAAAAACGTTTGAATCTTTTTTGGAGGCAACTGCCCCCAAGCCCCCATCAGTACGCCAGTGCGAGGGACGAGGGAGCATTGTGAACAAGAGGGGCGAAGGTGACGGCACTGACTACCCCCTCACAGGTTTTTGAAGTTTTGTTGTATTACAAAAGTACTTTATATTAAATATTGTAAATATCAGTTTAGGAAGTATAATTTAGTATCAGTAGGGAGCTTGCATGGATCGGATTTCTATTTCCCACTCTAGACCTCTGTCATATACATGTATATTGATATCGCTATGTGAGTTGAAATGGCAAATATCAGCCTGGTGATTGTTATTTTACCTAACTGCTAAGAAAGCATAAATGCTTGTTTTATTAGTAAGCAACCAGGCGGCCGACGGCTTTAGGTCCTCTCCGAGGGTCCTGGTAATGAAGATTAATGCCTTACCAAAGGGCACTAGCGCCTTGACTTGGTTTCGAACCCGGGTCACCGGATTACAAGACCACTGCTCTACCGATGTTAAATTATCAGCCTGGCAAATATATACACTTAATGTGTTGTAGTTACTCCTTACTAAAAAGAGCAAGCGGAATATTCATTTTTGTAGCACTGATCTATTTCTCTTAACCTTGTAAATATACAGTGTAAAATTTGCTTACGTGATACAAAAGAAATACAGATTTTCTACAATATTTACTTGTATGTTTTGAAGGATATTATGCGAGGGATGCTAGCGAACAAGCGAGAAGATTTTCTTGCATTTTTATTAGTCTAAACGCTGCACTCTTGGGCCCTCCAGAGCTTATAAGTGTGTTGCAGTGTTTAGTCAGTATTTGATTTTCTTTTTTTGCACTTCCGGGGTATGTGTCCCCCGTCCCCCTTGGATCGCCGCCCCTGCCTACAATTAATGTAGGTAATCACAGCCGCTGCTAGCTACACGCCCTAGTATGTACAGCTCCAGCAATCCAAAATTACCGTCAAGAGTAATGTTAGACTCTGTCTCCAGTCATTCGCACAGTATACTTGACAGAACTGGCTAAACAGTTGTGTAAAAAAAATATGCGCCTGCGGGCTTCCGTTGTTTGTATCGGTAATATATCGGGATATATATACCGCAAGATCCTCCGGCGAATAAGCGTTCATTTCTTTACAATAATGGCGGCCTTTACTCTCTAGACCCGAACAAATTCGAGCGAAAAATCTTGCACTCTAATCTAAGTTCCATTTCATTGGTTTGAGGTTTGAAAATTGAAACTGAATACTGTGTTAAAGTTATAGCAGAAAAGATAATCTTTATTTTATAATTCCACGGGGGCGATTTTTAATTTTGCAATCGCCCCCGTGAGCAACCTGACGGAGGCGATTATGAAGCTCACGGGGGCGAATCGCCCATCGCCCCCGTGTATTTTGAGCGCTGCTGTGGAGTAGAGTAGGACCTAGAGGGGCATTATAGTTTATAGGGGAAGGGGCTGCAAGCTGGTGAAATACAGGAAAACAAGGCCACAGAGTGGGCGGGGGTGGAAAGTGTCTTACCGTACTATTCTCCCGCCGCTGTCTTCTATGCCATATTTGAATATTCACCCTTCTTTATTTCATCATTATTATTTTGCTGTCGTTCGATCGGAGGGGGTAGTTCCCTTCCTCTGTAAGCGTTACCATTGCAACATGTTTTAATTTCCATTGCCTTCGAAGCGAACAGTTATTGTATTTGATAAATTATATACCATATCAAAACATTTATTTCATTCACTATTCTTTATTACTCTCTTCTCTCTCTCTCTCTCCTAACATGGACCTACTCTCCGACTCTCTCTCTCTTCCTCCTCCCTTCTGGGCCTCGGACAGGGGATGTTGGGGTGGGGTGAAAATAACATCAACCTTGTCTCTTTAGGGGTTAGTATTTTTTTTTTTATTAAAACGTAAACTGTCCTAAAAGTATGTGGGGACTATTTTTTTCTTTCTTTCCCTCTTTCGTTCAATGGTTTTTTGCTTATCATAGATTTTTTTTGGATGATTAATCCCCACCCCAGCCATAGAATCCTGATTACGCCACAGTCATCACTAAAACCATTACCTTGATTCATCATCAATAGTATTCCAATGCTTTTCATTCTACTTTTTAAAGATTATTTTTCCTCTACTTCTTTATCCAACCCATTCCTCTTTTATCCACTTTTCCCCCCATCACAAACAATATTCACAGGAATGTTGGGCAACCCAAATGAAAGTTAAAGACAAGCTGTACACGATGGTATATCATATTATAACTTTATTAAACAATTCACTTCTCTAGTTCTTTGATTCTAAATCACATGCAAATATATATTAATTCATGAGAATTCCCAAATCATGAATCTCATTCATTTTATATTTAGCTATAGAAAACAAACATATATTAAAATATTTCAAATTAAAATTTAGTACAAAAATAATAAATTCAATTGTTGTATGAGCAATTTAGAAAATATAGATTTTCATACATTACTGAACATAATGCTTATCGTAAAACATGATTTCACACAATATATCTTTTCAACTTCACACGTTTTATCAGAATATTGATATTCAGTATACTTCTTAATGAAGAATCAATAAATACTTTTTTTAAAATCTTCACATGATTCTAATTCAAATTTATTGAAAATAGATTGATTAATTGATTGATTATTATATAATCTTGTCATAATAGATATTTATGCACAATAATGTGACATTGATTTGAATAATTTACATTTGATACATTTTTTCCAAGGTAAGAAATTAAGTTGCACGCTTAATGCAATGACTATGACATTATTATTACACATGATTGTATTTTTTGCATTATAGCTGGTTGAGAGACATAGTTGCATCACCGGCAGTCACTTGTGATTGGTCAGTCAGTTCGTGGAGCCCTACATAATTCTCTCCCATAGAGATTGTACATGTGTGTGTGTGTGGGGGGGGGGGGGGGGCATTCAGAGCTCCATGTCACAACGATCTTTCTCAATATGTTATGTCTTACATAATTTCCCCTCCTCTAACATCGGTATGAAAGAGTTAAATTGGCAGCATTTAACAATTCATAAGACATAAGAGTATAGAAAATTGCCTTTTAGACATTAATCCTCATTACCAAGTCCCACAGAGAGGACCTTACGCCGTCCGTCCCCTGGTTACATACTTAGAAGCATTCAAATACTTTCTTAGCAGTAATGTAAAACAAACAAACAAAATTTAATATTATAGAGCAAGTTAATAGGCACTGTTGGATTAATCCAGGCAACGATGAAGAGATTTGCCTCTAATGCCCTTTTTTGGCAATTAAGGCAAGAGGTGATTAGAAGGCATATTGTCATTACTCGTATATATGTTGTAGAAGTTTTAATTTGAATAAAACTATACTAGTACCCTATTCTAAGTATAGCGCCATTCATATCAGTTATACAGTACTTGATTTATTTGTTGTATATGACATTTTCTCGTCAAGTTATATGATGTATCATGATAATCATCAAACAATTACACACAACATAAAAACTGAAGAAAAAACAACAACAACATCACACTAGTTCTTCGAGTATACACCAAAACTCTAAATCAAACAATAATATATCAAACAATATTTCAAACAAAATCTAACACCCCAAAAATGATTTTTTTTTTTCATTCCACATGTTATTCTTACAGTTCAAAGCCTGTTATAATTGCAGTGATAATCGTTTATCAAGAAATCTTCTTTTGATATCAGGATGAGATGATGACAAGCTCTAGCAATACGATACTGGTTTACAATTATTTCTATTATCTCATTCTCACCCCCAAAAAATAAACATGAATACACTTTCAAACATTAACAAGGAGATAGCAATGGAAATTACAGTGCATGGGTTCGGCATGGGTCTGCATTTATTGCCATTTTTGTGATATTCGTCACTGTGTTATACAGTGAAACCTGCCTATAAAGACCACCCATGGGCGACACGAAAAGTGGTCTTTATGTACAGGTTCCTTAAGTACATGTTTCAATGAGAAACCATTTTCAAGAGAAACAAATAATATGGTATCTGTAGACAGGTGGGTTGCTAAACAAGGTTTGCCTGTATATAGTCAAACTATTTTAACATACAAGCAGAGAATGGAGAGATGGTGCACATGAGAGTTTCACATAAATTGTGAAATCACTAAGCTAACAAAATCAACATGAATATATACTTTCCCAACATTCAACAAGGGGATGGCAGAGTAAAATAATACAGTGCATTGGTACCCTGTTATTGCCATTTGTGTGATTGTCGTCATTGTGTTATAATAATAATAATAATATGGATATTTATATAGCGCCGGTATCCGCCAGGCTCTGACGCTCATGGCGCTGTACATACATGTATTACTATCACAAAAAATATAACTTTCTTAACTAAAATAAAGTAAACTAAAACAACACAAATTATTACGCTACATTGACATGATTAAATATATTATATTGTCCAATACTTTTGGAGAATGGAGAGATGGTGCACATGAGAGTTTCACATATCAATTTACAAAAACAAAAACACAACATACTCAGAACATCAGAAAATAATGGCTTGAACCCCCTGTTGAACTAGGGGGTATTTCTTGATAGGCTTACAGGTTCGCTGTGTGCAGACTTGTACACACATTGATGGTATTTCCACCAAGTCTGGTGTCAGCAAAATATGGCCTTTCAATGAAAACTGATGACTCACTCCCTTTACATTCCTGATATGTATGATTTTAATTGCTGAAGCCCTTGTAATATCACTGCCACGAAATGTTGGATGTTGTGTAGATTGTATCATTTTTGCATAGATTTCGTTGAAGAGCAGTCAAAATTTCAGAACAATTTTTTATTTATTTTTAAAGCACATCCTTTGTCGACGTATTCCTTCAAGCCCTTCTGCTAAGCACATGGCGAGACACAGAAAGTGCATTAAAATAGTTTGGAATGTATATAGAGTAATGAGGCGACTCCAAGCATTACGGATAGATATTTCCATAGAATTTTTAATTTTGGAAAAAGAACAGTACAGACATTCTAAGAAAAATCTACAAAATAAATGATGTGATATATAAACTTATAATATATGTTCACAACATTTGAGATTAGTATCAACTATTCATCCAAATTCATAAAATATTAAAATTTAAATAGCTTTGTTACAGAATGACCGAAAACTATACCTTCTGCGACATTCCGTAACAAACCTATGTAACATTTAATGTTTCATGAATGGTTGATGGAAGACCCAAAATGCTGTGTACAGGTGTTGTGGTCTACTGGATAATTCTCCCAGCTGCAGATAACAAGGTATGGGGTTCGAGTCCCGCCGCGGCACTAACGTCCTTTGGCAAGGCGTTAATCTACATTTGCCACTCTCCACCCACGTGTTAAATGGGTACCGGTAGGATGCAAAAGTTAATATGGTTGGATAAGCAAGTGTGCACTTGTAAATTGGCGACTGGCCGGAATGCCCCCCAGGGAGTGGAGAATGTGCATACATTGTGTGCAGGGTAAGCCTGAATCTGATGACCAGGATATATATATACTGCACCTAAAGACAAAGTATTAGGCGCATTATAAATATGATCTCTTATTATCATTAAAGTATCTCATACTAGTTGATATATCATCTCATTTTATCAAAATGTGTACGGTATTCTTTATTCAAAATGGGAAATTCTCTGGAAGTGGCATCCCGTAACACTTGGAATTGCCTAATAGAAATAAGCAGGCACTGATCCCGGCTGTTAGATAATGGAGAGACTCCTATCCGCCTCCACGCCGTATTTGGCCTTGTTGTCCTCGAAGAGTTTGATGAGGGCATCCTTGTATTTTTGTTGAAGTGCTTGGATCTCCTCCGACGTGGGGTTGGGGTTCTTCTCCACTGGGATGGGCTCACCAACTGGAAGTAATGAATGAACAGAGAGAAAAGAAAATAATTGAACTTATAAGAAAATTAAGATAGGTCGATCTACATAAGAGTAACACACTGAAATAATACATGTAGCTCAGACACACATGTATTAATTTCCTTTTTAAATTCTACTAACAATTAACATCTATTAGGGGATGCAAGCCACTAACTTTAATACTGAACTACGGTGAAACCAGAAACGTTCATGACAGAAAAATGTCATGAATTGTAATGAGACTAATTTTCATGGCAACCAACACTCATTTATTGCAAAAAAAATCAGTGTTGTGTCGGTTGTCATTACATTATTTGTGGCACAAAACTTTTGCAACCCCTCGTGAAATTTGCAAACATTTTGTGTGTGCAAATTTTGTTGTTGTTTTACAGTCGAATATGGGCTTTGCTTCTGGCATAAAAGGAAGACAGGTGGATTTTATAAAAAAACTAATTCTTCAAGGCAACCACTCACCGATTGTATTAATATTCTTTCTATAAGGCATGAATCCCACGCTGTAGTTGAAGATTCCTCGCCCGTGGTAGAGGGGCGGGGCGAATCCAATCAATTTGGTAAGCATCCCCTGAAACCTCCTGAGAAACGAGCCCTCCGGGTTGGAGATCTGTTCATAGATTTCCGTCTCGCCAAACGAGTAGACTGGCACTAAATGGGCACTGTCGGAAATAGGTAAAGTGAATCTTGTTAATAAGTCAAACCTGCTTTAAAGGAAGTGTATAAACAGTTTTAATCTTTAAGTATCATCTGTAAAATAGATCACCGCACAAAACTTTAGTGATGCATTGTGTTTTACATTGTCTTCAATACTAATTAAGTCAGTGCATGAATAGATTAAAAGGCATGAAAAACTCACTTGCACAAACGAGTTGTAATAGAAAAATGGGTAAGTAGCATAATTTCCGCCAAATTACTTGAGCAGAGATTGTAGGAGGTACTTCTGACATTACCTTGTTAAAGACATTACTCAACTCAACAACATTCTAATTACTCTCATATAAGCTCACAAGCTGGGAGGAATCAATTCCAGGGTAATAATCGGGAGCGCCAGGAGTGTCAAGTCTGACAGATATGTGCACTATATATGGCCAGTTCGGTTTAAAATAAGTTCATATTTATTCACGTATGTTTCAATGTATACTGATTTTATCATGTATTCAGATCTGAAAAATAAATGAAATGAAATTAATTAAAATTATATTAAACTAAACTACTTTACAATCTGAATCAGATACATACCCATGTTCCATCGCCTTGACGATGAAGCCCCTCCTCCTGTTAAGATAGAGCTTGTAAGCATGGGGGTGGGCCTCCAATGATTCAAGAGCCCCGCCCACTACCAGCACCACTGCATTGCCTTTCCCGTTCTCACCCAGGAGATAGTCTATACTCTCACGACTGCAGTCACACATACCTGTACAAGGGTTAAAATCACACTCACATCAGATAATCCGATTTAAAGTTAATCTAGATCAAAGCTGGCCTAAAATGATTCAATAGCCCCGCCCACAACCAGCACCACTGCGTTGCCTTTCCCGTTCTCACCCAGGAGATAGTCTATACTCTCACGACTGCAGTCACACATACCTGTACAGGGGTTAAAATCACAATCACTTCAGATTTAAAGTTAATCTAGATTAAAGCTGGTATTCTTTCAATTCAACAATAAAGCTCCTTCTCTGAGTCTGTGAACCTGGGGTGGGTCTTCAATGATTCAATTGGTGTGGTGTGCAGACATAGGGCTCCCTTTAGTTTAAAGACACAAGTGGGGTCTCGTGGGGAATTTGACATTTTCAGGTGTTATTACCCAATAACAGGCGTTGTCAAAGACTGGGTTTAGCCTTAAGTTTTATGACCATCAGGCTTTAAAGCAGGACTGCACTACTTGCCCTACTTGCGCCCTCTATATAGCCAACAATGCCTATCGGTAAGTGGTACCCATTGATCCCCCACGGTCCTCTATTTCTTATGTTAGTTGAGAGCTGATTTGATGAGAAAACCACCTGCCAGTGACTGCGCAGGGAGGTCTAATCCCTCCTGGCCAAACTAGTGCAGATAGGCTTTAAGTAATGTTTTGTCTTTTCCCCACATGATAAAGTCCTTATGTGACATTTACATCAACCGAAGACTCTATGAGAGACGAGGGGATATTTCTTGATTGGCCTAAAAGTCTGGTGTACGTCAGCAAATTATGACCTCTGCACATTGAAACTGACGACCCTCCCCCTTTAAACAAAAGAAAAGAAGATAAGACGTAGGTCTAGACAAACCAGTACTCATGATGTAATCCCTGACCAGCGGGAAATAGAACCACCCTCCCAACGTCAGCAGGGCCGGCCTCATCCCGGGAAACTTCTCCGAGAAGCTGCACGCCTCGCTCGCGAAGCTGACGACCGAACCCAGGCTCATGACCCCGTGGGGGTGGGAACCCATCAGATAGTTGTTCTTCGGGTCCAGGTCCGCGGTCTTGATCAGGTTGACGGGGAAGTAGTTCCGCATGTGGACCCAGATCCTCCAGCGGCGGATCCAGTCGGAAGGGCGCCCACCACGGACAGGCGTGTGACGGTCATAGTAGATCCATGCTATAAGCAAAAGGGTGATCCAGTAGTAGCTAGCAAGGAGAGAGAGAGTCATTTGGAATAGAAATTTTGGATGAGCACTTTAAAATGGATATAACTATTAGTAAGATTTGTCTAATAATGTTGAGAATTCAGACATTTCATATATACTACATGTATCATAAATGTAACTCAAATCTATGAATCTCAAATATTCTTCAAAGTTTGAAAACACATTTTTTGCTCATCTAATCAATGAGATCAATATCATACTTACCGGTAATCTTTTTGTGAGTATTTAATTTAATCTTGATTAAGTTCGGAAATTAAGAAATTCTATTTTCATTGGTTCTAATAATAATAATATTTGGTTCTTGTATAGCGCATACTGATATCACATTATATAAGGTCTCTATGCGCTACCAAAGAGCTTTGGAAATTATTATTAAGCTCCGGCAGCCGTAATCAGCAAACGGTTCATTTCAAGGAATAATCCTACCAGGTACCCATATATCTTACCTGGGTCGAGTGTGGCAAATGTATATTAATATCTTGCCAAGATTTCTGTCAAGATCGAGTTATCCAAACACTTACCTTGTGAAGAATAGAATATAGGCGGATACGAGTATGGACAGCAGCCCTTGGAACATGAAGCAGAACCACCATTGGAACACAGCAAAGGTCTCTAGACGCCGGTGGAGCGGGATCCACAGGGGTGCGAGTTCTAACCCCATCACCTTCCTGTGGGAGAGGGGAGGGAGGGAGAGAGAGAGAGAGGGAGGGGGAGAGGGGGGTTCTTATTTTGATCACAAATAGTGAACAGATAACAGAGAAGAAAATGTTTTTTAAAAACTATTTTCAACTCTCAATATATTTTTTGTCTATCTTTTGTTCCAATGCTAAGCCTAAAAATACATTTTTTGTCTATTTTCCTTTTTTTTCCATTACGAAATAGAAGAAAATGGTCTAGTGTTCTAGGAAATACCATAAAAATATAGAGAAAATAGCCAAAACACATAGTGTTCACACATGAAAAAAATGATGAGTGTTATATTATAGGTCTAGCCATTCATTACTTACCGTATGCAATGGTAGAAAGTATGCTAAAACCAGATGCTTGCCTATTTAGAAGTTCAAACACCACTATCACGCTTTTAAATTTACCGTACACAAATACTGCTCCCTAGCTTGCACTCACTTCTTCCACAAGATAGGCCTACACAAAAATTAGAAACATGATATTCCACAATAACAGACTTCCTCCAGTTGATTAAGGAACCTGGATTGCAATGTGCGTCTCCCACAACAGCATATACTGTTATGGAATACAGTCATTGAACATGTAGTATTCGCTAGGTGTTTTAATTGGCAGAGTACTGGTAGTTTGATAATCAAGGGAAGGATAAGAACAAGCTATTTGGTACATGTAATCTAAGTCTTGTATTGACTTGAGAAGTTATAACTGTAACCTCTATTTTATCTTGACCATTTAAGGCAAAGTGTCAACAAAAGTAAGTGTATAAACTATTGTATGTGGGGTTAGGGGGTCGTGTTTGTACCCCCCCCCCCCCTTCTGACTTAAACTGCAAATGTGCAGATTTGAGTCTTGAATGTTCAGTTGATCAGACTCCTACACTTGTTGATTTTCCACCTTTGGTTAATTTATGGACTGATTTGGTCAACTTGTGGGGTACAGCTATGGCATATGGGTTTGTTATTTTCTCAGCTGATTGGGCGCGAAACACGGAAACAGTTGAAGACCTGTATATTAGTTTAATAATAATAATAATATTTAATTTGTATATAACGCTTAATACAAATGTCTCTAAGCGCTTTACAAATATACTATTACCCCGGTCATTGGATTCAGTGCTTGCCCGCACACACTGTGTGCACAATCTCCACTCCCTGGGGAGCATTCCAGCCGGGCGTTACTTGACGCTCACAAGCTGTTTGACCAACAATGACGGCCGCATCCTACCGGGTACCCATTTGACACCTGGGAGGAGAGTAGCAGGTGCAGGTTATTCGAACCCTCGACCTTCGCATCTCCAGTCAAGCACCTTAAACCACTCGACCACGACACTCTTACTCTATTTTATGTTTAAGGGGGCATTTAATCAAAATAAATTTGCTTTCTGCATGTATATAAGGCTTCACCCTCTATAAAAGCAAAATAAGTCTTGATGTGCCCAAAGTGACCATATACATGTATACGGTCATATCCTTGATCTATATTTGGTAACAAACAGATTTTCAGTTTTCCATTAGCTTCCTCCTGGGCTGAGAGAGGTAACTGGACATGAAATACCTTTTCAAATCTTGGAACAATTAACGCACAAGGTGACCTACACAAATCTCCCCCAAACCAAGAAAACAAAAATCCAGAGACATGCCACAAGTAAGTACATGAATGTAAACTAGATATGATGACCAACAGATTATCGTTTATCTACCAGGCCAGGGTCATGAGTAAAGGTCAAAGTCCAATCCCTATTGTGATGGTATTAATATAGGCCTGTCTTCATCAGCTAGAGATTGCCAAATAACCCGCAATTTTAATTATCCCAATGGCAAATTATCCAGCTAATTTGCGTCTTCATCAGCCCGCAGTTGCAATTAGCGGGATATTTGGTCGGGATTGTCATCCCAAGATATCTTGGGATAGTTTGCAAAATATCCAGCTATTTGTCCTGTGCGTCTTCACCAGACCGAAGACTCGCACTATGCGCTAACGCTGAGCAAAATATCTCGAGCTATTTTCTCAAGGTCGAGTTTCAAGTTTCGAGGTTGAATCTCGAACTGATGAAGACGCGATTTGTAACTTCGGGATTATTTTCCAAAATCAGAAATGGTGGGCTATTTGGCAATCTCAAGATGAAAAAAAATCCTGTAAGAGACAGTCAAGCAGAAGATAGTCAAAACAAAGTATCACTTGGCTGATTATTGACTGTTAAACGACTTTCTCAAACCTATTGTTCCATCACGTTCATTACGGTCAACTACACATGCTAATTTCCAATACGCCCCTGGTCCCAGAACCAATACCCGTTACGGAGATCGTACTTTTGCCATTGCAGCTCCGCAATTATGGAACAGTTTATCAATTATTATTCATCAATTTTGGCAAGGCAAGTTTGAAGTATTTTTTGTTTACCGGTAATAGTAATAGTAATTTATAGGACAGTTTTAATTATCTGTAATGTTATTATTAGAATTATGTATTATTATTGCTGTATGTTTATTTTACGTTGTACGTTACTTGTATGTTAAGCGCTTAGAAACATTGTATTAAGCGCTTTATAAATGTAATTTATTATTATTATTATTATTATTAATGAATTTACGTGCAGCTCTCCTTTTTGATATCTTAAAATGTGGATGTGAGATTAAAGGAGAATGACACCCAACAAACATTAGCTGATAATCTAATTCAAAACTGTCAGACAGTTAAACAAATATCTTGAGAATTGAGATTACTCATGTTTGATTACTTACAAAAACAATCTCTCCAAAGTTTTCAGTTCCCTAGAATCCCTAGCTTGCAAGACTTTTTCCCATGGGAGCTGCCTTTTATATTAAAATAGTGATGTCAGACAAATATTGACTGCTCATGAGGATGATGGTGGGAATTATCACTCCCAAGGTGGTGTTCATACCGGCCCTTCTTTCACCCCCGAGGTGAAGCCGAGGGGTGATAGAAGGGCCGATATGAACACAACCGAGGGATTGATAATTTCCTCCACCATCCGATTACAGAGCAGTCCATATATTTTTTATATACATGTACATGTACCTCATCCTTTTCATTGATTCATGAATAGGTCTAGAAAATAAATCTAATATCAAGAGTCTATATGCTCATCACAGTAATATATTTAGAGTATTTTGAAGCTCAAAACAGTTTCAAATATCCAACGCTAAAGGAAATACAATCTACTGTACATGTTTACAGGTACTGCAGTAAGGTCGATGCAGTTAATGCGGTCCTGCGTAAATTGCATGGCTTGAGCGCGCATTTGAAATCTTGTAGGCTGTATGTGTGCAAAAGTCGCGGAGGGGTAAGGAGTTCTATCACAGGGTATGATAGTAGCTATCAAACAGGGCTCAAACAGGGCTGACGGGGGCTCTTATTTTGATACAAATTTCCATTGAATTGGTACTCATGAAACTCCTAATTTCCTTGGTATTTTATCATTATCATTTATTTAAGTCGGCATTTTCCCTCTTAGAAATTTACTTGTTACATAGCTGTTATTGAGTTTTATCCCCGTGATGACATTCTCTCCATTTCTTCCCGTTCTGCACATAATGTCCTCCTCATTATTCGGGTCAAAATCTTATTTACATTCTTTCTTTACTTTTAGTCTTTACCATATCCTCTAAAACACAGGGGCGGATCTAGCTTTTTGCTTAGGGGGGGAGGGGGGGGGGGGGTTACCCAAATACGATGTGGAGCATCGTCCACGAGTTGCGTAGCGGCGAGGCGACTTTTGTTTGTTGCTATTTTGAACCCCAGTAAGTGATGTTTTCCTGGCATCTACTATCATGTGGAGCATCGTCCACGAGCCGCAAAGCGGCAAGGCAAATTTTTGGTACTATTTTGAACCCCCGTTAGTGATGTTTTCCTGGCATCTACTGACAGCTACTAATACTGTTTAGGTCTGGACACATGATATCATTTTTCTATGCACATCACATTTTCACTTGGAAGCCCAAAGGGGAGGTTTAAACTCCCTAAACCGCCTAGATCCGCCCCTGTAACATCTTTGGTCTTCTTCTTCTCAATATTGATTTACTGGTCGAGTTACATTATTTGCTGGTCTTTTAGAATCACCAGAATTCCAGAGGATTCACACTTTTCACAACGAAAAACATCTCCATGTCCTTGCACGATCGTCTCAAGCTCCAGCAGATATTAGGCGTTCAGCGTGCACACCAGTACTACCTGCGCAGTATAGCCACTGCTGACGGCCGCACTGCGAGCTTCCGTTGTTTGTATCGGTAATACTCATATCGAGATGGGAGAGATAGCGCCATCTAAGCCCCATTTCATTGGTTTAAGGTTTGAAAATTGTACATTGCCCAGTCTTTGATGTGATAAACATACAGTGTATATATATATGTGTACATAAATTTCCATGGCAACTGAACAAAGAAACAAAGAAACAAACAAAATTCACAGCTACATGTACACACATGCTGTACATTGCCCAGTCTTTAATGTGATAAACATACAGTGTATATTAGGTTAAATTTAGTTAGTCTGAATGGGGGGATTGGAAGAGATAAATTAGACTACCGGTATGTCTATTCTTAAAGAAAGCAGATTAAGTAAGATGCCAGTCACCATTCCAGATTGAATGTCAATGTTGTACTGAAAGCGAGAGAGATGTTAACCCATTTTACATATCTCCGTTTTTTTCTCCATTTTTCACCATTGATATTTTATGTTTGTTAAGAATGATCGAGAGAAATCAAAACAATAAAGTAAAAAATAACATGGTGCAGTTTCAGCATTTGTGCTCCTAGACCCTATATGTAAGTCATAATAAATTCATTAAAAGAAATTATGAATCAACTTTAATTGGCTTTAGTTAAACAAAATCCAGTCCACCTTATTCTAATTTTTTCTATTTCTTCTTTGTTTTTCTCCTCCTCCTCCTCCTCCTCCTCCATTGGCGACAATAGTCAAATTACTGACTAATCGCCAATAACTCAAAACACAACAACAACAACTTCTTCTGTGTATATTTTTCTCCACACAATCGCAATATCTGTCATTCCAAGAATGAGAACAAGAAGATAGACCAAGAAGATAGACCTGGAAGCTCGACTGCTGTCTCAGCATTCTTCCAGTATTTGTGGTAAAGGTAAAGGTAAGGTATATCTCAGACGAATTTATTTGTACTTACCTTTATTTTGATTTGGCAGGACTTTGGACTGTGTTTCGTGCAATATTTTCTGTTCATAAAGCACTAAACTCAGATCAGAGCTGCCCATTAATATCTTCCCTTTTCTTTTAATTCCATCCATGTTGGCTGATTTAACTCCTTTGGCTTGTTCCTTTTAAAAGTTTCAGGCAAAGAAAGGGTTAGTTTGGAAACTGTATGAAAGTGTAGTTACATACATGCAGTTGATTCCCACAGCGAGCTATTGTCACTCGCGTCTGAGGGTCACTCGCGGTTATTCTACCGCTATGATTCGGGCGACTCGATGAGGTGTCAACATGCTAAAATCTCGGCATGATCGGTTTCGGCGCGTCTTGTCGCTTTTCTCAGCTCCCAACGACCCTTCCAAGACTCGCATAAAATTATTAAAACCACTAACCAGAACAGCTTTTCAAATTTCCAGCACAATGTCAAATGATGATATATGGTATATTCGTTGCACTGGTAAAAAACAGTCAAATTTAGATGATTTTTCCTTATGGGTATACGCAAGGTTCCCGGAAACGTTATGGTTTTCGTTAACCACCCTTGCACGTTAAGAACCCATTGCACTATTCGTATAAGAGTAGGGGGAAACCCCGGTGTAATGGTCCACCTGCACACCCCAATCAGGCCGAGTATACGGCATCTGCAAGAATTTTCAGTATTGAAGGAGGCAGATTATCTTGAAGAAGAAGAAGAAGAAGAACACAAGGAGGTAGACTTAACCCAAAGAAGAAGAAGAAGAATGTTGCTTACTTCCGCATACCACAACGAAGTTTCGTAGCCTGCCAATGCACTATCATAACACAGCTGATAGAAACGTAGTCTGTATTTTCAAACTCAGTTTTTAATTTACAAAACAACATTTTCATTTAATCAGTAAAAGTCATAGAGATATATACTACTAACACTAGAGGGCGTACTCCCTCAAATTGCTGTTCCGAGCTGGAGCGTTGGCCGCCATTACTAAGGAGGGCAGAAAAACGAACGACCCAACAAGATACTGTGCACAACATACGTGGAAAATTTGAAGAAGCCAGGTTCGTGCGTTGCATTTGGTTGTTCGAACCGAAGAAAGAAAGGAAACTGCATAATATTTCACAAGTAAGTTCTTCTTAATGTTATGTTGATTAAATAAGGAGATTTTAGAGCTAAAAATGTAGTTTATGCGGGTATTGTCTCATGACAAGCCACCGCAGCGCAGCTAACGTTCCTGCAGTGCTCAGCGGAGCGCGCCAGTCCACGCCCCCCGGGCTGGGGCGGGCAGGCATGGGTCAAGGTTTTGGGGGGCAGTGATGGGAAAATTCTGCTGCGCTGGAGTCGCAACTCCAAGAGTCAGAGAGTCCAACTCGGAAATATTAACTCCATGACTGAGCTTGATCCTATTAACGAAAGCCAAGTTTAGAATATATAATTAACTTTATCTTATCTAATTTCAAGATAAAAATCAAATGTCAACTTCTTTATATTTTAACTAGAGTCTAGATCTAGGGTCTAGACTAGACTCTAGATCTAGATCTAAATACTCTAATTTCTAAAGCCTGAAAGGCAAAGATAGGCTAGCCTGCCATATTTCACATCACCGGAGTTATCCAACTAGGCTAGGCTAGCCTAAAAAGCCCACCGCACACTACACTATTTCTATCAAATTTGCTTATGACTTGCTGACATCATTATTAAATACTGTTTCGCGATTGTGGCTGGAAGCTGCTTTCAGTTTCAGTCTTAAAAATCATATGGAATAGCATGAATAGTAGAACAATTTTCATGTTATGAGAAGAAAACTCATTTTTGTTTCCATTTGCTTTTATTGTAATGCAGAAATACACCCAAGAGAGGAAAAGGATGTTACACACCACTCCTTCCTAGTGCTGTGCCTACTGTCTTTCCTGGACATCCTCCCTATAAACAGACCCATGGCTCAAGACTCCCAGCAAAACCATGTACAACATCCAAAAGAGTTCCCGTGCCTCCAAAGAAACCCTATGACATTACAAAAGAACATGACTATTCTTTTCTGTCTGAGTTGATCAGAAACTGAAGATAACCAGACAGCAACTGCAAGATGCAAGTGGTGAAACAGAAGGTAAACAGGAGAGATGGAAAAACCAGGACTCTCTTGCAGGAAGTCCACGAAAGCAAGCTCATTAGCCAGGATCAGCTTGACCTACTTCAACACAACTTTGGAGAGAACGCATTTACAGAAAACCCCAATTTTGTCTTATTTCATCAATATTTGTTTTCAAACATATTTGTTTATGAAAACCTACAGAATGTTAAATGGCATCCTATTTCACATTATACAATTTAAGTGAAATTTTGCCGTCAAATTTTTGGGGCTCCAAACACTTTAGAGGGGCTTTAATACACATGTTCCAGCATTTTACAAGTTTCAAGTAGTTGTAGGACATGACGTCTAAATTCACATCACAGGGATTGTGTCTGGTGTGGATTGGCTACGATGTAAATAGGCTTTCTTGATCTGGAGAATGATACTATAGTGACATCTTGTGTTTTACAATTACAACTGTTCTGTAGTCTATACACTGTTGCAAATGTTGAGGAGACCAGGGCTTAAAGCCCTCCTTGAAGTCAGGAAAACCTGTTTTTTTCTCTTTTTTATAGTGAGCAAAATTCCTCAGTCTATGCAAAAAAGAAAACATAGAACTTAATTTGTACAAACTACAGAGACAGATCAGTCTTTTATATTTTGCCTCTTGTCTGCATAGCTTATCCACTGGATGATTGACTGTGAAGCCGTTTAAAACTGGAGAGAGCTTTCAATAATCTTCAAGAAAAACAAAACAATCTGAGACTTTTGTTCTGTGTAATGAAATAAAATTCTTGGGACACATTGTGATAGTTGCACAACTTAACCATAATGTTCCGTTCGTTAACTTTACACAAAGGCAAACTAAAGTGGAACTTAGAAGAGTTGATTACATTAGGGGTAAAAAATATGTAGTTGTTGTGAGGTACACTGTATTTGAATATTTACTCTATAAGCTTCATAATTGTACCTGCTGTATCTGATTCAGTTGCTCTAATTTTTGCAAATTATTTGCACTCTACATGTGCTTTGATTCTGCAGGTTTAGATAACCTGAGATAAACATGTACGGTAGACCTTTTTTATAACATTGTCTGGATTGCTCTCAACCAAGTGATTTGCATCATTAACGATGAAAAGCAAGAAATTCACATCAAGTGAGCCACGTTTTCGATACGGTAAACGAGGAGAATTCACAGATGTGTGGCAATTGAAAATCTTTGTGTAATGCACAGTTGCACACCTTATACACACCCATAGATCTTTTTTGTACATAGGTTTGAATTTTGGCCCAAAATGGAAAACTGCTTTTGAAGAGATTTGATAACAGAACAATTATATGGAATAATGTCACTAGATGTAAACCCATAAGATTGTGCACTCTTTTGCTATCTAGTATATCTACTGTGTAAATTTGAGGGTAATCAGTTTCAAAACTATTATTATTCCCTGATGAATAATGATGTCAAAAGACCTTGTTACTATGAGGTTTCAATGAATGGTGTATTGCAGTATCCTGAGATGTAACATGCAAGTGTCTTCAATTATAGTTCTTCATAGCAATACAGGTAACTTGGAATATATATGCTCAATTACTATTTCTGGTTTGCATTTATTTATTTTATTATTC
This sequence comes from Strongylocentrotus droebachiensis, assembly GCA_035222895.1. Classification (NCBI taxonomy): domain Eukaryota; kingdom Metazoa; phylum Echinodermata; class Echinoidea; order Camarodonta; family Strongylocentrotidae; genus Strongylocentrotus; species Strongylocentrotus droebachiensis. The sequence continues at coordinate 232,320 of JAVYIG010001198.1, forward strand.
GATGAAATGTCTTTGTAATTAGTAAATTTGGGGCTAAAATCTGAGATGTTGTTTTTGCAATGTCTGTCCTTTCAATTGTGATGTATTATAGCAGTATATAATGTCCAATAAAATGTCAAAACTTAAATGCCTATGCTGTAGAATATTCAACACACGTGTGGTAATAAAAGGTTCATTTATTCATTTTTTTTCTTCAAATCAAATTATCATAAGTATATTCTCTAAAAACTGGCTGATGAAGAAAATAAGAAATATACTGTATCAAGGAGAATATTATTTATGGAGAAAAAAAGTGGTGTGAATAAATAATTATTACATCAATGATCAGCAGTTTTTAAATAATATTTATTTCTAGTGAACTGTAAAGAATTGAATTATTCTTTCAGACATATAGAGATTTTCGAGAGAATAGGTGAAAGACAGAAGGTGTGAATTTAAAAGAGTGAGAGAAGAAGAAAAAGAATGTTTGGATGAATGATTGAATGAATGATTGGATGAGTAAATAACATAATTTTTAAAAATAAATGTGTATAATTCTTTCCTTCCCCCTCTTCCTATCTTCAGTATCGTCCTATATCTGCATTTCCGTTATCTACCTATCCTTCTATATTATATCTATCTATCCATCTTATTATGTGTCTAGCTATCTATGTACCTATCTCTATCCAAAATATATAAGTATCAATCTGTTTATAATAGCCATAAACATAAAATGAATATATTACCTTTAAAGCGTTTTAAATCAATAAACCCTGGCTCTCATAATAACTGAATTAGAAAGACATTGGCCCTGTAGCATAAAACTTTGTTTAATATCATGACATAAATATCAAATACAAGTCCCAAATGCTTGATTCTGATTGTTTGAAAGCCAAGTAATATTTGATGTCATTATATCACAGTTTTATATTGACAAAGAGGAAGAAAAATTGAAGATGTACTGAAATATAAATAGCTTTTTGTGTCCCTTTTACCTCACCATAACACCCGTAATTAATCTTGACCTACATCAGATACCATGACTGAGGCATGAGTAGGGTTCATGCATTATGCAAAATACCACAATTATAACGTTTCATACTCGAAAACTGAAAAATCAACCCCAAATATAAAGCTTTATATTGCATATCAGTAGCACAGTTTCGAAGGGAACATCCGGGTATTTCTCGAAGTTGTGCCCTCCTTAGTAATGGCGGACCACGCTCCATGCGCGCACAGAGCTTTGAACGGGCGCGTATGACGAGTCCGCTCTCTAGCCTTATTAAGTATATATCTCTATGGTAAAAGTACAGCTTTAAAAAAAAAAGATTATCTTTGTAACTTGGATAAATAATACCATGTTTTAAGTTTTCACGTACAATATAATGAAAAGTAATTTCTAAGTCAGATTAGTTGCTATGTCTGAATTTAGACTAAAAAGTTTTTGTTCCAAATTAAATGATCGTTGATAAGATCATAGATGGCGTCCTTACTTCCAATCGACTCTCGCAATTTGCTCGCGAGCTGTATGTCTATATTATGCAGGGAGGTGTTTTAACTCTCATATCCCTGGACCCTGGTCTATGCATCGCAATGATTACATAATGCAACGAATAAACGATGGCTTAATCATATTCTATGCTGGTGCACTGTAGATTCTCTCGTTATTTATATAGATCTACTCACGCCGCAAACTAGTTGTCGCCTTCCCACCCAACGTCAATATGCTACGACCCCTGATTATTAGGCCATAATTATATTCTTAATAGTATTATACATTTTCGCTACAAGGACACGATCAAGAGGAACCTTAAGCGGAGGCAAATTGAAACCAAGACTTGGACAACTGCTGCAGGCCAGCGAGCTGTATGGAGAACAGCTGTAAAGTGAAAATGAAGGCGGTCATTGTCGCTTCGCGACAGACAGCTACTACTACTACTACTACATTTTCTATAAATGATTTGGCTTACGTAATTACATAACTGAACCTCAAAGGGCCTTCAAAATAATAAACTCAAAAGCAAACCGAAATTCGTTCCATTTCTTTCTAGTTAGGCCTATATATTCAGCGATGGCATTACATCAAGAAAGACAGAAAGATAAAGTGATTGCAGTAGGCCCAATATTGCGCTATGTCGGGGGCGTATACAGGAACGGGGCAGTGCCCTGCAATCGAATGAGCTGGGGAAAAGGGGAAGGGATGTATATTATGTGCGAGAGAGACAGAGAGATAGAGAGAGAGAGAGAGAGAGATAGATATAGAGATAGACACACAGAGAGAGATTGATAGACAGAGAGAGAGAGAGAGAGAGAGAGAGAGAGAGGGTGGATTGAAAAATGCAAACAATATCTTGAGAGGATAACTCATGATAGCTTTTATAAAGTCATCGTTTTCAATTAATTTTGGTCTTAAATAGGAAAATTGAAGGGGATGGGGGGAGTAGAATCAGAAGAAGAAGAGAAAAGAAGAAAAAGAAGAAGAAAGAGTAGTAGAAGAAAATGAAGATTAACATATACGATTGATATTTGGATTCAGAAAAAGAAACACCCCCACCGCTTAAAACTGTGATGAAGAAGGAAAAGAAAAAGGAGAAGAAGAAACGAAAGCAGACGGAAATGAAGAATTAGTATGAAAAGAAGAAGGAGAAGGAGTAGATGAAGAAGGGAAGGAGAAGAAGAAGAAGAAGAAGAAGAAGAAGAAGAAGAAGAAGAAGAAGAAGAAGGAGAAGAAGGGAATAAGATTTGAAGAAGGTGGGAAGAAGATGAATATAGTACAGAAGAAGGAGAAGAAGAATGAGAAGAAAAAGAATGCAAAATATGGTAGAAGAAGACGAAGGAGTAGAAGAAGAAGGGAAGGAGAAGAAGAAGAAGACGAAGAAGAAGTGAAAAAGAAAAAATGAGGGGGAGGGGAGGGATGATGTGTGAACTGTCTTACCGTACTATTTTCTCGCGGCTGTCTCCTATGCCCTATTTGTATATTCTCCCTTCTTTATTTCATCAATATTATTTTGCGGTCCATATTGCTCCGGTTGTCTCATTTTCGCTCGCTGGAACATTGCCAGCACTAACCACTGACCTCTACCTCCTGGACGGATCATCGCCCATTCCCATTCACTATACGTTACGTAATAAACGGCTGTATTGTCTGACCGTTCATGAATATTCATGTTTTTGCTTACCTCGGCAAAATGTTTGCTTTTACGAAATGGAAAAATGACGGTGGGGGGTTGGATGAAATGGACATAATGAACCAAGCAGAAGTGATCTATGATAATTCAAGTTCAAGTTCAAGTTCAGTTTTATTTCACATCCAATAAAAACTTACAGCATTATAACATTCAAAATACAATTATACAAAATTCAATATATATAGAATATAATACGAACAAATAAAACAACAAAATAAAACAACAACAGTAACACTAAAAATGATTAATGGGTGGAGTAGGGATGTGAGGGACCAGAAAAGGCCATTGACCTATCTAGGCTGGTCCCCTTTTTCTACAACCCCAAAAGTAAAATCTTCAGTAATTAAAAGCAAAATATTGACAATATAGACATTACATTAACTAAGACATATACACTGGCGTACTGGTGGGGGGGGGGGGGGGGCTAGGGGGGGCGCCAGCCCCCCAAATAAAATTGAACCATGACTTATTTTCACAAGTAATGTATAAATGTTCGTGATATAACATGATTTTCAACGAAATGCTATAGTTTCTCCATTATTTCTTGCAAACTGACCCATTCCCAAATAGCCAGGAAGAGCATATGTTTTTTATAGTCACTAAGGGCCTTATAGTGACCACTAACAGTAACACTAATTCCTTTCCAGAAGCTACTGTGCAAAGCACTGTCGGGAGATAACATGCTACCCACCACTCGGGCTGAGCATGCACAGATTTGCGAACGAGCGTTCCATACTTACATCATGTAACACTGCACATATACCGATAAGGGGCCCAGTGGGGGAAATTGAATTCAGACAAGATTAAGAGTAGAGAACGGTACAACGAATCGTCTTCTTTCTCTAATAATTTGATGAAACGGCAAAGCTTCCGCGCTTCGCGCGGGAGGGGGGGGGGGAACTAATTTCAGACTAGGATTTAGAGTCGAGAACGGTACAACGAATCGTCTTAATCTTTCTCCAATAATGTCTGAAATGATTTCAGACATGGATTAAGAGTAATAATTAAATGAAACGACAAAGCTTTCGCGTGGGAGGGGGGAACTGAATTTAGACAAAGACACAATAAAACGATTCGTCTTCTTTCTCTAATAATTTAATGAAACTTGAAAGCTTCCGCGTTTCGCGCGGGATGAGCGAAAATGAATTCAGACAAGGATTAAGAGTAATAATGTATTGAAACGTCAAAGCTTCCGCGCTTAGCGCGGGAGGGGGGGGGGGGGGGGGGACTGAATTCAGACAAGGATTAAGAGTCGGGACCGGTACAATGAATTGTCTTCTTTCTCTGATAATTAAATGAAACGTCATAGCTTCCGCGCTTCGCGCGGGAGGGGCGAAACAAGAATTAAGAATCGAGAACATTACAACGGATCGTCTTCTTTCTCTAATAGTTTAATGAAGTGTCAAGGCTTCCGCGCTTCGCGCGGGAGGGGGGGGGGGAAACTGAATTCAGACAAGAACACGATACAACGAATCGTCTTCATTCTCTAATAATTTAATAAAACGTGAAAAGCTTTAGCGCTTCGCGCGGGACGAGCGAAAATGAATTCAGACAAGGATTAAGAGTAATAATGAATTGAAACGCCAAAGCTTCCGCGCTTAGCGCGGGAGGGGGGGGGGAACTGAATTCAGACAAGGATGAAGACTCGGGACTGGTACAATGAATCGTCTTCTTTCTCTAATAATTAAATTAAACGTCATAGCTTCCGAGCTTTGCGCGGGAGGGGCGAAACAAGCTTTAAGAGTCGAGAACAGTACAACGGATCGTCTTCTTTCTCTAATAATTTAATGAAGTGTCAAAGCTTCCGAGCTTCGCGCGGGAGGGGAAAACTGAAAACTAACTTAGTTCCTGGCCCCGGGTTTAAAGGCTTAAATTTGTAGACATTTGGACATTTGCATTTTTATATTTGTCGGTAATAATATTGGTGGCTCGTTTTGTCGTTAATCGGCGGCGTCTACACCCTCCCCCCCCCCCCCCCCCCCCCCCCCCCCCCCCCCCCCCCCACCCCCCTCCCCCACTGAAAAAGATCTAGCGACTCCCCTGATAACGACACAGTTTATACACTCGAGATAATTTTTGCAAGTACTACTGGTGAAGTACCGGACCACCGTCTTTGTGCATTGTGCGGCATCAAAGCATAATTTATACAACGTCTCACGACGTGACAGATCACTTTTCTCTAACTTCTAACTAATCAGAGGGCCTCTTTTTTTTCCATGAAGTGTCGGTGGACATTATTGCGCCAAATGTGGTTCTCAAATTGCAAAAGATTCCTACTCTTGTAAGGGGTAGAAGAAAGCAATTTTACGTCATATATGCCTGAAAAATGCGTCTAATTTGGTTCTAAAATTGCAAATGCTTCTTACACTGGGAGGGGGCCAGAACTCCCTCCCAGACCCACCCCCTGCTTGGTCGCTCTGCTCCCTCGCCGTTAAAGCCTCGTTCTGTTGCTTCATCGTTTTACATATATTTCACCCCATGCCATTTTGTGCCCCCCCCCCACCCCGGTAAGAAATTCCTGGATCCGCCACTGATGCCCATACCCCTTGAGCTTCGGGGGGCTTTGCCCCTAGACCCCACTTTGAGAAACGTAATTCAGCGGGGCCTGCATGTTAGAGTGGGGTGATTCGGATTTTTTGTTGTCAGCCCCCCCAAACGTTTTTGCTCATTACGCCACTGGACATATATACACACATACAAGGACAGGCAGAATTAATATAAGCTAAAAAAGTATATTGTAACTTGATATTTGTTTGTGTTTAAAATTACGCTTAAAACTAGACAATGTTGGGCATGCTTTGAGAGAATCTGGTAAGTTATTATGGATCCTTTATATTTTATTACTGTTCTTGACAAATTATAGCGAAATGAAGGAACATAAAGTTTGTGTGAATTTCTAGTACTATATTGATTTATATCTCTATTAAAAATAAAATAATTATTAAAACAATCAGGTAAAGTAGTTATATTGCTTCTTATCCTTCGTGTGCTTGACCTATAATCTTAAAATCGCTTGGCAAACTGAGTCCAAAGTTCGACTTGTTTCACATGTGACGAGCTTGCCAGCTATTTTGATCAAATTACGGTGGATGAAATTTCAAAAGTCAATGGGACGTGAGGGTTCCAATGAAAGAGCTAGTACGTCGGGGTGGATGTGCTTTTCGTTTAAACAAAAATGAAATTGTAACGATTTTATTTGGTAAAATTCCATATAATAGGCTAACATGTTAGGCTGCTGACTCTGACGATAGGGGCGTTGTGAAATGAGACTACCGGTAAACGGAGCTATATGATTCGATAAGAGGGGTGGGGGGGGGGGGGATAGTCCCCTTCCTCTAGTAGCTTCACCACTGCATCATGTTTTCATTTCCATCTAAGCAATCATTTATTGTATTTTCTAAATTATATCCCAAATCAAAGCCTTTATTTCATTCATTATTCTTTATTATTCTCGACTCTCTCTCTCTCACAAACACACACACACCCTCCCCTCTCTCTCTCCTACCATGGACCTACTCTCTGTCTCTCCGTGCCTCCTAGGCCTCGGACAGGGGGGTGGGGGGGATTACAACCTTGTCTTTTTTTTAGGGGCGAGCATAGAATTTTACTAAAAAGTTAACTGTTCTGAAAGTATGTGGGGACTGTTTTTTAGTTCCTTCTTTCTTTTAGTTGTTTGCTTATCATATTTTTGTTGGATGAGTGATCCCCCACCCCCAGTCAGAGAATCATGGATATGCCACGGTCATCATTAAAACCATTCCCTTGATTCATCAATAGTATTCCAATGCATTTCATTCTAGTTTTAAAACATCATCTTACAATCTCTATTCAAACCATTCCTCTTTTTCCCATCACAAATAATATTCACAGGAATGTTGGGCAACTCAAATTTTAGTTACAGACAAGCTATACACGATGCTATTTCTTATTACACTCAGCATAAACTTTATTAAACAATTCACTTATTTAGTTCTTTGATTATTAATCACATGCAAATATCTATTAACTCAAGAGAATTCCACATCATAAATCTCATTCATTTTATATTTAGTTATAGAAAACAAACATCTGTGAAAATATTTCAGTTAAAATTTAGTACAAAAATAATAAATTCAATAAATTTTTGTATGAGCAATGTTAGAAAATATAGATTTTCATACATTAGTGACCGTACTGCTTATCGTTAAACATGATTTCACACAATATATTTTTCAACTTCACACATTTGATCAGAATATCGATATTCAGTATACTTCTTAATGAAGAATCAATAAATACTTACGGTACTTCTAATTACCTTTCATTTCATTGTTTAACATTTGGTACTTTTTTTAAAATCTTCACATGATTCTAATTCAAATGTATTGAAAATAGATTGATTAATTGATTGATTATTATTTAATCTCGTCAAAATAGATATTCACGCACAATAATGTGACATTCACATTTGAATAATTTAAATTCGATACATTTTTCCAAGGTAAGAAATTAAGTTACACGCTTAGTACAATGACTATGACATTAAATATCACACATTAGTGTTTTCTTGCATTATAGCTGGTTGAGAGACATAGTTGCGTCACCGGCAGTCACATGTGATTGGTCAGTCATTTTCTGGAGCCCTGAATAGTTCCCTCCCTGTAGAGATTGTATGTCAGACCTGCCAACTTCTGCAGTTCAAAAACTGTATTCTGTAATCCCAAAAGTTGTATTCTTAAAAATAAACACGGACTGTTATGCGGATCAACGCCTCTTGCAGTTCCTACATACAGGAAGAATTTTTTTTATGGATCATTGGTTGAATATGCACGATTTCGTCACGACTGGTGTGTTCGATGAACCAATGAACATTCCCAAATTGCAGATGTGAGATGCTTTATAGGACAGAATGGGCATTTTGCCACTGAAAATGACACACACACACACCAAAAAGAAAAAGTTTTTGAAAACGTATTTTATTGAGGAAAATCGTATTTGCTTCTAAAACTCGTACTAAATACGACTAAATCGTACTGGTTGGCAGGTCTGGTATGTGTGTGTGTTGGTGGGGGGGGGGGGGGGGATTCAGAGCTCCATGATTTATCCTATGACCATGTACGTGAACAAATTTCACAACTATCTTCAAATCTAGCAACTGCCCCTCACAATCATAAGTATGAACAAGTTAAACTGGCAACTCAACTACATAATGGTATAGAAAAGTGCCCTTTGTTAAGGCATTAATCTTCATTACTGAGTCCATCAAAGAGGACCTTAAGCCGTCGGTCCCCTGGTTACATACTAACAAGCTTTCAAATACTTTCTGAGCAGTCATGTCAAACAAAAAAACAAAATTTAAGATTATAGAGCAAGTTACAAGGCACTGTTGGGTTTATCCAGGGAACAATGAATAGATTTGCCTCTAATTCCATATTTTTGGCAATTAATTAAGGCAAGAGGTGATTTGAAGGCAAATATGTTATTACTGGTATATTTGTTGAAAAGTTTAATTTGAATAAAAATATTTGAATTTAAAAAAAAAATCTATTTTAAGTATAGCAGCATATATATTAGTTATCTCTGATTTCTATGTTGTATATGATATTTTCTTGTCAAGTTATACATCATGATAATCATCAAATAATTACACACAACATGGAAACTGAAGAAAAAAAACAACGACATCACAGTAGTTCTTCGAGTATACACCAAAACTCTAAATCAAACAATAATATATCAAACAATATTTTAAACAAAATCTAACACCCCCAAAATTATTGTTTCATTCCACATGTTATTCTTACAGTTCAAAGCCTGTTATAATTGCAGTGATAATCAATTTGTCTGACTTTTCAAGAAATCTTCTTTTGATATCAGAATGAGGTGATGACAAGCTCTATCTATACAATAATGGTTTACAGTTATTTCTATTACCGGTATCTCATCTCTCAAGCTAACAAAATCATCATGAATACACTTTCCAACATTGAACAAGGAGACGGCGGATGGAAATTACAGTGCATGGGTTTGGCATGGGTCCACAGTCATTGTCATAATTGTGATAGTCTTCACTGTGTTATACAATGGAACCAGTCTATAAAAACCACCCAAAGGGAGACACAAAAAGTGGTCTTTACAGACAGGTGGTCTGTATGTACAGGTTCCTTAAGTACGTGTTTCAATAAGAAACCATTTTCAAGGGAAACAAATAATATGGTCTCTGTAGACAGGTGGTCGCTAAACCAGGTTTGACTGTATATAGTATTTCAGAACAATTTATTTCCTTCTGCTAGGCACATGGTGACACACTGACAGTACATTACAATAGTTTGGAAGGTATATAGAGTAATAAGTCAATTCCAAGCATTATGCAATTACATTTCCACAGAATTTTCAATTTTGGAAAAAAAGAACAGTATGGACATTCTAAGAAAAATCTACAAAATGAATGATATGATATAGTATAAACATATATTATACCGGTACGTTCACAACAGATGAGTTTGGTATCAATTATTCATCAAATTCATAAAAGATTAAAATTGAAATAATTATGTTATGAAATGACCAAAAAAGATAACTTCTATGTCATTTTGTAACAAACCTATGTAAAATTCAATGTTTCATGAATGGTAGATGCGAGACCCAAAATGCTGTGAAAGTACCTCATATTAGTTGATACAGTATTTCATCTCATTAATTTGTAGAATTTTATCAAAATGTGTATGATATTCTTTATTAAAAACAGGAAATTCTCTGGAAGTGGCATCCCGTAACACTTGGAATTGCACAATAGAAATCAGGGACCCGTTTCACAAAGCCTTTTTCAATGACAAATGACCCCCCAAAAAAATTCAGTGACACATCTGCTCATAACCAATCAGAAGCAAGTATTTCAGTAGCTTATAACAAACACTGTCATATTTCATTGATGGCAAGTTTTGTGAACCCCCCCCCCCCCCCCTCCTGCAGTCACTGATCACGGATGTTAGATAATGGAGAGTCTCCTATCCGCCTCCACACCGTATTTGGCCTTGTTGTCCTCAAAGAGTTTGATGAGGGCGTCCTTGTATTTCTTGTGAAGCGCTTGGATCTCTTCCGATGTCGGGTTGAGGTTCTTCTCCACCGGGATGGGCTCACCAACTGGAAGTAATGAATGAACAGAGAGAAAAGAACAAAATACTTGAAAAAATAAGGAAATGAGGATATAGCTAGGTCTTTATTAAGAGAGTAACGCACTGAAATAGTACATTACATGTAGCCCAGACATATATGTAATATTTTCCTTCCCAGCGGGAACCGAATCCTTTATACCAAGCAACTGGAAGTAATGAACATAGAGAAAGAAAAAAATTGAACCAAAAAGAAAATGAGGATAGGTCTACAAGATATTAAAGCACTAAAATGTAGCTCGGACATACATGTAATCATTTCCTTCTTAAATTCTATTGAAACATTAATGAATAGCAGGGGATACAAGCCACTAACTGAACTACAGTAAAACCTGAAACATTCATTAAGGGTGATGAGACTAATGTTCATGGCAAACAACACTCACTTATTGCAAAAATTCAATGTTGTGTCAGTTGTAATTCAATTATTTTGTGGCATGAAACTTATGTGAATCCTAAACCCTCACAAAATTTGCAAACATTTCACGTCTGCGCAAAAATTCTGAATTTATATCAGAATATGGGCAATGTTTCTAGCTTAAAAAGAAAACAGGTGGATTCTCTCAAAACTAATTCCTCAAGGCAACCACTCACTGATTGTATTAATATTCTTTCTATAAGGCATGAATCCCACGCTGTAGTTAAAGATTCCTCGCCCGTGGTAGAGAGGAGGGGCGAATCCAATCCACTTGGTAAGCATGCCCTGAAACCTTCTGAGGAATGAGCCCTCGGGGTTGGGAATCTGTTCATAGATGTCCGTCTCGCCAAACGAGTAGACTGGCACTAAATGGGCACTGTTGGAAAAGAGGTAAAGTGAATCTTGGCAATATTATCAATTGAAATACATGTATACACAGTAAGTAATAAAATGAGTAGATTCACAAGAATAAAATGAGTGGATTCACAAGAATAAAATGAGTGGATTCACAAGAATAAAATGAGTGGATTCACAAGAATAAAATGAGTGGATTCACAAGAATAAAATGAGTGGATTCACAAGAATAAAATGAGTGGATTCACAAGAATAAAATGAGTGGATTCACAAGAATAAAATGAGTGGATTCACAAGAATAAAATGAGTGGATTCACAAGAATAAAATGAGTGGATTCACAAGAATAAAATGAGTGGATTCACAAGAATAAAATGAGTGGATTCACAAGAATAAAATGAGTGGATTCACAAGAATAAAATGAGTGGCTTGACAAGAATAAAATGAGTGGCTTGACAAGAATAAAATGAGTAGATTCACAAGAATAAAATGAGTAGATTCACAAGAATAAAATGAGCGGATTCACAAGAATAAAATGAGTGGATTCACAAGAATAAAATGAGTGGATTCACAAGAATAAAATGAGTGGCTTGACAAGAATAAAATGAGTGGCTTGACAAGAATAAAATGAGTAGATTCACAAGAATAAAATGAGTAGATTCACAAGAATAAAATGAGTAGATTCACAAGAATAAAATGAGTAGATTCACAAGAATAAAATGAGTGGATTCACAAGAATAAAATGAGTGGATTCACAAGAATAAAATGAGTGGATTCACAAGAATAAAATGAGTGGATTCACAAGAATAAAATGAGTGGATTCACAAGAATAAAATGAGTAGATTCACAAGAATAAAATGAGTAGATTCACAAGAATAAAATGAGTAGATTCACAAGAATAAAATGAGTAGATTCACAAGAATAAAATGAGTAGATTCACAAGAATAAAATGAGTAGATTCACAAGAATAAAATGAGTAGATTCACAAGAATAAAATGAGTAAATTCACAAGAATAAAATGAGTAGATTCACAAGAATAAAATGAGTAGATTCACAAGAATAAAATGAGTAGATTCACAAGAATAAAATGAGTAGATTCACAAGAATAAAATGAGTAGATTCACAAGAATAAAATGAGTAGATTCACAAGAATAAAATGAGTAGATTCACAAGAATAAAATGAGTAGATTCACAAGAATAAAATGAGTAGATTCACAAGAATAAAATGAGTAGATTCACAAGAATAAAATGAGTGGATTCACAAGAATAAAATGAGTAGATTCACAAGAATAAAATGAGTAGATTCACAAGAATAAAATGAGTAGATTCACAAGAATAAAATGAGTAGATTCACAAGAATAAAATGAGTAGATTCACAAGAATAAAATGAGTGGATTCACAAGAATAACATGAGTGGATTCACAAGAATGAAAATGAGTGGATTCACAAGAATAAAATGAGTGGATTCACAAGAATAAAATGAGTGGATTAACAAGAATAAAATGAGTGGATTCACAAGAATAAAATGAGTGGATTCACAAGAATAAAATGAGTGGATTCACAAGAATAAAATGAGTATATTCACAAGAATAAAATGAGTAGATTCACAAGAATAAAATGAGTGGATTCACAAGAATAAAATGAGTAGATTCACAAGAATAAAATGAGTAGATTCACAAGAATAAAATGAGTGGATTCACAAGAATAAAATGAGTAGATTCACAAGAATAAAATGAGTGGATTCACAAGAATAAAATGAGTAGATTCACAAGAATAAAATGAGTAGATTCACAAGAATGTGAATACAGTCAAACCTATATCTATTAACGCCACCCAAGGGAAACAGAACAAGAAGCCACTGTAGACATGCAGCTTTTCTATACAGGTTCTACAACACACATTTCTCTCTCTCTCTCTGTCTCAGTATAGGACAAGGTTGAAAACCCTCAAGAAATCCATTAATCCAGGCTGGGGCAATTTTAACCCGTAGCCTATAAGGGAACCAGGTGATCCCTGTATTACGCCTATGAGAACGAGAGAATTCAGGATTTGATGGGTTAATAGCCCGGTGCATCACCTTCTGGAATGGACATGCATGATTCTTATAGCCTGTTAGTGATAGCTTGTTAATGAATGTGAATATAATTTCTATGGGTAGTGCAATAAGATATTGAAATGGTTCGAGAATGGATTTCTCGAAGGTCTTTGCAATCATGGTATGGTGTAGATGGAATGAAAAATGGATATTCTTGGGTATTGTTAAACTGCCAGTGTACATACAGTATCTGTCAGAAGGAAAGCTGGATATGCTTCACTTGTACTCATAAAGACAGTGTACAAACAACTTTAATCTTTAAGTATAATCCCTAAAAAAGATCCCTGCACAAAACTTTAATCATGCATTGCGTTATACATAGTCTTACTCATCAAGTCAGTGAATAAACAGATTGAAAGGTATGTAAAACTCCTTGCACAAACAAGTTGTCATGGAAAAAATGGGTAAGTAGCATAATTTCTGCCAAATTACATGAGCAGTGATTGAAGGAAGCACTTCTGACAATACTCCTGTTACAGATAGTAATTAATAGATTCAACATTCAAATTACTCTCATATAAGCTCCCAAGGGATCCCAAGCAATCAAGCTGTGCTTATCTTGAAGCCCTGGTCAGTTCTGTTTAAAATAGGTTCATATTTCTTCACGTATGTTTCAATGTATACTGATTTTTATCATGTACTTGGTACTTGGTTGTTGTTCCTCCATAAGATTCCTAGTGGAATTTAAACTGGAGGTCGTATGTATTCAGAACTAAAAAATAAATGAATTATATAAAAATAAACTACTTTACAATCTGAATCGGATACATACCCATGTTCCATCGCCTTGACGATGAAGCCCCTCCTCCTGTTAAGATAGACCTTGTTAGCATGGGGATGAGCCTCCAATGACTCAATGGCCCCGCCCACAACCAGCACCACTGCATTGCCTTTCCCATTCTCACCCAGGAGATAGTCTATACTCTCACGACTGCAGTCACACATACCTATACAAGGGTTAAAATCACACTCACATCAAATTTAAAGTTAATCTAGATTAAAGCTGGTATTCTTTTAATTCAACAATAAAGCTCCTTCTCTGAGCCTGAGAGCCTGGGGTGGCCACGCCTCTAATGACCCAATGCCCCCCCCCCCCACAACCAGCACCACTGCATTGCCTTTCCCGTTGTCACCCAAGAGATAGTCTAGACTCTCATGACTGCAGTCACACATTCCTGAAAATGATAAAAAATTGAAGCAGACTTCAAGCACATGTAACTTTAGTATAAATTGCGTATAAAATGAATGAGTTCACTTAAAGGTATTACAAAGTTTTGGGAAATTTTGAAAAATGGGTGGATAGTGATTCTTTACAATTTTGATATATTTGGATGCCCCTGTGGATGTATTAAAAACACTAGAATCTTTAGCCCCTAAAACACTTCTGCTTTCGAGAAAAATTGAATATAAAGATTTACCGGTGCTCCAGATAAATTTGATAAATTTCAAATAGCTCCTACGGCCGTACAATGGTAGCTGCGACCATGAAAATCTCAGAATATGTAGTTGTGGTATATAATTTCTGAACGGGAATAGCTAATCGGTCGATTTTAGTCAATAAACATTGTTTTATAGCTTAATTAATATCTTGACCTTGAGAGGGAGCTATACAACAAAGTGTTTATTTAGAGTCGATTTCGACTGCGACAACGATCAGTGAATATTGTAGGATCGCATATGCTTCCAATATGTTCATTTGAAGCAAATTCACGACCCCATACCAAAACTTTGTATTACCTTTAATCTTGTGAAAAAGGACTAATGTGAGATCAAGCATGAGAGAAATATGATCACAAATTCTCGTCAATTTTAGATAAAATGTTAGGTGTGCAGACATAGGGATCCCCTTTAAGCGGGACTGCACTACTTGTATCTACTTGCACCCTCTATATAGCAAACAGTGCCTAATCGGTGACCGCTGGTTTCCCATGATCCCCATTTTCCTATATTAATTGAAAGCTGATTTGATGAGATAACCACCTGCCAGTGACCACACAGGGAGGTCTAATCCCTCCTGGCCAAACTAGTGCAGATAGGCTTTAAGTAATGCTCTGTCTTTTCCCCACATGATAAAGTCTTTATCTGTCATTTACATCACCCGTAGACTCTCCGAGAAACAAGGGGGTATTTCCTGATTGGCCTGCAAGTCTAGTGTCAGCAAATTATGACCTCTACACATGCAATTAACTGATGACCCTCCCACTATAAACAAAAGAAAACAAGACAAGAAGTAGACAAACCAGAACTCAAGATGTAATCCCTGGCCAGCGGGAAATAGAACCATCCTCCCAGCGTCAGCAGGGCCGGCCTCATCCCGGGAAACTTCTCCGAGAAGCCGCACGCCTCCGTCCCGAAGCTGACGAAGGAACCCATGCTCATGACCCCGTGGGGGTGGAAGCCCATCAGGTAGTTGTTCTGCGGGTCCAGGTCCGCGGTCTTGATCAGGTTGATGGGAAAGTAGTTCCGCATGTGGACCCAGACCCTCCAGTGCCGCATCCAGTTGGAAGGGCGCCCGCCACGGACAGGCGTGTGACGGTCATAGTAGATCCATGCTATAAGCAGAAGGGTGATCCAGTAGTAGCTAGCAAGGGGAGAGAGTTGAAATAGAAAACTTGGATGAATGCTTTAAGATGGATTTAACTCTTAGTAAGATGTCTCCACCTCGATCGCACAGGCGTGTGACAGTCATAGTAGATCCATGCTAGAAGCAAAAGGGGGATCCAGTAGTAGCTAGCAAGGGGAGAGAGTTGAAATAGAAAACTTGGATGAATGCTTTAAAATGGATTTAACTCCTAGTAAGATGTCTCCATCTCGATCGCACAGGTGTGTGACGGTCATAGTAGATCCATGCTAGAAGCAAAAGGGGGATCCAGTAGTAGCTAGCAAGGGGAGAGAGTTGAAATAGAAAACTTGGATGAATGCTTTAAAATGGATTTAACTTCTAGTAAGATGTCTCCATCTCGATCGCACAGGTGTGCGACGGTCATAGTAGATCCATGCTATAAGCAAAAGGGTGATCCAGTAGTAGCTAGCAAGGGGAGAGAGTTGAAATAGAAAACTTGGATGAATGCTTTAAGATGGATTTAACTCTTAGTAAGATGTCTCCACCTCGATCGCACAGGCGTGTGACGGTCATAGTAGATCCATGCTATAAGCAAAAGGGGGATCCAGTCGTAACTAGCAAAGGAGGAGAGAGTTGGAATAGAAAATGCTTTAAAATGGATATTACTATTAGTAGATTTGTCTAATAATGTAGAGAATTCAGACATCTCATATAGGGCAGGCGTATGACAGTCGTAGTACTGTTCAATGAAAACACACGTTAAAATATTTATTATTGTTGCCAATTTGAAGAAGGGAAGTTGGCATACTGAACCCTTAAAAACTCCTTCCCTGAATGAGTTAATGTGCATTCACACATTAATACTAGTGTTGCCAATTTGAAGAAGGGAAGTTGGCATACTGAACCCTTAAAAACTCCTTCCCTGAATGAGTTAATGTGCATTCACACATTAATACTAGTGTTGCCAATTTGAAGAAGGGAAGTTGGCATACTGAACCCTTAAAAACTCCTTCCCTGAATGAGTTAATGTGCATTCACACATTAATACCAGTGTTGCCAATTTGAAGAAGGGAAGTTGGCATACTGAACCCTTAAAAACTCCTTCCCTGAATGAGTTAATGTGCATTCACACATTAATACTAGTGTTGCCAATTTGAAGAAGGGAAGTTGGCATACTGAACCCTTAAAAACTCCTTCCCTGAATGAGTTAATGTGCATTCACACATTAATACTAGTGTTGCCAATTTGAAGAAGGGAAGTTGGCATACTGAACCCTTAAAAACTCCTTCCCTGAATGAGTTAATGTGCATTCACACATTAATACTAGTGTTGCCAATTTGAAGAAGGGAAGTTGGCATACTGAACACTTAAAAACTCCTTCCCTGAATGAGTTAATGTGCATTCACACATTAATACTAGTGTTGCCAATTTGAAGAAGGGAAGTTGGCATACTGAACCCTTAAAAAATTCCTTCCCTGAATGAATTAATGTGCATTCACACATTAAAGCATCTTTGCTTATGATAGTTGGCCTCTGCATTTATCTTGATTATTTTTACTTACCCCCATACTTTCAAGCTTTCAATTATGCATTTTTTATTTGTGTGTATTAAGTTGTCACTCTTTATGTACTATTATTGTTATTTGAATGTTTTATATTTGATTTATCAATAAATGCAGAAACATCTGCTAAAAAAAAGGTAATATGTCCCTTTTGCAGCCAACCTCAAATTCTGTAGAACTTTGCAGGAATTATGAATATGTCATTTATGTCCTACAGTGTATCTGTGAAATTTAAACGTTAGCAGTGTCCTAATATTCAAATTATGCAAGGAAACCCGTTTACTTGCTAGACTTCACTGTCGGACACTAAGGAGTAACTGACTGGCTTTTTTTTCTCCTTTGGTAATAACATACATAAAATGAGCTGTAAAGGGTACATGAGCATCTGTCTACCGGTACATCAATAACCCACTTCTTGTGATGGCCAAAATTAAACTGATTGAATCTTTGTGCAGCATAAAACGTATGACCATTCGGTACAATGGTCTGAAAATCAAGACTATTATTTATTGGCTCTATAGCTCCTAAGTCGATTTGACAACTAATAGTCGTTATTTTCCCACTTGAAGACATTTTCAAGCCCCATCTTTTTTATGGAAGCTCTAAATTAGTATTATCTTTCAAATGCCGTTGGAATTTAACCTTTTCATTTTTTTGACCTGCAAATCGGACATAGTACCTTTAATACCAGTAATGCTGAATATATTACTCATTGCGGATATAGTATCGAAAATAATATCGCTAGTGATATTCGTTTGTCTCGCAATGTGGTCAATAAGGAATCTAAAAGATCACGACGTTTCGTATGCTACTGCAATACTTCGTCAGGTGATAAAAACTGTTGTAAGCAAGGGGCTTTTATACTTTACGGGAGGACCGTAAAGCGGTCTAAAATTCGATCGATAATTGGAACAATAACGCCCAATGCCTATTGGTCGACGCACACGGTGCGTCGACCAGTGTTGCTAATTTGAAGAAGGAACTTGACCTATGTAACAGTTTATTAAAACATTCCTGTCCTGAGTGTGTTAACACATACCTGTATGTCTATTCAGATATTTTAAAGCGTTGATCATCCAGATTGACTTTGGAAATTAACTAATTCCATTCTCATTCTGTCAAGATTGAGTTATGGATCACTCCACAGGGTTGGGGCAATTTGTGTGACATACCAGAAGTGAGAAACTATATCTCCTATCAATTGTAACAATGTTTGCTCAAATTGAGTTTTGCATAAAAAATTAAAAAGCATAGCCAACTATCTTCAGAAGTACTTAAAGGTAATACAAAGTTTTGGGAAATTTTGAAAATTGGGTGGATAGTGATTCTTTACAACTTTGATATATTTGGATGCCCCTGTGGATGTATTATAAACACTAGAAAGTTTAGCCCTTAAAACACTTCTGCTTTCGACAAAAATTGAATATAAAAATTTACCGGTGCTCCCGGTAAGTTTTGATAAATTTCAAAGAGCGCCTATGACCGCACAATGGTAGCTGCGACCATGAAAATCTCAGAATATGTAGTTGTGATAAATAATTTCCAAACGGGAATAGCTAATCGGTCTATTTTAGTCAAGAAACATTGTTTTATATCATAACTAATATCTTGACCTTGAGAGGGAGCTATACAGCATAAAGAGTTTATTATTTACAATTTCATAACTTTAGACTCGATTTCAACCGCGACAACGATCACTGAATAGTGTAGGATTGCATACAACCAATATGTTCATTTGAACCAAATTCATGACCCCTTACCAAAACTTTGTATTACCTTTAAGCTTTATGGTGAATCAATATCATGAAACCAGAGTTTAAGAATTGTTATATGAATATGATGTCCATGTAACGCTGGTAAAAGGAGAAATGAGTATTAATCAAAGATTTTGAAGAAAAGCAACTGAAACAGGAAAGATTCTGGTGGGGCACTACTATATATATATTCATTGCATAAAAATCTTCCAACAGATAATTTCATCTTCCCTGTGTAGAAGAAGATCTCATAACAATTTTGCATGTACATTGACATATTTTTTGCCCCAACCTAATGGAATGACCCTTATATCCAAACACTTACCTTGTGAAGAAAAGAAGATACGCTGATACGAGTATGGACAGCAGCCCTTGGAACATGAAGCACAACCACCATTGGAACACAGCAAGGGTCTCCAGACGCCGGTGGAGCGGGATCCGCAGGGGTGCGAGTTCTAACCCCATCACCTTCCGGGACCTGTGGGAGAGGGAGAGGGAGGGAGGGAGAGGGAGCGAGAGGGAGGGAGCGAGAGCGAGGGAGAGGGAGCGAGAGGGAGGGAGAGGGAGGGAGAGAGAGAGAGAGAGAGGGAAAGGGAGGGAAGCAAGGGGAGAGGAAGATATGAATGGAGAGAGAGAGAGAGAGAGAGAGATAGAGAGAGAAGGAGGAGGAGAAGAAAAAAGAAGAAAAGGAAGAAGAGCGAGGGATAGGGAAGGGACAAAATGAGGAAAATGTTAAAGTTGCTTTATAAAAAATAACAACAAAATGAAAAAGCAAATGGTTACCATTATGTGGGTTATGATGGGCATCCGGGAACTCTACAATATGTACACAGATTATTAATGCTAACAGTTTCGGAATACTATAGAAACAATCTTAATTATTGCCCCATGCTGGAGATAATATAAGAACCTTAAAGGAAATGGTACAGGAACTCATGGAATTTCAATTTGGTAGATGTTTATTTCATCTGGTTTTTCTGGAGATCAATGCGACAGCCTGCAAGATAACAAACATTCCCTAGTTGCAATAAAATAGTCTATAACTAGTTGAAAAATAGTGACAAAGTAACAGCAACGAAAACGTTTTTTTTAAAACTATTTTCAACTCTGAATATATTTTGCAACTATCTTTTGTTCCAAATGCTAAGCCTAAAATTATATTTTTTTTGTCTAATTACCTTTTTTTTTCATAAGAAAATAGAAGAAATTTTATCAAGGAAATACCACAAAAAATAGAGAAAATAGCCAAAACATATTGTTCGCATGAAAAAAAAAAGATGAGTGTTACTATAGGTCTAGCCATTCATTACTTACAGTATGCAATGGTAGAAAGTATGCTAAAAATAGATGCTTGCCTATTTAGAAGTTCAAACACAATGATCACTCTTCTAAATTTTAACAACCAAAGTCAAATACTGCAGTCTCCCAACTCACTTCTTCCACAAGATAGGCCTACACAAAGGTAGAAGCTGATATTCCACAAAAAGTCTCGAGCAAAAGAAATATTCCTCCAGTAGATTAAGGAACAAGGTCAAGGATTGCAATGTGCGTCTCACACAATAGCATAAACTGTTTTGGTATACAGTCAATGAACATGTAGTATTCATTAGGTGTTTTAATTGGCAGAGTAGTTTAATAATCTAGGGAAGGCCAAGAACAAGCTAATTGATACATGTAATCTAATCCTTGTATTGACTTGGGAAGTGATAACCTCTACTTTATCTTGAACCTGGTAAGACAAAGTGTCAAAAATATGAATGTGGGGTTAAGGGGAGTGTCTTTGCCCCCCTCCTAACTTAGTTTGCTAATGTGCAGATTTGAGTCTTGAATATTCAGTAAATCTGACTCCTACACTTGTTGATTTTTCACATTGGGTTAACTTATAAACTGCTTCGGTCCACTCCTGGAGGACTTCCATGGCGAATACTTTTGTGGCCTGTATATTAGTCTAGATTCTGTCTTTTTTTATTAAAAAATTATTATTGTTATTATTAAGGAAAGAATAGTATCTAAGGCCCTATCCATTATGTCTGATCTAACCCACCCCCTTAATGACCAGTACATACACCTGAGAAGGGGATGAAGATTGAGATCTGTTAAAGCAAGAACTAATCGCCGCATTAATTCATTCATTCCACTTTCCATAAGAGTAGTGAATGAAACCCAGTAAAGAGAAGAGAATGTGAAAACCATGCAAAATACCCTCATTGACATGTTACACGAATATATATATTGTTTTAGTATACTTACTTTACTGTTGTACCCCTACTGTTATACCATATCAAGAAATAATTTTTAACACAAAATACCTACTTCAGATTAGAGCATATAAGAATTTAAAAAAAATGGAGGGTATGTAAGAAGAAAGAGAGAAGAAGAAGAAGAAGAAGAAGAAGAAGAAGAAGAAGAAAGAGTATTTAAATGTATTTTCATCATGATCATGTATATTATTATATCAAATGTATACTAAAACAGGGCCCTATGAATGTCAATTATATGTTGTTCCTATGTTCATATGTTGAAGCAAGATTGTTCATGTGCATATAAACAATTATCCTATATGGACACAATAAAGAAATGAAATGAAAGTTCTTCAATCATCTATGTCCTCCTCCCACACTGATTCTTCAATCATCTATGTCCTCCTTCCACACTGATTCTTCAATCATCTATGTCCTCCTCCCACACTGATTCTTCAATCATCTATGTCCTCCTCCAACACTGATTCTTCAATCATCTATGTCCTCCTTCCACACTGATTCTTCAATCATCTATGTCCTCCTCCCACACTGATTCTTCAATCATCTATGTCCTCCTCCCACACTGATTCTTCAATCATCTATGTCCTCCTTCCACACTGATTCTTCAATCATCTATGTCTTCCTCCCACACTGATTCCTGAAAACACACCAGTCAAAAGTAAGAATAAAAGGCAAGAACTATCTCTGTTTTAGAGATGAGGGCGAGTTATTTTCTCAGCTGATTGGTCTTGATTGCAACGCTGAAACAGTCCAGGCAGTGGACATACTTGTATATTAGTTAAAGGTATAGACCAGTATTGGAAACGCCCCAATTTCAAAAAATGAAATGGAAGCTCTTATTACCAATCATGTGAAAGAATATGTTTTGACTAATACATGATGATACAAATTTTGCTGGGAAACCGCCTACTAATTGATATATTTGGTAAATTAGTTTATCTACATGGTCTGTGAGAGATAAATGCACGTGTCGCGCACGTGTGCGTATAGTCCCATATACACCTTTCTGTGTACAGTGCTTGTAACTTTATGAAGACTTGGCCAAATTTCTTATCATTTTGACGATTCCAGAACCTTGCAGTACACACCAATACATGCTAGATGATCAACCTTTTCTGATCGATTCCACAACGTTTCTTTCACAATGCAATCGCATGACCATAACTGGTCTTTACCTTTAAAGAAAGGAGCATTTAATCTAAATAAGTTTGCTTTCTGCATGTAAGGCTTCAACCTCTATAATGCCTACTGCCTAGTATATGGTCATGTTTCTAGGTAACAAACAGATTTTCAGTAATCTACTGTGGTACAGTATTCAACTAGCTTTCCCTGGGTTGAGAGAGGTAACTGGACATAAAATACCTTTTCAAATCTTGGAGCATTCATGCACAAGGTGACCTGATGATGAATCTCCACCAAAGTGAGAAGGAAAAAAATCACGAGACATGCCACAAGTAACAAGTACATGTACACCTGATATGATGACAAATAGATTGTTGTTAATCTACCAGGCCAGGGTCGTGAACAAAGGTCAAAGTCGAATCCCTATTGTGATGGTATTAATACGTGATTTAATAGAGACCTAGAAGACAAACGCTGCAAGAGACAGTCAAGTAGAAGATAGTCAAAACAAAGTATCACTTGGCCGATTATTAATCAATTTACCTGCATGCAGCTCCCCATTTTAATATTTCTTTAAAATGTGGATGTGAGATTAAAGGAGAATGAAACCCAACAAACATTAGCTGATAATTATATTCAAAACTGTCAGCCAGTTAAGAGAGTATCTTCTAATTACTCATATTTGGCTTAATACTTTGCAAGAAAAACAATCTCTTTAAAGTTTTTAGTTCCTTTGCTAGCCATTGTCCCATGGAACAACAGGGCATTAATAACGTTAATAAAATGATATTGAAACAAAAACCTATGTAAATATTTCCTGATCTAACATGAGTATAATGTGCATGAACAAACAGTACGTTCATAAACGGTAGTATAAAAGTGTCTACAGCATGGAGTTCTCATAAATCTAATAAGTACAGGAGTGACATGACAAATTAAAGGAATACAGATACAGTTAACAGCTCAATTATTCTGCAAAGTGTACACAAGACTTAAAAACAAACAACTTAAATGGCAGATGACTTTGGGCAAGTCAAAGGTAATTGTTAATTGTGTGCCCCGTCCAAAGAGTCATAGAATGTTATCTTATCACAAGTAATACTTAATTACGTCCATTTTTTTTCTTGGGGGGGGGGGGGGGGAGTCCATGGTCTAACTAGTTCATTGACTCATCAGGTAAAAGAAAAATCAGTAATGAACAAGACAAGTATATGCTTAAATCTTGTCCTTTTATCTGATGAGTTCAAACAATACACACTGAAGTACATTTAGGCTTATATCCATTTATTAGCATAACCTCCAAAACAATATCAACAGGGCAATTGATATCCAGGGCCGTCTTAGACCCCGTTTACAGTGAGAAAATTGCGGGGCCTGGCCCCGCAATTTTGTGCATTTACAGTGCTAGGCCAGGCCGTGGCCTGGACCGGAACCTTTCATTATTTTGTCAGAGTGGCGCTCTGCATGTAAACAAACGATTATTTGGGGGGCGCGCCGGGGGTCACAGTGCAGATCCGGTCGCGCGCGATTTGCAGTGAATCTTTTCCCCAATTTCCTATACACGGTCAACTTTCACTTCCGGGGTAACAGGGCCAGGCCGCGGCCTGGCCCTGCGTGCGTTTACAGTGAGAAAATGCCGGGCCAGGCCGCGGCCGAGACTACCTCCAGAGCAGGGCCAAATACGCGGCCAGTTTGGCCTCGCATTTGGCCTTTTGCGCGTTTACAGTGCGAGGCCAGGCCGCGGCCTGACCCGGCCTTTTGCTCACTGTAACAGGCGTCTTATAAAGATGTGTGACTGATCCAAATCAATCGCAAGTCCTCTAATGAGTCTAGTCAATCATAAGTTTACAGTCTCCTATCTCTTATGCAAATAAGTGGCAATTGATATCAACTCTTTATAAGACGGGTCCCTGGTGTAACTTTGAAGTTTGAACGGAGTGAAGTTCTAGAAGGCTAAACAAACAAAGATTAAATGGAAATGGTGTAACATGAAAAGTAACGAAGATGTGTACACCGGCCTTCTAAAGAGTGCCTTAATTGCCAGATATTTCATATGAAGATACATTTTCGGACAGACAGGGTACAGATGTGGTATATCAGTGGGATATATTGCTGATGATTTTATAGCAGGTAAGCTTACATGTATGGTGTGAAATATTTTGTGTTGTATTGTACATTTCTATTGGCTTCTTGCTGATCCCATTCTTTCACAACTTAATTAACCCTCTCACACCAATAATTACACATTTTGTGGTTTGTCTCAATAAATTTTGGTTCAGATCCCTAACAATTGATAAATATGCCAGATACCAGAGTAGAAAGGGCACAATTTTCTGCACAAACTGTATCCATTTTTGTTTCATGACTATGTTGCATTTGATGCTAGGAATTTTAAAACCAAAAATAGCCGGCTCTATAATCTTTAAATTGGCAATATTTTGTGAGATTGAAAACTATTGTTTTTCTCAATTCTCACCCACATTGTTATCAGAGAAATTACAATATATTTCAACAATGTAGCAATACAAGTATTTATTATTGCTAATTTGAAGAACATTATGAGATAAATTTATTCCTAAAATAAATCCTGTCCTGAAAAATTACAACTATCATATCACCCAAAATGTACTATCGATGTATGAAGTTGCTTTGATACTTAAAGTTTTTAATATGGTTGATTTAATGATTTGTTTCCTAAACTGATCAGGAAGTACTGTAAATGCACATGGGTAATAACATTCTAAAATCGATGTCAGCAAATAATCTTTACGGCAAGCTATATCATCCTTAGTGTAGTGAATTTGCACCTGAATAGTGAACCACAAGTAGGTCTAAATACATGTACATGGATTACACTTCTTTGGATTGTAATTTATAAATATAAATATATTTAAAAAAATGATGGTTTCTTTCAAGATCAGGGCCAACATATTATCACTGTTTTATTCAACAGAGATAAACTTATTCTTCATATACTAGTTATCAAGTAAATCAACTGACACTGATAATAATGTGATTGTCTTCAAAGGTTAAATATCAACAAATCAAGATCTTTGAGTTTATAAGGCAGATCATATATCACCCAACCATGAACTTGAATTTATCACATGATGACCGGTCAAATATGATCAGCGACCGCTACTGAGACATTCCTACATGTATGGTTCTAGGACACCTACCCCCTGGACAACCAGCCGAAAAAAATTCAAAGTCAGGGGTGCGGCTTATACACGGTACACCCCAAAAAAATAATCGGTGTGTTGACTCACCACTCGGAAACTAATATCAACAAATCAAGATCTTTGAGTTTATAAGGCAGATCATATATCACCCAACCATGAACTTGAATTTATCACATGATGACCGGTCAAATATGATCAGCGACCGCTACTGAGACATTCCTACATGTATGGTTCTAGGACACCTACCCCCTGGACAACCAGCCGAAAAAAATTCAAAGTCAGGGGTGCGGCTTATACACGGTACACCCCAAAAAAATAATCGGTGTGTTGACTCACCACTCGGAAACTAGAACAACACTCAAATTTGTCTGTCATCTTGGTTTGAAAGTAATCTTTCTGATAGATCTCAATATGTAGTTTATAATAATAATTCCTCCAATTTTTCTGGTATTACATGGTGTACCACAAGGTTCTATCCTAAGGGCGAAAAAGAGGGGTGCGGTTAATACACGAGGGCGGCTTATACAACGTTAATTACGGTAAACACTCTTTAGAATGTATGCATTTTACAAGTTAATTAAACATGTATACACTGTCTTTCTCTGTTTCCTTTCATTTTTGTAACAGACTGATTGTCTTTCCCACTGTAATCAAGTTAAGTTTCAAGGCAAGATGTTCAGCACAATTGCAGGTCGGATGTTTGGAGATACTGAGACTCCGAGCTATGAGGTTATCAGTAAAAAGGATGTGAGTAATTGTCCCTCTGACTTCTCATTTAAACACAATGATGATAATAATAAGAAAAACAGAAACAACAACAACAAACATAACAACAATGATAATAATAACAAAAATTATAATAATCATAATAATAATTTAGGTGTATATTTATCTATATATGGTTTTGTATATAAAAATGTGTACCAGTAAGTTGCTGAATCCACTTGAAAAAAAAAGTCAAGGCGCACTTGGGGAACAAAAAAAAAGAAGGAAAGAAAAGTGACAATTTGATTATTTGATACATGCAGGTACTCTCCTTTTCATGAGGGGGGAGGGGGGGGGGGAGGGACAAAGGTACAACAGAGTACTAACTTTTGAAAAGTACTATGAAATCAATGTCTCTCTTAATCACTGCCTCTTTGAAAATAATAATAATAAAACAAAACTTTGGGTATGTACACGTTCGGCAAGAAACTTTGTATGAGCTTGATTTTAGGATTATAAATATAAATATGAGAAAATATTGTCTATATTCAGCTGACACACTGTAGGTCTCCTGAGTGACACCCAGCAACTTCTTATTCTCATGCAAAATGATATGGATGGAACCACCACTCTCCTGATACACATATAAAAAAAGGATTTGATCTCAATTTGTGTTGAACCTTCAGGTTTACGAGGAAAGGAAGTATGCGGCTGGTAAATGGGCGGTGACTACGGTGGAAGGAAAGAAATTCAAGGATGCCTCTAGCGAAGGGTTCACAAAGCTATTCAAATACATCTCTGGAACAAACAAGACAGGTAGGCTAGGAGAGATGGTACTGGTGAATTGCCGTTCGGTCTACAACCTTTGTCTACTACCCAATTGGTCTACTCCCATATGGTCTACATACATCCAGCCCGTCTACTAATACTATCCACATGGTCTAATAACCATTTTGTCTGCTTATCATTTGGTCTAGTGCTGTAGTCAAAAGTTTAACCGTCCGGTATCCGACCGCCCATGGCGGATTCCGTTTTCAATTGGACGGTTTCGTTTTCCTGTTTTTTTTTTTTTTTAATTTTTTTTTTAGAGTTTTGATTTATGCCCCTCCACCTGGCACTATGCCTGGCAATGTCTCCCAGCTCAGTTATCTGTGTGTTGACTCACCACTCTGAAACTAGAACAACACTTCAATTTGTCTGTCATCTTGGTTTG
Organism: Strongylocentrotus droebachiensis; assembly: GCA_035222895.1. Taxonomy (NCBI): domain Eukaryota; kingdom Metazoa; phylum Echinodermata; class Echinoidea; order Camarodonta; family Strongylocentrotidae; genus Strongylocentrotus; species Strongylocentrotus droebachiensis. Next base: position 259,865 of record JAVYIG010001198.1, read on the forward strand.
AAAGAAATCTTTGTAATAGATCTCAATATGTATTTGATAATAATAATTCATCCTACTTTTACACATTTTTTCTATCCTAAGTTCTCTACTGTTTTTAATGTACATTAATGATCTTACACAGTCTTCTAAAAACAACATTTTTACTATTTGTGACAAGTTCACAAGCACAAATCGGCGCCTTCAAATGCAGCTCGCAGTTAAATGAAAGTCCTTCCTTTTTTTTTTTCGTTTAACCGAAAACCGTCCGGTTTTGACTGGCGGTTAAACGGAATTGGAGATATCCGTGATGTTACAGCACTACTTTGGTCAAATGACCATTTAGGCTAATAGTCATTTGGTCGAATTTCCATGTGGTCTAATCTCTAATTAGTTTACTACCCATTCAGTATATTGTCCACTTAGACTAATAACCAGTCAGTCCAATTCCCATTTTGTCTAATACCCATTTCTTCTACCATCCATAAGGTCTAATAATCATTTTATTATTCATCTTCTTTTGTATGAGGAAGTAGTATTATATCAAGTTATTTCTTGAAGCTGGGTGAGCCAGTTGACTTGTGCATCATTTGGGCTTGACAGATCAGTCATCCCGTCAGGAGGTTTGACAACAGGACAGTTGTAGATGACATGGTCTGCGGTTTGCTCATGAAGTATAATTTCATACAGTGATTACATTTTCCCAAATTTTTCACATGTGTTTTCTCCTTTTTTCATATCCAGGAAAGAAAGTTGCGATGACCGCTCCTGTGTGTTTCTTCTGCCAGCCGGATGATGATGAATGGAACACAATGAAACAGGTACTCCATGTTGGTTTCTTCATTCCTGCCAAGACCGCAGGGGACCCGCCAAAGCCAAAGGATGATGATGATATCACCTTCCGGGAGAATCCAGAGGCCACCATGTTTGTTCGGTAAGTAGGCACGAGTCATAATGATATATTTGTTAATCATGATACTAACCGTTCTTGTATAGACCATAGCCCAATATCATATAAGGGTTTATTGCCATTCGGTCTACAACCACTTTATCTACTACCCAATTCGTCTATTTTCATAAGCCCCCCGCGTCTATACCATCCACATGGTCTAAAATTCAATTTGTCTACTTATTGTTTGGTCTAATGACCAAATGGGTGTAGACCATATGGGAATAGACTAATTGGACAGTGGACGAACTGGTTGTAGACGAAACAGCAATTCACCGATATAACATCCCTACACACTACTAAAAGGTATGATGACCCTTTTAAGTGGGTGGAGAGAGGCAACTGAAGATAAAATGCCTTGTCTAAGGGCATACACGCACCTTCCAGAGATTCGAACCTTCAACCTTTTGACTAAGCAGCGCTCCACACTCAACTTTTTGGTAAAGGGTCTAGAAGATACTGAAAATCCTGTTCAAACACTTACTCAGATCTTACAAAAATGTTTCTAAAACTTCACATTTTACAAGTACTTCCATTAATATTTCAGGAATATGTATGTAAGAGAATTCATAAATTACCTTTGATGGTTGAAATACACTGCAGAGATTGTAATGCCATTCAGTCTTTTATCAATTGTTTCTTCTTCTGTTAATACTGCTTACTAAGCATGTAGTATAAATCTCAAAGACACATTGTTATTTTACTTTATATTCCACAAACTGTGACCCAATCTTATAGGGAAAGGTCATTTTCATATGCAGCCACTGTTTTATGGAACAGCTTGCCATAATACTGTACCTCAGAAATATGTGAAAAGTTCAGAAAGTAATTTGATCACATATCTATTCAGCACTTTGTAAGTTCTTGCAATTGTGAGCCCAGAACACCATTTCCACTCCTGTATTCTATTCTGTAAAGTGCATGCTTGGGCAAGTATGCCTTTGTGTTATGCGCTATATACGAAAAAATTTAATTATTAATTATTATTTAAACACTTTAACTCTGTTGGTTTGTCCCATTATCTCAGGCGATTTGGTGGTTATGCTGGGGAGAAAGAGATCATTCAAGAACTGAAGAAACTACGAGCTTCCCTGTCTAAGGACCAATACAAGGATGGATGCTTCTATTTCTGTGGCTACGATCCACCCATGAAACCAATCAATAGAAATAATGAGATCTGGCTGATCAAGACTTAAAGCATTCAACAACAATATAATTATGGATTAGTTTGATCTTTAAGGTGTAAGGAGAAGTCATATGAAACTTGTAATTTGCTGACCCATACCTTATCGATAATAAAGGAAAAAGAACAGAGATTTACACTTGACTGGAAGTTGTACTAAAAAAATTGATATGGTTAATAACAAAAGGAATGAATTATGGAGGACTTGCCCACTGATATCAAACGAGGACAGTGCACAGATTGAGATGTACCGGTATGCATATTTGCTGCCCCTTACATTAGCGATAATAACGGAAAAAGAACGAAGATTAACACTAAAAGCGCCAATTAGGTCAATAACGAATGGGATGAAACAAAGAGGACTTGCCCACTGATTTAAAACAACAAGGACAGAGCACAGATTGAGATGTGAGGTATAGATCATATGGACATTGGTAGTCAAAGACTTGTCAGAACTTAAATTGCTTTAAAAAAGAAATAGAAATGAATGACTTGTATTATATGTACCAGTACCTATTGTATGAAAATCCAATCACATTCTCATGTTGGGCAAGTGAAGAATTATTCAAAGTAGACTCACAGTGTAGTTAGTAGCAAAGTTCCTAACAAATGCTCAAAATACACTTAGATGAGGGGCAATTTTCTCAAGGTACTACTGACATACGCCTTGTAGGTTTCTATATGACGTATCTCTTGAGATTGTCTTCTTGAGGATGTTTTGTCACTATGGTATACACTGTACTTGAAAAGATTTCCAAGGGAAAATTATTGGACATTTTTTTCCTCAAAGATCTATAGACCTACTAGATATCAGTTTAAATTCATAGGTATTCATGAGAAATCATATGATGAGAAATCATATGATGTCAATCAACCTCCAAAGGTGGTGTTTTGGCCCCTTTAAAACATGCTGGCCTGTAATATTGCTGGGTGTAGTATTTTTCTTCTTCAAGGGCAGCTTTATGAAAGTGTGAAACACATTATCATGTGAGCTAAGATTGAATACTGCTTACATTTGTATGATCAATATTGTACATTGTCATAACTATACTTATTTTTCTTCATATGAAATGGTATTTTTTGCTTAAGGTCAAAATATAGAGTACAGTGTAGGTGTACCTGAGTGCATAGCTTGATGATTTTTAGTTTTATTGAATATTCTTAATACAAACTGTGCCAAATATCCATAAATATGTATTATTCCTATTATCGTTACTGGAAAAAAATTGTCACTATTAATAAATGGTTTAACTTAATATACGTGGTGTATATTAAACAGAATATTTTTTTTGATATTTTTGTATTCTTTTAACAAAACTATTGACAATTAAGTGCCTTGATCATTATAATGTGATTGAACACAGACATGAGACTGCCAAAGTTGTAATAAACACTATTTTTGTGGTGAATCTAAATTTTAAAATGTACGTTTTCTTCGTCATGTCTTCATTGAAGCTGTCACGGGTAAAAAGTCTAAACTTTATCCGTCCTTATGGATGTGACATGAAACAAATTCCTAATAGCTCACAACTAATGTGGGGGATGTATTCTGAAAACAATGTAATCTTTTATGCTAGGGATTAATTTAGCAATGTTAATTGTTGTTGCAAACTGAAATTGCGCTGAACTAACACTTACCATTGATGCCTGCGCATATGTCTCTTTTAACTTTACGCGAATGCAGCCAACTTTGCACAGACATTAGCTGATGGCTTGTCCTAATTTTGCTGTGTTTTGACAATTAACATGATCATTTCACTAAAATCACTATAACAAAATTCTTCTAACCCTTCATGGTGTTCCTGTTGATGATGTTGGGATGTCTCTTCACTGTGTTCCTCAGTGACGTTGGATCCTGAGCTGTTCTTCATGTCTGTCTCCTCTCCATTCACCCGTCCTGATGGTTCCTCTGGGGTGGTTTCTGAGTCAGCCATTACTGAAATAATTATAACAATAACAATAGTAATTTAATAATAATAATTTGAATTTACTTAGCGCTTAATTAAAAATATGACCTCTAAGCGATTTACAGATATTATTACCCCAGTCGTCGGATTCATTATCATCTTTAATAAAAAATATGATTTTGAATTATTAATTTTGTATATGTTTGTCAGGGACCACAAATAATTAATAAAGCTCTTGAGCTTTCATGGTTTATCCTGTTCAAGTTGACTTAATTTTGATCTGTTATTCTTTTATATTGTTGTAGGCTTGGTGAATAAAGTCAATCAATCAATGAATCAATAAACATAGTCACGCCCCCCCCCCCCCCCCCCCCCCCCGAACACCAAGGCCTAACCGCTAATAGCGCGCATCGCGTGCATTGATGAGCACAGGATCTAAAGATGGGTTGCACCCCCAGCCCGACCCGTACCCCAACCAGCCTGGACCGGGGCACAGCTCCAGTACAGCTAAGGTGCATGCCGAGCGGGGACCCTAGATGTGCGAGACGATCTTGTTCAAAACTGTCACAAGTGCAGCTGACGTAGGTAAGTAATTACCTTGCTTTAACAATTTCCTAAATACTCAAAGAATCAGAAGATGTCAACATGTAACCATTGAAATGAATACAATTAATCTACCTTTATTCAAAACTTAGTAAGAACTAAGACAGGAAAGTGAAACTTTCTCTCTACCTCCAGCTCCACAACTTCCACTATATAACACTCTCGCACACCCTGACAAGTACGGAATCCGCGTCTAGCGTCTCGTTCTCAGAACTGTTTGCCTGCTTTAACTCCAAATTATAGGATCATACAAAAGCGGATCACAATGATAGAAATATACTATAGTACCAGTCACGACTAGACTCACCTGAAAACTGGGTTGTTAAATTACAATCCTTTCGCTTGCCTGAATGAAGGATCGAGTCGGTCTCGTAGAGTGATGATGTTATGATATTACAAGCACACGTTAGATGGCGCGCTAACGTAAAGCTTCTACTGGACTACGGATGACAGACGGCTAGTTAGCTGGTGGCGACCCCGCCGCTCAGGGCTGCTGAGCTGAGCTGTGTCAATCCCAAATTGTGCTTTTTCAACTTGCTCCATATTGCTCTATGACCTAGATCTATCAATATAGATCTATGACCTAGATCTAGCTGTTTTGAAATTGATGCCATGTTGGTAAGTTAGTGATTCATTTATTTGGGAAATGTATTAAATTCTTAATTAAAGAATAGAGAGAAAAACACTTCTTTGATCATTTCATCAAGCCTGCACACTTTTCAGGAAGAAGAAGAATTGATCACATGATTTTGCTCATTGATGAAGAAAGCTTTTATCCAATTTAGATATGATTAAATATTGATCTGTCTAATAGACTCGACTCTAGTTCTGATCTTATCCAAAATGGTGGAATATTTATTAATCTAAAAAAAAAAAGGGGGGGGGGTATAGATGAACAAAATGTCTCTTTTTGGGAGGGCTATGAAGCTGAGCAGAAGTTTTCTCTTTGAGGGATGGGTAAAGCAGAACAGAATGTAATTCTCTCTTTAAGGGAGGGGTTAGATCGAGGAGCAGAATGTTCTTTCTTCTAGGGACGGGTTTAGATCGAGGAGCAGAATGTTCTTTCTTCTAGGGACGGGTTTAGATCGAGGAGCAGAATGTTCTTTCTTCTAGGGACGGGTTTAGATCGAGGAGCAGAATGTTCTTTCTTCTAGGGATGGGTTTAGATCAGGGGCAGAATGTTCTTTCTTCTAGGGAGGGGGTTAGATCGAGGAGGAGAATGTTCTCTGCTAGGGAGGGGTAAGATCGAGGAGCAGAATGTTCTCTGCTAGGGAGGGGTAAGATCGAGGAGCAGAATGTTCTTTCTTCTAGGGAGAGGGTTGGATCGAGGAGCAGAATGTTCTCTCTTCTAGGGAGGGGTTTAGATCGAGGAGCAGAATGTTCTTTCTTCTAGGGAGGGAGTTAGATCGAGGAACAGAATGTTCTTTCTTCTAGGGAGGGGTTTAGATCGAGGAGCAGAATGTTCTCTGCTAGGGAGGGGGTTAGATCGAGGAGCAGAATGAGATCGAGGAGCAGAATGTTCTCTCTTCTAGGGAGGGAGTTAGATCGAGAAACAGAATGTTCTTTCTTCTAGGGACGGGTTTAGATCGAGGAGCAGAATGTTCTTTCTTCTAGGGAGGGGGTTAGATCGAGGAGGAGAATGTTCTTTCTTCTAGGGAGGGAGTTAGATCGAGAAACAGAATGTTCTTTCTTCTAGGGACGGGTTTAGATCGAGGAGCAGAATGTTCTTTCTTCTAGGGAGGGGGTTAGATCGAGGAGGAGAATGTTCTCTGCTAGGGATGGGTAAGATCGAGGAGCAGAATGTTCTCTGCTAGGGAGGGGTAAGATCGAGGAGCAGAATGTTCTTTCTTCTAGGGAGGGGTTTAGATCGAGGAGCAGAATGTTCTTTCTTCTAGGGAAGAGGTTAGATCGAGGAGCAGAATGTTCTCTGCTAGGGAGGGGTAAGATCGAGGAACAGAATGTTCTTTCTTCTAGGGAGAGGGTTGGATCGAGGAGCAGAATGTTCTCTCTTCTAGGGAGGGGTTTAGATCGAGGAGCAGAATGTTCTTTCTTCTAGGGAGGGAGTTAGATCGAGGAACAGAATGTTCTTTCTTCTAGGGAGGGGTTTAGATCGAGGAGCAGAATGTTCTCTGCTAGGGACGGGTTTAGATCGAGGAGCAGAATGTTCTCTGCTAGGGAGGGGGTTAGATCGAGGAGCAGAATGAGATCGAGGAGCAGAATGTTCTCTCTTCTAGGGAGGGAGTTAGATCGAGAAACAGAATGTTCTTTCTTCTAGGGACGGGTTTAGATCGAGGAGCAGAATGTTCTTTCTTCTAGGGAGGGGGTTAGATCGAGGAGGAGAATGTTCTTTCTTCTAGGGAGGGAGTTAGATCGAGAAACAGAATGTTCTTTCTTCTAGGGACGGGTTTAGATCGAGGAGCAGAATGTTCTTTCTTCTAGGGAGGGGGTTAGATCGAGGAGGAGAATGTTCTCTGCTAGGGATGGGTAAGATCGAGGAGCAGAATGTTCTCTGCTAGGGAGGGGTAAGATCGAGGAGCAGAATGTTCTTTCTTCTAGGGAGGGGTTTAGATCGAGGAGCAGAATGTTCTTTCTTCTAGGGAAGAGGTTAGATCGAGGAGCAGAATGTTCTCTGCTAGGGAGGGGTAAGATCGAGGAACAGAATGTTCTTTCTTCTAGGGAGAGGGTTGGATCGAGGAGCAGAATGTTCTCTCTTCTAGGGAGGGGTTTAGATCGAGGAGCAGAATGTTCTTTCTTCTAGGGAAGAGGTTAGATCGAGGAGCAGAATGTTCTCTCTTCTAGGGAGGGAGTTAGATGGAGGGACAGAATGTTCTTACTTCTTAGAAAGGGGGTTAGATAGAGGAACAGAATGTTTCTCTTCTGTGGAGGGGTGAAGTGGTACAGAATTATCTCTTTTCCAGGGAGGGGTAGAGCAGAACAGAATGCTCTCTCTTCTAGGGAGAGCTTAAGGGGAAGAGAAAGTTCTCTCTATGAAGGGCAGGGAATGAGGACAAGGTGTTTTATCTTTTAGGGTGGGGAGGAGGGGGGGGGGTGGAATAAAGCAGAACAGAATGTTCTCTGTGTAAGGGAGGGGTTAGATCAAAGAACAGAATGTTCTGTCTTCTAGAGAGGGGTATGCAGAAACCTGATGTTCTCTCTTCTAAGTAGGGGGTAAAGCAGAACAGAATGTTCTCTCTTCTAGGGAGGGGTATGAAGGATCAGTATGTTCTCTCTTTTAGGGATGGGGTGGATGAAAAGTATGTTCTCTCTTCCAGGGAGGGGCATGGAGGAAAGGATGTTCTCTCTCCTAGGGAGGGGGGTAGATCAAGGAACTGAATGTTATCTTTTCTAGGGAGGGGTGAAGCAGAACTGGATGTTCTCTCTATTCCAGGGAGGGGTATAGAGGAACAGGATGTTTTCTCTTCCAGGGAGGGGTATAGAGGAACAGTATGCTCTCTTCTAAGGAGGGGTATAAAGGGAACAGTATGTTCTTTGTTCTAGGTAGGGGTGTATAGGAACCGAATGATGTCTTCCTAGGGAAGGCTGTAGTTGAACAGTATGTTCTCTCTTCTAGGGATGGGTATAGAGGAACAGAATGTTCTCTCTTTCAGGGAGGGGTATAGAGGAAAAGTTTGTTGTCTCTTCCAGGGAGGGGTATAGAGGTACATAGAGGCTTGGAGGAACAGGATGTTTTCTCTCCTAGGGAGGGGGTTAGATCAAGGAACTGAATGTTATCTTTTCTAGGGAGGGGTGAAGCAGAACGGGATGTTCTCTCTTACAGGGAGGGTTATAGTTGAACAGAAAGTTCTCTCTTCCAGGGAGGGGTATAGAGGAACAGGATGTTTTATCTTCCTGGGAGGGGCATGGAGGAACAGGATGTTTTCTCTCCTAGGGAGGGGGTTAGATCAAGGAACTGAATGTTATCTTTTCTAGGGAGGGGTGAAGCAGAACGGGATGTTCTCTTTTACAGGGAGTGGTATAGAGAAACAGTATGCTCTCTTCTAAGGAGGGGTGTAAAGGAACAGTATGCTCTTTGGTCTAGGTAGGGGTGTATAGGAACCGAATGTTGTCTTCCTAAGGAAGGCTGTAGAGGAACAGGGTGTTCTCTCTTTTAGGGATGGGGTTAGATCAAGGAACTGAATGTTATTTTTTCTAGGGAGGGGTGAAGCAGAACGGGATGTTCTCTCTTACAGGGAGGGTTATAGTTGAACAGAAAGTTCTCTCTTCCAGGGAGGGGTATAGAGGAACAGGATGTTTTATCTTCCTGGGAGGGGCATGGAGGAACAGGATGTTTTTTCTCCTAGGGAGGGGGTTAGATCAAGGAACTGAATGTTATCTTTTCTAGGGAGGGGTGAAGCAGAACGGGATGTTCTCTCTTACAGGGAGGGTTATAGTTGAACAGAAAGTTCTCTCTTCCAGGGAGGGGTATAGAGGAACATGATGTTTTATCTTCCTGGGAGGGGCTTGGAGGAACAGGATGTTTTCTCTCCTAGGGAGGGGGTTAGATCAAGGAACTGAATGTTATCTTTTCTAGGGAGGGGTGAAGCAGAACGGGATGTTCTCTCTTACAGGGAGGGTTATAGTTGAACAGAAAGTTCTCTCTTCCAGGGAGGGGTATAGAGGAACAGGATGTTTTATCTTCCTGGGAGGGGCATGGGGGAACAGGATGTTTTTTCTCCTAGGGAGGGGGTTAGATCAAGGAACTGAATGTTATCTTTTCTAGGGAGGGGTGAAGCAGAACGGGATGTTCTCTCTTACAGGGAGGGTTATAGTTGAACAGAAAGTTCTCTCTTCCAGGGAGGGGTATAGAGGAACAGGATGTTTTATCTTCCTGGGAGGGGCATGGAGGAACAGGATGTTTTCTCTCCTAGGGAGGGGGTTAGATCAAGGAACTGAATGTTATCTCTTCCAGGGAGGGGTATGGAGGAACAGAATGTTATTTCTTCCAGGGAGGGGTATAGAGGAACAGGATGTTTTCTCTTCCAGGGAGGGGTATAGAGGAAAAGTTTGTTCTCTCTTCCAGGGAGGGGTATAGAGGAAAAGTTTGTTCTCTCTCCTAAGGAGGGGTATAGAAGGACAATATTTTCTCTTTCAGGGAGGGGTGAAGCAGAACGTGATGTTCTCTCTCCTAGGGAGGGGCATTGAGGAACAGGATGTTCTCTTATCTAGGAAGGGGTATATAGGAACAGAATGTTCTCTCTTCCAGGGATGGGTGTAAAGGAACAGGATGTTCTCTCTTTCAGGGAGGGGTATATATGAACATAATGTCTTTTCTTCCATGGAGAGCTAGAGTTAAATCAGAACAGAATATTCTTCTTCTAGGGAGGGGGTTAGATCAAGGAACTGAATGTTATCTTTTCTAGGGAGGGGTGAAGCAGAACGGGATGTTCTCTCTTACAGGGAGCGTTATAGTTGAACAGAAATTTCTCTCTTCCAGGGAGGGGTATAGAGGAACAGGATGTTATATCTTCCTGGGAGGGGCATGGAGGAACAGGATGTTTTTTCTCCTAGGGAGGGGGTTAGATCAAGGAACTGAATGTTATCTTTTCTAGGGAGGGGTGAAGCAGAACGGGATGTTCTCTCTTACAGGGAGCGTTATAGTTGAACAGAAATTTCTCTCTTCCAGGGAGGGGTATAGAGGAACAGGATGTTATATCTTCCTGGGAGGGGCATGGAGGAACAGGATGTTTTCTCTCCTAGGGAGGGGGTTAGATCAAGGAACTGAATGTTATCTCTTCCAGGGAGGGGTATGGAGGAACAGAATGTTATTTCTTCCAGGGAGGGGTATAGAGGAACAGGATGTTTTCTCTTCCAGGGAGGGGTATAGAGGAAAAGTTTGTTCTCTCTTCCAGGGAGGGGTATAGAGGAAAAGTTTGTTCTCTCTCCTAAGGAGGGGTATAGAAGGACAATATTTTCTCTTTCAGGGAGGGGTGAAGCAGAACGTGATGTTCTCTCTCCTAGGGAGGGGCATTGAGGAACAGGATGTTCTCTTATCTAGGAAGGGTATATAGGAACAGAATGTTCTCTCTTCCAGGGAGGGGTATAGAGGAACAGGATGTTCTCTCTTCGAGGGATGGGTGTAAAGGAACAGGATGTTCTCTCTTTCAGGGAGGGGTATATATGAACATAATGTCTTTTCTTCCATGGAGAGTTAAAGCAGAACAGAATATTCTTCTTCTAGGGAGGGGGTTATATCCAGGAAATGAATGATATCTTTTCTAGGGAGGGGTTAAGCAGAATGTGATGTTCTCTCTCCTAGGGAGGGGTATATTATAGAAACAGGATGTTCTCTCATCTAGGAAGGGGTATATAGGAACAGAATGTTCTCTCTTTCAGGAGGGATATTGAGGAACAGGATGTTCTCTCTTCGAGGAATGGGTGTAAAGGAACAGGATGTTCTCTCTTCCAGGGAGGGGTATAGAGGAACAGAATGTTGTCTCTTCCAGGGAGGGGTATAGAGGAACAGGATGTTTTCTCTCCTAGGGAGGGGGTTAAATCAGGAAACTGAATGTTATCTTTTCTAGTGAGGGGCATTGAGGAACAGCATGTTCTCTCTTCCAGGGAGGGGTATTTATGAACAGAATGTTCTCTCTTCTAGGGAGGGGTAAAGCAGAACAGCATAATCTCACTCTAGGGAGGGGCATTGAGGAACAGGATGTTCTCTTATCTAGGAAGGGTATATAGGAACAGAATGTTCTCTCTTCCAGGGAGGGGTATAGAGGAACAGGATGTTCTCTCTTCGAGGGATGGGTGTAAAGGAACAGGATGTTCTCTCTTTCAGGGAGGGGTATATATGAACATAATGTCTTTTCTTCCATGGAGAGTTAAAGCAGAACAGAATATTCTTCTTCTAGGGAGGGGGTTATATCCAGGAAATGAATGATATCTTTTCTAGGGAGGGGTTAAGCAGAATGTGATGTTCTCTCTCCTAGGGAGGGGTATATAGAAACAGGATGTTCTCTCATCTAGGAAGGGGTATATAGGAACAGAATGTTCTCTCTTCCAGAAGGGATATTGAGGAACAGGATGTTCTCTCCATGAGGAATGGGTGTAAAGGAACAGGATGTTCTCTCTTCCAGGGAGGGGTATAGAGGAACAGAATGTTGTCTCTTCCAGGGAGGGGTATAGAGGAACAGGATGTTTTCTCTCCTAGGGAGGGGGTTAAATCAGGAAACTGAATGTTATCTTTTCTAGTGAGGGGCAATGAGGAACAGCATGTTCTCTCTTCCAGGGAGGGGTATTTATGAACAGAATGTTCTCTCTTCTAGGGAGGGGTAAAGCAGAACAGCATAATCTCACTCTAGGGAGGGGGATAGATCAAGGAACTGAATGTTATCTCTTCCAGGGAGGGGTATGGAGGAACAGAATGTTCTCTATTCCAGGGAGTGGTATAAAGGAACAGAATGTTCTCTCTTTCTAGCGAGGGGTATAGAGGAACAGGATGTTTTCTCTTCAAGGGAGGGGTATAGAGGAAAAGTTTGTTCTCTCTTCCAGAGAGGAGTATTGCGGAACAGGATGTTTTCTCTCCTAAGGAGGGGTATAGAAGGACAGAATATTCTCTCTTTCAGGGAGGGGTGAAGCAGAACGTGATGTTCTCTCTTCTAGGGAGGGGTGTAGAGGTACAGAATGTTCTCTCTTCCAGGAGGGATATTGAGGAACAGGATGTTCTCTCTTCCAGGGAGGGGTATAGAGGAACAGAACGTTCTCTCTTCCAGGGAGGGGTAGAGAGGAACAGGATGTTTTATCTTCCCTAGAGGGGCATGGAGGAACAGGATGTTTTTTCTCCTAGGGAGGGGTATTGCGGAACAGGATGTTCTCTCTCCTAAGGAGGGGTATAGAAGGACAGAATATTCTCTCTTTCAGGGAGGGGTGAAGCAGAACGTGTTGTTCTCTCTCCTAGGGAGGGGTATAGAGGAACAGAATGTTCTCTCTCCTAGGGAGGGGTATAGAGGAACAGGATGTTTTCTCTTTCTAGGGAGGGGTATAGAGGAACAGAATGTTCTCTCTCCTAGGGAGGGGTATAGAGGAACAGGATTTTTTCTCTTTCTAGGGAGGGGTGTAGAGGTACAGAATGTTCTCTCTTCCAGGGAGGGGTGTAGAGGAACGGAATGCTCTCTCTTCCAGGGAGGGGTATAGAGGAACAGAACGTTCTCTCTTCCAGGGAGGGGTAGAGAGGAACAGGATGTTTTATCTTCCCTAGAGGGGCATGGAGGAACAGGATGTTTTTTCTCCTAGGGAGGGGGTTAGATCAAGGAACTGAATGTTATCTTTTCTAGGGAGGGGTGAAGCAGAACGGGATGTTCTCTTTTACAGGGAGTGGTATAGAGAAACAGTATGCTCTCTTCTAAGGAGGGGTGTAAAGGAACAGTATGCTCTTTGGTCTAGGTAGGGGTGTATAGGAACCGAATGTTGTCTTCCTAAGGAAGGCTGTAGCGGAACAGGGTGTTCTCTCCTTTAGCGATGGGGTTAGATCAAGGAACGGATTGTTATCTTTTCTAGTGAGGGGTATAGAGGAACAGGATGTTTTATCTTCCTGGGAGGGGCATGGAGGAACAGGATGTTTTTTCTCCTAGGGAGGGGGTTAGATCAAGGAACTGAATGTTATCTTTTCTAGGGAGGGGTGAAGCAGAACGGGATGTTCTCTCTTACAGGGAGGGTTATAGTTGAACAGAAAGTTCTCTCTTCCAGGGAGGGGTATAGAGGAACAGGATGTTATATCTTCCTGGGAGGGGCATGGAGGAACAGGATGCTTTCTCTCTTAGGGAGGGGGTTAGATCAAGGAACTGAATGTTATCTCTTCCAGGGAGGGGTATGGAGGAACAGAATGTTATTTCTTCCAGGGAGGGGTATAGAGGAACAGGATGTTTTCTCTTCCAGGGAGGGGTATAGAGGAAAAGTTTGTTCTCTCTTCCAGGGAGGGGTATAGAGGAAAAGTTTGTTCTCTCTTCCAGGGAGGGGTATAGAGGAAAAGTTTGTTCTCTCTCCTAAGGAGGGGTATAGAAGGACAATATTTTCTCTTTCAGGGAGGGGTGAAGCAGAACGTGATGTTCTCTCTCCTAGGGAGGGGCATTGAGGAACAGGATGTTCTCTTATCTAGGAAGGGGTATATAGGAACAGAATGTTCTCTCTTCCAGGGATGGGTGTAAAGGAACAGGATGTTCTCTCTTTCAGGGAGGGGTATATATGAACATAATGTCTTTTCTTCCATGGAGAGCTAGAGTTAAAGCAGAACAGAATATTCTTCTTCTAGGGAGGGGGTTAGATCAAGGAACTGAATGTTATCTTTTCTAGGGAGGGGTGAAGCAGAACGGGATGTTCTCTCTTACAGGGAGGGTTATAGTTGAACAGAAAGTTCTCTCTTCCAGGGAGGGGTATAGAGGAACAGGATGTTATATCTTCCTGGGAGGGGCATGGAGGAACAGGATGTTTTTTCTCCTAGGGAGGGGGTTAGATCAAGGAACTGAATGTTATCTTTTCTAGGGAGGGGTGAAGCAGAACGGGATGTTCTCTCTTACAGGGAGGGTTATAGTTGAACAGAAAGTTCTCTCTTCCAGGGAGGGGTATAGAGGAACAGGATGTTATATCTTCCTGGGAGGGGCATGGAGGAACAGGATGTTTTCTCTCTTAGGGAGGGGGTTAGATCAAGGAACTGAATGTTATCTCTTCCAGGGAGGGGTATGGAGGAACAGAATGTTATTTCTTCCAGGGAGGGGTATAGAGGAACAGGATGTTTTCTCTTCCAGGGAGGGGTATAGAGGAAAAGTTTGTTCTCTCTTCCAGGGAGGGGTATTGCGGAACAGGATGTTCTCTCTCCTAAGGAGGGGTATAGAAGGACAATATTTTCTCTTTCAGGGAGGGGTGAAGCAGAACGTGATGTTCTCTCTCCTAGGGAGGGGCATTGAGGAACAGGATGTTCTCTTATCTAGGAAGGGGTATATAGGAACAGAATGTTCTCTCTTCCAGGGAGGGGTATAGAGGAACAGGATGTTCTCTCTTCGAGGGATGGGTGTAAAGGAACAGGATGTTCTCTCTTTCAGGGAGGGGTATATATGAACATAATGTCTTTTCTTCCATGGAGGGTTAAAGCAGAACAGAATATTTTTCTTCTAGGGAGGGGGTTATATCCAGGAAATGAATGATATCTTTTCTAGGGAGGGGTTAAGCAGAAAGTGATGTTCTCTCTTCCAGGGACGGGTATAGAGGAACAGAATGTTCTCTCTTCCAGGGAGCGGTATAGAAGAACAGAATGTTGTCTCTTCCAGGGAGGGGTATAGAGGAAAAGTTTGTTCTCTCTTCCAGGGAGAGGTATAGAGGAACAGTTTTGTTCTCTCTTCCAGATAAGAGGAACATAAAGTTCTGTCTTCTAAGGGAGAGGCATAGAGGAACAGAATGTTCTTCTATCTAGGGAGTGGTATATATGAACAGAATGTTCTCTCTTCCAGGGAGGGGCGTAGAGGATTTAGAGGTTCTCTCTTCTAGGGAGGGGCATTGAGGAACAGGATATTCTCTTATCTAGGAAGGGGTATATAGGAACAGAATGTTCTCTCTTCCAGGGAGGGGTATTGAGGAACAGGATGTTCTCTCTTCTAGGGAGGGGTGTAGAGGAACAGGATGTTTTCTCTTCCAGGGAGGGGTATAGAGGAAAAGTTTGTTCTCTCTTCCAGTGAGAGGTATAGAGGAACAGTTTTGTTCTCTCTTCCAGATAAGAGGAACATAAAGTTCTGTCTTCTAGGGAGAGGCATAGAGGAACAGAATGTTCTTCTATCTAGGGAGTGGTATATATGAACAGAATGTTCTCTCTTCCAGGGAGGGGCGTAGAGGATTTAGAGGTTCTCTCTTCTAGGGAGGGGCATTGAGGAACAGGATATTCTCTTATCTAGGAAGGGGTATATAGGAACAGAATGTTCTCTCTTCCAGGGAGGGGTATTGAGGAACAGGATGTTCTCTCTTCGAGGGATGGGTGTAAAGGAACAGGATGTTCTCCCTTTCAGGGAGGGGTATATATGAACATAATGTTTTTTCTTTCATGGAGGGTTAAAGCGGAACAGAATATTCTTCTTCTAGGGAGGGGGTTATATCCAGGAAATGAATGATATCTTTTCTAGGGAGGGGTTAAGCAGAACATGATGTTCTCTCTTCCAGGGACGGGTATAGAGGAACAAAATGTTCTCTCTTCCAGGGAGGGGTATAGAGGAACAGCATGTTCTCTCTTCCAGGGAGGGGTATTGATGAACTGAATGTTCTCTCTTCTAGGGAGGGGTAAAGCAGAACAGCATAATCTCACTCTAGGGAGGGGGATAGATCAAGGAACTGAATATTCTCTCTTTCAGGGAGGGGTGAAGCAGAACGCGTTGTTCTCTCTCCTAGGGAGGGGTATAGAGGAACAAAATGTTCTCTTTACTAGGGAGGGGTATAGAGGAACATGATGTTTTCTCTTTCTAAGGAGGGGTATAGAGTAAAAGTTTGTTCTCTCTTCCAGGGAGGGGTATAGAGGAACAATTTTGTTCTCTCTTCCAGAGAAGAAGAACATAATGTTTTGTCTTCTAGGGAGAGGCATAGAGGAACAGAATGTTCTCCTATCTAGGGAGTGGTATATATGAACAGAATGTTTTCTCTCCCAGGGAGGGGTGTAGAGGATTTGGAGGTTCTCTCTTCTAGGGAGGGGCATTGACGAACAGGATGTTCTCTTATCTAGGAAGGGGAACAGAATGTTCTCTCTTCCATGGAGGGGTATTGAGGAACAGGATGTTCTCTCTTCGAGGGATGGGTGTAAAGGAACAGGATGTTCTCTCTTTCAGGGAGGGGTATATATGAACATAATGTCTTTTCTTCCATGGAGGGATAAAGCAGAACAGAATATTCTTCTTCTAGGGAGGGGGTTATATCCAGGAAATGAATGATATCTTTTCTAGGGAGGGGTTAAGCAGAATGTGATGTTCTCTCTTCCAGGGACGGGTATAGAGGAACAGAATGTTCTCTCTTCCAGGAAGCGGTATAGAGGAACAGAATGTTGTCTCTTCCAGGGAGGGGTATAGAGGAACAGGATGTTTTCTCTTCCAGGGAGGGGTATAGAGGAAAAGTTTGTTGTCTCTTCCAGGGAGGGGTATAGAGGAACAGAATGTTTTCTCTTTCTAGGGAGGGGTATAGAGGAACAGGATGTTTTCTCTTCCAGGGAGGGGTATAGAGGAAAAGTTTCTTCTCTCTTCCAGGGAGGGGTATTGCGGAACAGGATGTTCTCTCTCCTAAGGAGGGGTATAGAAGGACAGAATATTCTCTCTTTCAGGGAGGGGTGAAGCAGAACGTGTTGTTCTCTCTCCTAGGGAGGGGTATAGAGGAACAGAATGTTCTCTCTCCTAGGGAGGGGTATAGAGGAACAAGATGTTTTCTCTTTCTAGGGAGGGGTAAAGAGGAAAAGTTTGTTCTCTCTTCCAGGGAGGGGTATAGAGGAACAATTTTGTTCTCTCTTCCAGAGAAGAAGAACATAATGTTCTGTCTTCTAGGGAGAGGCATAGAGGAACAGAATGTTCTATCTAGGGAGTGGTATATATGAACAGAATGTTTTCTCTTCCAGGGAGGGGTGTAGAGGATTTGGAGGTTCTCTCTTCTAGGGAGGGGCATTGAGGAACAGGATGTTCTCTTATCTAGGAAGGGGTATATAGGAACAGAATGTTCTCTCTTCCAGGGAGGGGTATTGAGGAACAGGATGTTCTCTCTTCGAGGGATGGGTGTAAGGGAACAGGATGTTCTCTCTTTCAGGGAGGGGTATATATGAACATAATGTCTTTTCTTCCATGGAGGGTTAAAGCAGAACAGAATATTCTTCTTCTAGGGAGGAGGTTATATCCAGGAAATGAATGATATCTTTTCTAGGGAGGGGTTAAGCAGAATGTGATGTTCTCTCTTCCAGGGACGGGTATAGAGGAACAGAATGTTCTCTCTTCCAGGGAGCGGTATAGAAGAACAGAATGTTGTCTCTTCCAGGGAGGGGTATAGAGGAACAGGATGTTTTCTCTTCCAGGGAGAGGTATAGAGGAACAGTTTTGTTCTCTCTTCCAGATAAGAGGAACATAATGTTCTGTCTTCTAGGGAGAGGCATAGAGGAACAGAATGTTCTTCTATCTAGGGAGTGGTATATATGAACAGAATGTTCTCTCTTCCAGGGAGGGGCGTAGAGGATTTAGAGGTTCTCTCTTCTAGGGAGGGGCATTTAGGAACAGGATGTTCTCTTATCTAGGAAGGGGTATATAGGAACAGAATGTTCTCTCTTCCAGGGAGGGGTATTGAGGAACAGGATGTTCTCTCTTCGAGGGATGGGTGTAAAGGAACAGGATGTTCTCCCTTTCAGGGAGGGGTATATATGAACATAATGTTTTTTCTTTCATGGAGGGTTAAAGCGGAACAGAATATTCTTCTTCTAGGGAGGGGGTTATATCCAGGAAATGAATGATATCTTTTCTAGGGAGGGGTTAAGCAGAACATGATGTTCTCTCTTCCAGGAACGGGTATAGAGGAACAGAATGTTCTCTCTTCCAGGGAGGAGCATAGAGGAACAGCATGTTCTCTCTTCCAGGGAGGGGTATTGATGAACTGAATGTTCTCTCTTCTAGGGAAGGGTAAAGCAGAACAGCATAATCTCACTCTAGGGAGGGGGATAGATCAAGGAACTGAATGTTATCTCTTCCAGGGAGGGGTATGAAGGAACAGAATGTTCTCTCTTCCAGGGACGGGTATAGAGGAACAGCATGTTCTCTCTTCCAGGGAGGGGTATTGATGAACTGAATGTTCTCTCTTCTAGGGAGGGGTAAAGCAGAACAGCATAATCTCACTCTAGGGAGGGGGATAGATCAAGGAACTGAATGTTATCTCTTCCAGGGAGGGATATGAAGGAACAGAATGTTCTCTCTTCCAGGGAGGGGTATAGAGGAACAGTATGTTCTCTATTCCAGGGAGTGGTATAGAGGAACAGAATGTCTCTCTTTCTAGGGAGGGGTATAGAGGAACAGGATGTTTTCTCTCCTAAGGAGGGGTATAGAAGGACAGAATATTCTCTCTTTCAGGGAGGGGTGAAGCAGAATGTGATGTTCTCTCTCATAGGGAGGGTTATAGAGGAACAGAATATTCTCTCTCCTAGGGAGGGGTAAAGAGGAACAGGATGTTTTCTCTTTCTAGGGAGGGGTATAGAAGAACAGGATGTTTTCTCTTCCAGGGAGGGGTATAGAGGAAAAGTTTGTTCTCTCTTCCAGGGAGGGGTATAGAGGAACAGAATGTTCTCTCTTTCTAGGGAGGGGTATAGAGGAACAGAATGTTCTTTCTTCCAGGGAGGGGTATAGAGGAAAAGTTTGTTCTCTCTTCCAGGGAGGGGTGAAGCAGAACGTGATGTTCTCTCTCCTAGGGAGGGGCATTGAGGAACAGGATGTTTTCTTATCTAGGAAGGGGTATATAGGAACAGAATGTTCTCTCTTCTATGGAGGGGTATAGAGGAACAGGATGTTCTCTCTTAGAGGGATGGGTGTAAAGGAACAGGATGTTCTCTCTTTCAGGGAGGGGTATATATGAACATAATGTCTTTTCTTCCATGGAGGGTTAATGCAGAACAGAATATTCTTCTTCTAGGGAGGGGGTTATATCCAGGAAGTGAATGATATCTTTTCTAGGGAGGGGTAAAGCAGAACGTGATGTTCTCTCTCCTAGGGAGGGGTATAGAGGAACAGGATGTTCTTCTATCTAGGGAGTGGTATATATGAACAGAATGTTCTCTCTTCCAGGGAGGGGCGTAGAGGATTTAGAGGTTCTCTCTTCTAGGGAGGGGCATTGCGGAACAGGATGTTCTCTTATCTAGGAAGGGGTATATAGGAACAGAATGTTCTCTTTTCTAGGGAGGGGTTAAGCAGAACATGATGTTCTCTCTTCCAGGGACGGGTATAGAGGAACAGAATGTTCTCTCTTCCAGGGAGGGGTATAGAGGAACATGATGTTTTATCTTCCTGGGAGGGGCTTGGAGGAACAGGATGTTTTCTCTCCTAGGGAGGGGGTTAGATCAAGGAACTGAATGTTATCTTTTCTAGGGAGGGGTGAAGCAGAACGGGATGTTCTCTCTTACAGGGAGGGTTATAGTTGAACAGAAAGTTCTCTCTTCCAGGGAGGGGTATAGAGGAACAGAATGTTCTTTCTTCCAGGGAGGGGTATAGAGGAACAGTATGTTCTCTATTCCAGGGAGTGGTATAGAGGAACAGAATGTCTCTCTTCTAGGGAGGGGTAAAGCAGAACAGCATAATCTCACTCTAGGGAGGGAGATAGATCAAGGAACTGAATGTTATCTCTTCTAGGGAGGGGTATGAAGGAACAGAATGTTCTCTCTTCCAGGGAGGGGTATAGAGGAACAGTATGTTCTCTATTCCAGGGAGTGGTATAGAGGAACAGGATGTTTTCTCTCCTAAGGAGGGGTATAGAAGGACAGAATATTCTCTCTTTCAGGGAGGGGTGAAGCAGAATGTGATGTTCTCTCTCATAGGAAGGGGTATATAGAAACAGAATGTTCTCTCTTCCAGGGAGGGGTATAGAGGAACAGGATGTTCTCTCTTAGAGGGATGGGTGTAAAGGAACAGGATGTTCTCTCTTTCAGGGAGGGGTATATATGAACATAATGTCTTTTCTTCCATGGAGGGTTAATGCAGAACAGAATATTCTTCTTCTAGGGAGGGGGTTATATCCAGGAAGTGAATGATATCTTTTCTAGGGAGGGGTTAAGCAGAACGTGATGTTCTCTCTCCTAGGGAGGGGTATAGAGGAACAGGATGTTCTTCTATCTAGGGAGTGGTATATATGAACAGAATGTTCTCTCTTCCAGGGAGGGGCGTAGAGGATTTAGAGGTTCTCTCTTCTAGGGAGGGGCATTGCGGAACAGGATGTTCTCTTATCTAGGAAGGGGTATATAGGAACAGAATGTTCTCTCTTCCAGGGAGGGGTATTGAGGAACAGGATGTTCTCTCTTCGAGGGATGGGTGTAAAGGAACAGGATGTTCTCCCTTTCAGGGAGGGGTATATATGAACATAATGTTTTTTCTTTCATGGAGGGTTAAAGCGGAACAGAATATTCTTCTTCTAGGGAGGGGGTTATATCCAGGAAATGAATGATATCTTTTCTAGGGAGGGGTTTAAGCAGAACATGATGTTCTCTCTTCCAGGGACGGGATAGAGGAACAGAATGTTCTCTCTTCCAGGGAGGGGTATAGAGGAACAGAATGTTCTCTCTTCTATGGAGGGGTATAGAGGAACCGAATGTTCTCTCTTCAAGGGAGGGGTATATAGGAACAGAATGTTCTCTTTTTTAGGGAGGGGTATAGAGGAACAGAATGTTCTCTCTTCTAGAGAGGGGTGTAGAGGAACAGAATGTTCTCTCTTCTAGGGAGGGGTATAGAGGAACAGTATGTTCTCTCTTCCAGGGAGGGGTATAGAGGAACAGTATATTCTCTTTTCCAGGGAGGGGCATATATGAACATAATGTTTTTTCTTCCAGGTAGGGGTATAGAGGAATAGAATGTTCTCTCTTCTATGGACGGGTATAGAGGAACAGGATGTTCTCTCTTCAAGGGAGGGGTATAGAGGAACAGAATGTTCTCTCTTCTAGAGAGGGGTATAGAGGAACAGAATGTTCTCTCTTCTAGAGAGGGGTATAGAGGAACTGGATGTTCTCTCTTCTAGAGAGGGGTATAGAGGAACAGGATGTTCTCTCTTCAAGGGAGGGGTATAGAGGAACAGAATGTTCTCTCTTCTAGAGAGGGGTATAGAGGAACAGTATGTTCTTTCTTCCAGGGAGGGGTATAGAGGAACAGAATGTTCTCTCTTTCAGGGAGGGGTATAGAGGAACAGAATGTTCTCTCTTCCAGGGAGGGGTATAGAGGAACAGTATGTTCTTTCTTCCAGGGAGGGGTATAGAGGAACAGAATGTTCTCTCTTTCAGGGAGGGTATAGAGGAACAGTATGTTCTCTCTTCCAGGGATGGGTATAGAGGAACAGTATGTTCTCTCTTCTAGGGAGGGGTATAGAGGTACAGTATGTTCTCTCTTCCAGGGAGGGTATAGAGGAACAGGATGTTCTCTCTTCCAGAGAGGGGTAAAGAGGAACAGTATGTTCTCTCTTCCTTGGAGGGGTATAGAGGTACAGTATGTTCTCTCTCTTCCAGGGAGGGGTAAAGTGGAGAATGTGCATACATTGTGTGCGGGTAAGCCTGAATCCAATGACCGGGGTAATAATATACTTATCTGTAAAGCGCTTTGTGAGGGCCTCCGGTCCTGAAAAGCGCTATATAAGAACGAGCTATTATTATTATTATTATTATGAACAGTATGTTCTCTCTTCCAGGGAGGAGTATAGAGGAACAGAATGTTCTCTCAACTAGGGAGGGGCATGATAAAGGGTCATATGTATATAATGGATGCTGATAATTTTGCCCCCTGACTTTGTTATTTTAATAGTTATTCAGGGCATGTCTCTCAAAAGAAGTGTGTCGTTAAAATTTACTGTGTAAACATTAAAGTTTACTACTCACAATTGTTTGCAGAGCAATTGCTAGTTTTTATTACACATCTGTTTGATTACCGTCTGCAATGTAATGCATTATAGTGGGGAAGGGACAGGGAGGGGTCGGGGGAGGTGGGGTCTTGTCTGAGGAAGAGGGTGACCAGTGGTAAAAAAAAAATACCCTAAATGAGCAGTTCAGTTTCTTGAGACTAAGAAAGGCATTAATTCAAGGAGTTGTACACAGAGTTACCACCCTCTTTTTCTCATTCTCAACAGAAGATAATTAAACACCAAAAGAGTATTGCATTGAGACTTGTTGGTAAGCAGCATAATACTAGTTAAAATACTCTGAATCCTCTGAGGCACCGCTTGACATTAACAGGCACCAATGACCAATGTCTAGACCCCCCCCCCCTCCCCCAATTTAAAAATTTAAACATAGAGCTCACTCATGCATAATAAGTTAATTCAAGACATCTTGCCAAAGTAGTTAGTTTGGAGCCCTCCTTGAAGCATCTTTTTCATGCTTAATCTTTTTTGTGATCAATTTCATTCTGTTGGTCTAGTGCATGTACTGTTGGTCAACTTGTGGGCTGTTAGACTGCAGGATAATCTTGTTGCTTGAAATGCTGCTTGATCTTCAGCATGACACTAAATTTTGATTAACTTCACTAATTTTTTTAGATATTGAAAACAAAATTAGTTGTAGCAATTGAAATAACATCTGCGTTCTCATACGTGTAGATGCTCATAACATATACAAATTCATTTTCAAACAGCATGATTGACAATCTAAAACAACCAAGTCATTCCATTAATCAACCCTCTCCCCCTCACCTCCAATCCTGCCCCACCCCACCCTACCCTACCCATCCCAGCTGTCTACAGTATGACTTTGGACTCTGCATCTAAACCAGGAAGTACATTGAAGGAATCTAATTTTTATGTTTCTGTGTCCTCAATTTTAATTGTTAGTTTACTTTATTTACAAGATGGTTGTTTGCTGACTGTCAACCCATTCTGGTTTTCTCCTGTAAAATAAAATAAAATAAAATCAATGAGGAGAGTCTTAGGATATAAGAAGGAAGCTTGTTTCATAGCAGTGCCTTATGGTATGTATTTAGGCTTTAATAGCTGATTCTCTTGTTTTCTCCTTTTTCTCCAGAAACAACACAAATCATTAGAGTGTGTGGAACTGTGGATATAGCAGGTTGACAACATTTCCATTCTTTTGCATCAAACAAGTAACAATTTAGCTCAATCAAACAATATTTGCATAATATATGATATCTCTGATTGTGTTTGTTTCTATTCATTGAATTCAGAAATCAATAATGTTCTACTTTTAGAGTTTTCATATACTTATTTTATTTAAATAATTCATTAACATAAACTCATAACTTATAAAGATTTATGAAATGAGGATGTATTTGATAGATGCATTTAATAAATCAACAAATTACTCTTAGACTTATCTTGATCTTATAGATGATTATTTATTTATTTATTCATTATTTTGGGGTTTCCTTTCTCTCACAGGCAACTCTACAGTTAGATGAAATACAAAGCAGTGTAAACCCTCTTCAAAACCAATCTGGATGAACTCAATAGCAGCATGGGTTGAGGGAATTTCTTCTTAAGGCTATAGATATGATACATTCATATGACTCTGGATTCTACATGCAGTCAGATCAAATGCAAAAATGCCTAACATCAATAACAACAATGCATTCGGGACACAGTCAAGAATCCATAGCCCTTCAAGGCAGCGCGTTTCACGCAAGAAACAGAGGATCGGTCAAGGCTCTGGAGAACATTCTACAGCCAACTTGACCAATGGTCAAAGCAACAAGGCCATTGCTAATACCTGGATGCACAATGAGTCTTTAGATGCTACTATCCCACTTCCAAAGCTGTCCTTCATCACCTCGGCCTTCCTTGTCGCTGTATTAAGCATTGTGACTTATTGGAACAGTTGCCATGGTGATTTCGTCTTTGACGACCTGGAGGCGATTGTAAAGAACCAGGATGTGAGGTCGGAGACTCCGCTGTGGAACGTCTTCCAGCATGACTTCTGGGGGCAAGCCATTGAGCTGAAGGAGAGTCATAAGTCCTACAGACCTCTCACTGTTCTCACCTTTAGGTAAGATCCTTGAAGCTCTCTTCAGAGTTTTCTCTTAACTGCTTGTATCAGGTTGCCAAAGTATATGCTGCACGTATCAATCATCCATATTTGCTACAGCTGTCGAATTGATACAATGTAAGCCTTGTCTTGAAGTGTCCAGACTATACTTTTTATGCCTCCGTTACGAAGTAGCCGGAGGTATTATGTTTTCGGGTGGTCCGTCCGTCCGTACGTACGTACGTCTGTACGTCCCGTTCTCGTGATCGCATTATCTGAAGAACCGATTAATGGATTCCTTCCAAACTTTGGTCGTGTATGTATCTTGCAGAGCCGATGAACTGATTAGATTTTGGGGTCACGAGGTCAAAGGTCACAGGGCTCATTATGTATGCAAAAACAGCTCGTGATCGCGTTAATCTCAAGAACCGATTGACGGATTCCTGCCAAACTTAGGTCATGTATGTTACTTGCAGAGCCGATGAACTGATTAGAATTTGGGGTCACGAGTTCAAAGGTCAAAGGTCACAGCGCACATTATCTATGCAAAAACAGCTTGTGATCGCGTTATCTCAAGAACCGATTGATGGATTCCTGCCAAACTTAGGTCATGTATGTTACTTGCAGAGCTGATGAACTGAGTAGATTTTGGGTCATGAGGTCAAGGTCAAAGGTCATGCGGTTCATTATGTATGCAAAAATAGCTTGTGCTCGCATTATCATTAGAACAGATTGATGGATTCCTGCCAAACTTAGATCATTTATGTATCTTGCAGAGCCAATGAACTGAGTAGATTCTTGGTTCATAAGGTCAAAGGTCATGGGCTCATTATGTATGCAAAAATAGCTTGTGAACGCATTCTCATTAGAACTGACAGATGGATTACTATTTAACTCAGAACATCTTGCAGAGCCAATGAACTGAGTAGATTTTAGGGTCATGAGGTCAAAGATCAAAGGGTCATATATGTATATGAGAAATTGCTTGTAATCATGATATTCTGAGAACCTGTTAATGGATTACAATTGAACTTGAATTTGAAACATTTCTTCTGTTTTGGTTTGTAAAATTGCTCTATGACGGAGGCATCATTTTCGACTGCGCGCAGTCGAAGTTCCATCTAGTTTATGTGTATTATTGATGATAATTAGAGATACATTTTCATCAAAGGTAGTTTAAAATAGTCTTTGACTCAAGTTGTCAATTACTTCCAGAAAAGCCACATATCTGAATTGAATTTCTTATACTTGTGAGATGACCAAGAGTTTCAAAATCATTGATTAAAATTGTTGGGAGCGAAGGGCTATGAAGTTCTGGAAGCTTTGAAAGAGGTATCTCTGGAAAAGAAATATGAATATATGTAGAGATCAGTTCAAGAAAGCTCACCTTACACCAGGGCCCTGTCTAACAAAGAGTTACGATTGATCCAAATCAATCACAATTTCACTAATCAATCCCAAATTTGCAGTCTCCTATCTCTTATGTTCATAGTTGTGATTGATAGCAATCGTGAATAAGTTGCGATCGATATCAACTCTTTGTAAGACAGGGCCCAGGACATTACTTCACAAATTCCCAAAATAGCTTTATAAAAAAAAATGTTCTTTGAAAACTACATGTGCAGGTATCTCAAAAATTTCATATAAGGATTTTTAAAAATATTTTCAGAACTATACTGTCCTTTTGGTCCATTTACAGATAGAAGAAGGTATGTTCTAATCGTAAATTCTGAAGCATCCCCCTTCATACTTTTTGTTAACATCTTGATAGGATCAACTACCTTGCTGGAGGCTTACATCCATGGGGCTTTCATCTAGTGAACATACTCCTCCATGCAGCAGTGAGTGTGTTGGTACTACCTGTGTCCTCGGCACTTCTCACAGCAGTGACAGATGTTGGGAAAGGGGGTGATGAGGGGTTCTTGGAATGTCCAAGAGCCAGTCTCTTGTGTGCAATACTCTTTGCTGTCCATCCGATTCATACTGAAAATGTGAGTATTTCTGTTACTACCTGTACAGTGTTTACTGCTATGTCACCACAGTCTTCCCCATTTTTTTTTTTGGGGGGGGGGGGGGGGGTGGACGGGTAGGCAGGTGCCCTGCGTACATAGTTACAATCAATAATATTTATTATGTACCATTTTGTATCTTTTAAAATGTACCCTTCTGATGATAAGAAGACCTATTAAAATCTTATCAAAGTTGATTGTATGGGTTTTCCCCTTTCTTATCATTGTCCTACTTAAACATGTCTGCATTGAAGGATCTGTGTTCTCATCAGCTGGGATTTATAGATCCAAAGTCTAAAAAACAACAAATCAGTAGTGCTGGAGCTGGACCATTACAATTTTATTTTACTTCCTTCCTGTATTTCACCAACCTTAATAATTTGAATGTCTTCTATATATACATGTAAATTTGTTTTGAGCTGGACTAAACTGGGCATCATCCAATATATGAAATCTTGCTATTATATGAGGGCCTGTGGTGATTTTGCTTGGTATTGCTCATAAAACAAGTGCCCTGACAATATGCCCTTTCAAAAGCAGTACGTCACAATGAAAAGCAAATAAAGCCCTGGCTGGCAAACAAAATCTGCTGATTGTATGATGAGATTCGGTTCACTGGCTTTGGAGGGGCCTGGTAATAAAAAAATCATAATGCAAATCTTTTACAAAGAATCAATGATTATCCATTGAGAAGGTTTGGTAACCACTGCAAAATGTGCATTAAAGCATATAACAAACTTAATTTTGTTTTGGGATTTGCACTTTGACCTCCCTGTAAAAACTACACAAGACACAAGACTCAGTGTTTTTGAATTATGATAATAAATATACAATCTAAGAGAATTCCATGATAATTGAGAGAGATGTTATTTGTCTTGATTAATAGAGATGGAAACAATGTGTGTTTGTAATTTTTATTATTTTGTTCTTTGTTTGTACTCATTGTAATTTTATTCATAATGTATTGTATTTGTTGTTATTTAACATGCCTTGCATTTCTTGAAAAAGATGATTTATCAATGAAAGGTATCATCAAATGTTTTAACCCTTTCTTTGTTTTTATTATTTATTATGTGGGCAGGTTGCTGGTATTGTTGGACGAGCAGATCTATTATGTGCCTTGTTCTTCTTCATGTCTTTCCTTATGTATACAACTGTTTGCAAAAGTGGTAAGTACAACTTGCCGGTACCAATAATCTCAGTCTTTTCATATTTGATGTTTAGGTTTACAGGTTTACAATATCACCACCACTACCACTACCAATAACACTACCACTACCAATACCAATATCAATTCCACTACCAATGCCACTACCAATGCCACTACCAATGCCACTACCACTGCCACTACCACTGCCACTACCACTACCAATACCAATAAAAATACCACTACCACTACCAATAACAATACCAAAGCACTATCACTACCACTACCACTACCAATACCAATACCACTACCACTACCACTAACACTACCAATACCAATACCATTTCCAATAAAAACAATAATACCAATAATACCAATAACACCAAGAACAATAATAACAATATAAATAATAATTACTTTTTATTTGGAATGTTCTAAAGCAAAGGAAGAAAAAAAAATACCTTGGACAATCTATGATGTTGCTTTTTAGTTGTATGTGAAATATACAGAAGAAAAACATGAATAAAATTCTATTTATTGTTGTATCATTCCATTTCTAAGGGTGACTCTTTATAGAATGAATGCCCTTATGGTTCTCAGGAGTCTTTTAATTCAGGACCCTGTTTCATAAAACTTGTTATCAATAACTAATGTTCAATTTCTATCACAAATTTGCTCTCAGCCAATCAAATACCACGATTTCAGTAGCTTATAACAGGTTTTGTAAACTTGTTATTGATAACAAGTTTTATGAAGCAGGGCCCTGACTTTCTCAATCATGTGAATGACAAAAGACAATGCCCTTTTCTTTTTCCAGATTCATCTTGCCTCGATTCAACTCCTCTGTTTTCATTTCTACGTCTTGTACTGAGCATGGTATTATGTGCTGTGGCTATGCTGTGCAAAGAACAAGGCATAACAGTCATAGTAAGTACACCAAATGCAAGACACGTTAGAAACTTTTTCCCATTGCATGTTAGTATATGAATTGGGCAAGTCTTTTCATTCACTTGCCCTGGACAAGTAAAGTGCTTGATAACGTTTTTTTTTTACTTCTGCATTTATTTCTGGGAGACCGTTTTGTTAAAATTTTAGTTTGTAGAATATTGAAACCCCTATTTCATTGAAGTGACAGCAATGTATGTACCTTGGTGTTTATTGTATTTTAATTGTTATCGTTCAATTAACTACATTTCAAGTGAGTCTTGTGTCCAAACAGCATATCCACTGGATGGTTTGCTGTGGAGGCTTTTAACTGTGTAAAAATAGGTTACCTAGGTTGTAATACTAATCCTGGAAATTTGAAACTCCATCAGGAATAATCAGGGAATTTTGTATCCATGAAATGCTTGGAACCTTAATAAGATGATTCTTGTCTCTCAGTCGTAGTCTGCGCAGTTCCAGAGATAAAGTATTGTGCGTTTGCTATTGCTGCCCCGAAACTATGGAATAGCTTTCCAATAGAAATACGATGCTCTCCATCTATCAATGTGTTCAAATCCAAATCAAAAAAAATTTGTTCAATTGAGAGATTCTATTTTGTAAAATTTGGTAAAAACGGAGCTTTGAACCAGCACAGCTGATTATATTTTGTTTAAAAGCTGCGCTATATAAATTTATTATTATTATTATTATTATCTCTGTAACTTCCTTTCTCCAGGGAATTTGCAGTATTTATGACATCATCATCAACTGTGGCATTGACCCAATCCCAGCATTCTCTACCACCTACACGACTCTGAAGCGCCATCATGTGTTACCGTCCATACAGCTTGCTCTCCGTTCTCCGGAACTAAGATGGCTCAGAAGGTTATTGCTCAGACACCTTGTTCTTGCCATCTCAGCTATTGTACTTCTACTCACCAGGTAATGATTGTTTGGTTCTTTTTTTCTTCAAAGTATTTATTGAAACAAATTAACTCTCATACATAATAATAATAATATTAATAACATGTTCGTTTAGACATAGAATATATAATAAATATGATGTAATGATTATTAACTCATCAGCAAAAGTTAGTTAGCAAAATATCTGCCATTTCTTATTATGAAGATCGAGACAATTTTCTTTTCTTTTTTAATTAAAAAAAAAATTCTTGTTGAGAATGTGTACCACACAGATAATGTGTAGTGTTACTTTAAGACATCCAATGTATTATGTAACCCTGGCATATAGTTGGGTTGTATGTTTTACCTGACTGCTGCTAAGAAAGCATGTGTATGCTTGTAATTAAGCAACCAGGGGACTGACTGCTTTAAGACCTTTCGGAGGGACTTGGTAATGAGGATTAATGCCTCACCAAAAGGCTCTAGCACATCAAGTTTCTTTTTAACCCAGGAACTCCTGGTTATGTGACCACTGCTCTAGTACCACTGTGCCATTATTTAAGCTGCTGTTATTTTATTCACAGCATTCATGGGTTGAGAGAGACAATGTTACAAAAATGCCTTGTTAAAGGTCATAATGACTGGGCCTGGCCTAACAAGCCCATTCTCTCGATAGTGTTTTTATAAACTTCAACCTTTCTATCCTTCATTTCCGGTGGCGTATCCGACTTTTGTACATATTCTGTACCCCCCCCCCCCCTCCTCCAGGCCCATAAAACAATCGATACCAATTGCTGTTTGAAATTTGGGTTTCGCTGCTGACTTTCTTTTCTTAAATACGAGAATTAAGCCCACCTTATATTTTCCTTAGCATTTGATTTGTTTTCTTCAATCTGTTTATTTGATTTGATTCTTCACTTTTGATTCTACTTTTGTTTTGTTTTGTTTTGATTTGTTTTCTTTTGTTTTCTTTCATTTGTTTTTTTGTTGTTTTCTTTCATTTGTTTCTTTTTGTTTTCTTTCATTTGTTTCTTTTTGTTTGAGTAGATTTTTCATCATGGGTAGTGGGGTTCCATCCTTTCAAGAAGTTGACAATCCTGCTTCATTTCTTGATAATGTCTGGATGAGGGTAAGATGTTACCCCTTTGTCTATGATATTGCTGTGCCATTTACCTTATCAATCAGGGAATGTGTCATCCACTGTTGAAACAATTCTTTATTTCAATCCAAATGCAACTTTATTAAAAAGATGGAGCCTGAGAATATCTGATTTTAGATTCTATGCGGAGTCGCACATATAATTTTCAGTGCTATAGCATGAATCTACAGTACATGTATACACAGGTCATATCTTGTCTTTCAATGTAAAGTTATTCTGTTGATATATTCACTGATTGTACTTCATTAAATTTTTTACCTGGATGAAGTCACTTTTATTCCAATTTCTTTATTGATTTGAAGAAAAAAAATGTTTTCCAGTGTTACGTAACTTCCCTTTTCTTTCTTGTACTCTACTTCATCCCATTTATTTGCATTTGTGTTTGAAGTATGCATGTTCTTCCTTGTACCATCTTGTATCATGAAAATGGGATGTACTTTTCATTAAAGGGAGTGGGTAGTCAGTTTCCATGTGCACAAGGCCATATTTTGCTGACAAAAGACTTGGTGGAAATACCATTAACGTGTTTACAAGTGTGCACACAGCGAACCTGTAGGCCTATCAAGGAAAACCCTTGAGTCTCGATCCGTAGAGTCTTGTGAGTCTTCAGGTGAGGGAGAAGTGAGATAATGAATTTACTGTAAGGAGGAATGCAAGGCATTACATAAGGCCTGTGGGTCATAAAACTGAAGGCTAATCTTGGGACCCATTTCACAAAGCCTCTTTTCATTGACAAATGACAAAAATCAGTGACTAATCTGCTGATAACCAATCAGAAGCAAAGATTTCACTAGCTTATAACAAAAATTGCCATTTGTCACTGATGAAAAGTTTTGTGAAATGGGACCCAGGACTATCCCTGGTGTTTGACAACAGTTATTGGGTAAACACCCAAATTCCCCATCTTTAAAGTTTAAACTATTTTATCTTCCATGAATATTAATATCTTGTTTGTTACAGATGATCAACTACAGCTACGTCTACTCCTTGAATGCCTGGCTCCTCCTCAACCCATGGTGGTTGTGTTTTGATTGGTCAATGGGTTGTGTCCCTGTCATCCAAACACCCCTTGATCCAAGAGTGGTTGCTCCCATTGTCTTCTGGATCATAATGGGTGTCATTGTTTTTCATTGTCTATTTGGATCAGACCATTATGAAAGAAGGTGAGTCGGGATAATTGCATTGGTTTGATCTTAGAATACATGTTGTCGTCCATTGCAGTGTCTTTGAGATTATCAGATCATTGTATATATGCCTATTGATAAGATCATATGTAGAGGTGTTGTGGTCGAGTGGATACGTCGCCGGACTGTCGATCACAAGGTCTGCGGTTCGAGTCCCGCCGCCGCACTAATGTCCTTTGGCAAGACATTGATCTACATTTGCCACACTCCACCCAGGTGAAGTAAATGGGTACCTGGTAGGAATTTATTTCTTGAAATGCTAGAGCGCCGTATGGCAGCCGTGCTAAAGCCAGGGTAATAATCGGGAGCGCCAGGAGGGTCAAATCTGACTGACATGAGCGCTATACAAGAACCCACTATTATTATTATTATTATTATCATTTCGAGAGAACAAATCAAGTCTAATAACCTAATCAAGAACAGAAAACATCTCATCATTTATGATTTACAAATCAATCACCACCTTAATTCACAATGTATTAATAAGGAGTGGAGAGCATTTGAGCCCTGAAAAATTGCTAAGAACTCTTGTTACAGATAATAAAAATGTATATAAAACATATTAAAATTATCACTATTGCAAAAGTGAATCAAAAGGAGCTCTGATTAATAATTTTTAATCAAGTTGATTTTTATTCTAAACATTTTTACACTGACAGATGCTGGTGCAAAGATGAAAGCACATCCATGTAATCTTTTAAGAGTTTCAGATCTGGCGCCATTAGTATTCAAACAGAATATTGTAAGAAGGTCTTTTTCTTATA
This sequence comes from Strongylocentrotus droebachiensis, assembly GCA_035222895.1. Classification (NCBI taxonomy): domain Eukaryota; kingdom Metazoa; phylum Echinodermata; class Echinoidea; order Camarodonta; family Strongylocentrotidae; genus Strongylocentrotus; species Strongylocentrotus droebachiensis. Next base: position 292,212 of record JAVYIG010001198.1, read on the forward strand.
TTTCCCAGACTTCTGACTGTTTCCATGGCTACGGTGATCATCCCTTTCCTCCCAGCATCCAATGTCTTCTTCAGGGTTGGGTTTGTGATCGCTGAACGGGTCCTCTACTTACCAAGTCTGGGCTTCTGTCTACTGGTCGTCATGGGAACCAGACATCTGTGTCTTAAAGGGCCCTCTATCATGAAGAGAGTAAGATAATGATGGAACGTGGTGATGATCCAATCCATGTTGATTTTCCCAATTTGTTTTCTTTAACTTACTTACTTCTGACTCTGGTATCGTATATGTAGTCCAATAAAGATTATATTTACATGTATAGATGCCTCTTATCTCTTCCACAGCTGTATATATGATATTGTTAACTTTTTTCTGCGTAATAGATGAAACAGTGAATGTTTAATCTCTGTCAAAGTAGATTGAAACAAAAAGACAAATCAAAGTTCAGTCTTAATTCCTGTGTTATGAAAATATGTAAATTTGTGTATAGACTTACAATATATCCTGAGAACTATATGCCAAGAAAGATAACAAACAGTCCTTTTCAGGACTACACTCCTCCAAGAAAGATTACCGAGTCAGAGTCCTGTTCAGGACTCCTCATACCTCTCTCTCTCTCACACACATGGTGCAACCGCAAACCTACTGTATACTTACAATATAGATATGTCATTAACTTTAATATAGGCTTTCATCAATTTTTCATTTTCTCAGGCTGTGCAGATTCTCCTCCTTGTTATTGTTGTCTGTCATATGACACACTGTTACCATAGAAACAGTGAATGGTTGACTGAGAGAAAGCTGTACCGATCTGGGCTAAAAGTATGTCAAGGGAACGCTAAGGTGAGATGATAAGAATAAAATTTTGGTAGTACTTTCAGATGCAAACTTGTATCTGATGTTGAATGTGTGTACTCTAGGCTAAATCTTACATACATGTATACACCTCAGTCACACCGCCAATGATTCCTAACCGAGTCCAGATTGACTAATCTTTCACTGCTTGGGGTGAAATGTCATGTTCAGTTTGTTGTTGATCTGTTGTCCATCTCCTCTGTATGACTAGGGTATATAAACAATCACAATTTTACAGGTAATATCAATCAAAAGAGCTTTTCATATAAACAATGTATTGATTAGTGCTCAATTTATAGTCGTTCATAGATAAAACAGCATTATGGGTAATATTAAATATTCATATGTTATATATAAGCTGGTCAGAATATATCATGGTGTATACAAAAAACAATAAAAACCCCATATAATCCATGTATTTAACTTTTGTTCAATTTCCTCTGTACTTGTAACCTCTAATTTGTACAGGGCCTCTCAGGAAAACAGTTTTAATACAGAAAGAGAGAGTTACCCTGTTTTGATAAAACGTATAAATAATATTAAACTGTTTTTGCAGGTTCACTATAACATTGGCAAGAGTGCTGCAGATGCAGGTCATACACAAGAAGCTATAGATGCATACAGAGAGGCCATTAGGTATGATTTGAACATGTTGATTTACTCCTTATTTCTTAATTGTTAGCCAATTTGTAAGTCTTTTATCTATCCAATAATATGGCTACATAAACCTGAGCAATTAATGTTATCTGCCAATTAATGTTGGTAGCAGATGTGTAGTAGTTGTGTAATGAGCAAAGAAAAACAAAAAGGAAATAGAAACTAGAAGTTCCAAGCCATGAGCATACCATACAGGCTTATGCAAATATGTCTATAAATCTTGTTGGTCCTAATTACATTCAATCTACTACATGTATATGATGCCCTTGGCAAGACTACATTTGCCACTCTCAACCTGGATGTAGTGAATAGGTACATGGTTCATGGTAATTTCTTAAAGCTGTCAATTTGTATGCCTCCGCCACCGAAGGTGGTGCCGGAGGCATCATGTTTTTCGGGTTGTCCGTCCGTACGTCCGTACGTCCGTCCCGTTTGACCATTATCACAATATCTCAAGAACCATTTAAGATTTAAACTTAAGACTCGGGAATAGTATTTATCACCATAGGAAGACGACCTGATTAGATTTTGGAGTACGTAGGTCAAAGGTCACAGGTCACAGAGGTCAACTTATGAAATTCCTTGTATTGAGTTTGTTAGCGCGATATCTCAAGAACCATTTGAGATTTAAACTTCAAACTTAAGGATAGTATGTATCACCATAGGAAGACGATCTGATTAGATTTTGGAGCACGTATGTCAAAGGTCAAGGGTCACAGAGGTCAACTTATGAAATTCCATACATTGAGATTGTTATCATGATATCTCAAGAACCACTGGAGATTTAAACTTCAAACTTAGTGATAGTGTGTATCACTACAGGAAAACAATCTGTTTACATTTTGGAGCACGTAGGTCAAAGGTCAAGGGTCATAGAGGTCAACTTATGAAATTCCATACATTGAGATTGTTATCATGATATCTCAAGAACCACTGGAGATGTAAAAACTTCAAACTTAAGGATAGTATGTATCACCATAGGAAGACGATCTGATTAGATTTTGGAGCACGTAGGTCAAAGGTCAAAGGTCACAGGGCTCATTATGTATGCAAAAACAGCTTGTGATCGCGTTATCTGAACAACCGATTGATGGATTCCTGCCAAACTTTGGTCATGTATGTATCTTGCAGAGCTGATGAACTGATTAGATTTTGGGGTCACGAGGTCAAAGGTCACAGGGCTCATTATGTATGCAAAAAGAGCTTGTGATCGCGTTATCTGAAGAACCGATTGATGGATTCCTGCCAAACTTTGGTCATGTATGTATCTTGCAAAGCCAATGAACTGATTAGATTTTGGGGTCACGAGGTCAAAGGTCACAGCGCACATTGTGTATGCAAAAACAGCTCGTGATCGCCTTATCTCAAGAACCGATTGATGGATTCCTGCCAAACTTAGGTCATGTATGTTACTTGCAGAGCTGATGAACTGATTAGATTTTGGGGTCATGCGGTAAAGGTCAAGGTCATGCGGCTCATTATGTATGCAAAAATAGCTTGTGATCGTATTATCATTAGAACAGATTGATGGATTCCTGCCAAACTTAGATCATTTATGTATCTTGCAGAGCCAATGAATGGTTCATAAGATCAAAGGTCATGGGCTCATTATGTATGCAAAAATAGCTTGTGGACGCATTCTCATTAGAACTGACAGATGGATTACTATTTAACTCAGGAAATCTTGCAGAGCCAATGAACTGAGTAGATTTTAGGGTCATGAGGTCAAAGATCAAAGGGTCATATATGTATATGAGAAATTGCTTGTAATCACGATATTCTGAGAACATGTTAATGGATTACAATTGAACTTCAATTTGAAAAATTTCTTCCGTTTCGGTTTGTAAAATTGCTCTATGGCGGAGGCATCATTTTCGACTGCGCGCAGTCGAATTCCATCTAGTTTTCAATAAGCTAGTTTCCTCAAAATGAATGTACTTACATGCCATTAGATGGATCCTGACCCCAGTACCCCTTTGAAAGGGGCATAGGGGCAAATATTGTAAACATTTGAATTATCACAACTTTTGGGCCGAAATGGCAAGGGCCGGGGTGGTTCAGCATTTTGGAGGAGAAAATTAATTTTTTTCAATAGGCTAGTTTCGCCACAATGAATGTACTTACATGCCATTAGATCGATCCTGACCCCAGTACCCCTTTGAAAGGGGCATAGGGGCAAATATTGTAAACATTTGAATTATCACAACTTTTGGGCCGAAATGGCAAGGGCCGGGGTGGTTCAGCATTTTGGATGAGAAAAAACAAATTGAAATTTTTTAATAGGCTAGTTTTTCCACGATGAATGTACTTACATGCCATTAGATCGATCCTGACCCCAGTACCCCTTTGAAAGGGGCATAGGGGCAAATATTGTAAACATTTGAATTATCACAACTTTTGGGCCGAAATGGCAAGGGCCGGGGTGGTTCAGCATTTTGGAGGAGAAAATTAATTTTTTTCAATAAGCTAGTTTCCTCAAAATGAATGTCCCTTCATGCCATTAGATGGATCCTGACCCCCATATCCCTTTGAAAGGGGCGTAGGAGCAAATATTGTAAACATTTGAATTATCACAACTTTTGGGCCGAAATGGCAAGGGCCGGGGTGGTTCAGCATTTTGGAGGAGAAAATTAATTTTTTTCAATAGGCTAGTTTCGCCACAATGAATGTACTTACATGCCATTAGATGGATCCTGACCCCAGTACCCCTTTGAAAGGGGCATAGGGGCAAATATTGTAAACATTTGAATTATCACAACTTTTGGGCCGAAATGGCAAGGGCCGGGGTGATTCAGCATTTTGGAGGAGAAAAAACAAATTGAAATTTTGTAATAGGCTAGTTTTTCCACGATGAATGTACTTACATGCCATGAGATGGATCCTGACCCCAGTACCCCTTTGAAAGGGGCATAGGGGCAAATATTGTAAACATTTGAATTATCACAACTTTTGGGCCGAAATGGCAAGGGCCGGGGTGGTTCAGCATTTTGGAGGAGAAAATTACAATTTTGAATATGCTAGTTTCCCCACAATGAATGTACTTACATGCCATTAGATGGATCCTGACCCCAGTACCCCTTTGAAAGGGGCATAGGGGCAAATATTGTAAACATTTGAATTATCACAACTTTTGGGCCGAAATGGCAAGGGCCGGGGTGGTTCAGCATTTTGGAGGAGAAAATTAAAATTTTGAATAGGCTATTTTCCCCACAATGAATGTACTTACATGCCATTAGATGGATCCTGACCCCCATATCCCTTTGAAAGGGGCGTAGGAGCAAATATTGTAAACATTTGAATTATCACAACTTTTGGGCCGAAATGGCAAGGGCCGGGGTGGTTCAGCATTTTGGAGGAGAAAATTAATTTTTTTCAATAAGCTAGTTTCCTCAAAATGAATGTCCCTTCATGCCATTAGATGGATCCTGACCCCCATATCCCTTTGAAAGGGGCGTAGGAGCAAATATTGTAAACATTTGAATTATCACAACTTTTGGGCCGAAATGGCAAGGGCCGGGGTGGTTCAGCATTTTGGAGGAGAAAATTAATTTTTTTCAATAGGCTAGTTTCGCCACAATGAATGTACTTACATGCCATTAGATCGATCCTGACCCCAGTACCCCTTTGAAAGGGGCATAGGGGCAAATATTGTAAACATTTGAATTATCACAACTTTTGGGCCGAAATGGCAAGGGCCGGGGTGGTTCAGCATTTTGGAGGAGAAAATTACAATTTTGAATATGCTAGTTTCCCCACAATGAATGTACTTACATGCCATTAGATGGATCCTGACCCCAGTACCCCTTTGAAAGGGGCATAGGGGCAAATATTGTAAACATTTGAATTATCACAACTTTTGGGCCGAAATGGCAAGGGCCGGGGTGGTTCAGCATTTTGGAGGAGAAAATTAAAATTTTGAATAGGCTATTTTCCCCACAATGAATGTACTTACATGCCATTAGATGGATCCTGACCCCCATATCCCTTTGAAAGGGGCGTAGGAGCAAATATTGTAAACATTTGAATTATCACAACTTTTGGGCCGAAATGGCAAGGGCCGGGGTGGTTCAGCATTTTGGAGGAGAAAATTAATTTTTTCAATAAGCTAGTTTCCTCAAAATGAATGTCCCTTCATGCCATTAGATGGATCCTGACCCCCATATCCCTTTGAAAGGGGCATAGGGGCAAATATTGTAAACATTTGAATTATCACAACTTTTGGGCCGAAATGGCAAGGGCCGGGGTGGTTCAGCATTTTGGAGGAGAAAATTAATTTTTTTCAATAGGCTAGTTTCGCCACAATGAATGTACTTACATGCCATTAGATCGATCCTGACCCCAGTACCCCTTTGAAAGGGGCATAGGGGCAAATATTGTAAACATTTGAATTATCACAACTTTTGGGCCGAAATGGCAAGGGCCGGGGTGGTTCAGCATTTTGGATGAGAAAAAACAAATTGAAATTTTTTAATAGGCTAGTTTTTCCACGATGAATGTACTTACATGCCATTAGATCGATCCTGACCCCAGTACCCCTTTGAAAGGGGCATAGGGGCAAATATTGTAAACATTTGAATTATCACAACTTTTGGGCCGAAATGGCAAGGGCCGGGGTGGTTCAGCATTTTGGAGGAGAAAATTAATTTTTTTCAATAAGCTAGTTTCCTCAAAATGAATGTCCCTTCATGCCATTAGATGGATCCTGACCCCCATATCCCTTTGAAAGGGGCGTAGGAGCAAATATTGTAAACATTTGAATTATCACAACTTTTGGGCCGAAATGGCAAGGGCCGGGGTGGTTCAGCATTTTGGAGGAGAAAATTAATTTTTTTCAATAGGCTAGTTTCGCCACAATGAATGTACTTACATGCCATTAGATGGATCCTGACCCCAGTACCCCTTTGAAAGGGGCATAGGGGCAAATATTGTAAACATTTGAATTATCACAACTTTTGGGCCGAAATGGCAAGGGCCGGGGTGGTTCAGCATTTTGGAGGAGAAAATTAATTTTTTTCAATAAGCTAGTTTCCTCAAAATGAATGTCCTTTCATGCCATTAGATGGATCCTGACCCCTCATATCCCTTTGAAAGGGGCGTAGGAGCAAATATTGTAAACATTTGAATTATCACAACTTTTGGGCTGAAATGGCAAGGGCCGGGGTGGTTCAGCATTTTGGAGGAGAAAATTATTTTTTTTCAATAAGCTAGTTTCCTCAAAATGAATGTTCCTTCATGCCATTAGATGGATCCTGACCCCTCATATCCCTTTGAAAGGGGCGTAGGAGCAAATATTGTAAACATTTGAATTATCACAACTTTTGGGCCGAAATGGCAAGGGCCGGAGTGGTTCAGCATTTTGGAGGAGAAAATTAAAAATGTTGAATAGGCTATTTACTTCACAATGAATGTCCTTTCATGCCATTAGATGGATCCTGACCCCTCATATCCCTTTGAAAGGGGCGTAGGAGCAAATATTGTAAACATTTGAATTATCACAACTTTTGGGCTGAAATGGCAAGGGCCGGGGTGGTTCAGCATTTTGGAGGAGAAAATTAATTTTTTTAAATAGGCTAGTTTCGCCACAATGAATGTACTTACATGCCATTAGATGGATCCTGACCCCAGTACCCTTTTAAAAGGGGTATAGGGGCAAATATTGTAAACATTTGAATTATCACAACTTTTGGGCCGAAATGGCAAGGGCCGGAGTGGTTTAGCATTTCGGAGGGGAAAAAACAAATTGATTTTTTTTTAATAGGCTAGTTTTCCCACGATGAATGTACTTACATGCCATTAGATGGATCTTGACCCCTCATATCCCTTTGAAAGGGGCGTAGGAGCAAATATTGTAAACATTTGAATTATCGCAACTTTTGGGCAGAAATGGCAAGGGTTGGGGTGGTTCAGCATTTTGAAGGATTTTTATGCCTCCGCCACCGAAGGTGGTGCGGGAGGCATCATATTTTCGGGTTGTCCGTCCGTACGTCCGTCCCGTTTGACCGTTATCACAATATCTCAAGAACCATTTGAGATTTAAACTTCAAACTTAAGGATAGTATGTATCACCATAGGAAGACGATCTGATTAGATTTTGGAGCACGTATGTCAAAGGTCAAGGGTCACAGAGGTCAACTTATGAAATTCCATACATTGAGATTGTTATCATGATATCTCAAGAACCACTGGAGATTTAAACTTCAAACTTAGTGATAGTGTGTATCACTATTGGAAAACAATCTGATTATATTTTGGAGCACGTAGGTCAAAGGTCAAAGGTCACAGGGCTCATTATGTATGCAAAAACAGCTTGTGATCGCGTTATCTGAAGAACCGATTGATGGATTCCTGCCAAACTTTGGTCATGTATGTATCTTGCAAAGCCAATGAACTGATTAGATTTTGGGGTCACGAGGTCAAAGGTCACAACGCACATTGTGTATGCAAAAAAAAGCTCGTGATCGCCTTATCTCAAGAACCGATTGATGGATTCCTGCCAAACTTAGGTCATGTATGTTACTTGCAGAGCTGATGAACTGATTAGATTTTGGGGTCATGAGGTAAAGGTCAAGGTCATGCGGCTCATTATGTATGCAAAAATAGCTTGTGATCGTATTATCATTAGAACAGATTGATGGATTCCTGCCAAACTTAGATCATTTATGTATCTTGCAGAGCCAATGAATGGTTCATAAGATCAAAGGTCATGGGCTCATTATGTATGCAAAAATAGCTTGTGATCGTATTATCATTAGAACAGATTGATGGATTCCTGCCAAACTTAGATCATTTATGTATCTTGCAGAGCCAATGAATGGTTCATAAGATCAAAGGTCATGGGCTCATTATGTATGCAAAAATAGCTTGTGGACGCATTCTCATTAGAACTGACAGATGGATTACTATTTAACTCAGGAAATCTTGCAGAGCCAATGAACTGAGTAGATTTTAGGGTCATGAGGTCAAAGATCAAAGGGTCATATATGTATATGAGAAATTGCTTGTAATCACGATATTCTGAGAACATGTTAATGGATTACAATTGAACTTGAATTTGAAAAATTTCTTCCGTTTCGGTTTGTAAAATTGCTCTATGACGGAGGCATCATTTTCGACTGCGAGCAGTCGAATTCCATCTAGTTTGTATTGCCTTTGGGTAGCTAGGTTTAATACAGCTAGAGTACAAGTTACCTTCAAGTGCCTTGAGCTTCCCCTGGGGTTATATGTGTAATTTGAATGAAGCTATTATAATCATTATTTATGTATCCAAATCATAATTAAAGGGGAAGTCCACCCTGATATTAAGTTGGTTTTGATAAAAGCAGAAAAATGATTGAAATTTTCTTCAGAGAAAATATGAATTTCTGTTGTTGTTTTTAGTACCGGTACAGGGCAAAAGGGAGGGGAGCTGCAAGATATGTCACAGAGTTGTCAATTTGTGCTTGATTGATTGCACCTTCAAAAAATCATAACTTTCTAAATTTGTATCGGTTTTTGCTAAAACTATCACTGACCTGTTTATCTCATTTTTTGCTTCTATTTAAATCAACTTAATACCAGGATGGACTCCCCCTTTAATGGCAAGTTTCTCTTGAAATGCAATGTCATTATCTCACCTCAATACATTATCTTTTCTCCAAAGGTTGCATCCTGATTATGACCAAGCTTTGAATAATCTAGGTAACATCTTAAGAGACTTGAATCAGACAAAGGAGGCAGAGATGCTCATCTCTAAAGCTGTTAAAATCAGGTATATTTTTTAAATATTAATTGTGGCGATAACATGCTAATACTCACAGTTACCAGCAGCTACGCTTTTGAGTCATAACTGCATGCTTCAACACCACAAAGTTTAACAAGTTTAACTTGAAAACAGTTACTAGAGATGCTAGCATTAATGATTATGATAACTTTGATTGGAACGATTCAGTCTTGTAAAGGGTGCTAGTAGGTGTAGATGTAAGTTATCTATGAAAGAAAAGTAAAACTTACCTGGAATCATCACAAAATACTATTCTTTTTATCTTAATTTATTGTTGAATACTAGTAGCTTTAGGATTTTTTTTAAAGATTAAGATAAACCTCAAGAATTCCCAGGATGCGGAGCTTCAAAGCTAACATTTCCAGGTTTACTCCTTTATTATTTTTTTCTTCTAGTGATTAACACTTGTTTTTAAAACTTCTGAAAAAATATATTGACTGTCTATGACCTTTCTTGACCCCAGACCAACCTTTGCAGCAGCCTGGATGAACCTTGGCATTGTCCAGGCAACCTTGAAGAAGCACCGGGAAGCAGAGGTCAGCTACCTGACGGCTCTCAAACATCGTAAAAATTATCCAGATTGCTTCTTCAACTTGGGAAACCTGGTAAGAACATCTAATTTGCTGCCCTCTATAAGACCGTCACTGCCATGGCATTGACAGTACCATAGCTCTTTCGGCCTTCTTGCAGCAAATGATGTATGAAAACATTGACTTATCTGTAGGGGAACTAAAAGATTAAGTCTGTAAAGCCAGTTAGTTAAAAATAAAGGATAATAATGATAACAGTGTCTTGTTTAACCAGGGTAACCTCATCAGTATTGATACTGTTCTCCCTGAGGGCCCTGCAATCATATCATTGTTGTTAGAGCACAAAGGAGTGACAACCCATCAGTCCTGTGATAACAGTTTTTTTCTGCATCTTGCTCTATTAGGGGTGAGGGTTGGATATAGATATGATCTAGCCCCTTACAGCATATGATATGGAAGCAATCGTGATATCATAAGGCCAGTGGTCTTGTAATCCATTTGAAATATTTTAATGTATTTTTTAAACAAATATTGATATTAATATTAACCTGTTGTCTACTGAATTCTATCATTCCCATAGACTTAATACTATTTGCAATGGATTAAAATAATAGGAAAATCAAATGCTCAGTTTATAGGGTGAATCTATATTTCTGGTTGTGACCAAATCACCCAGGCATATTGTTTGCTGAAGGATACCTGATAGATCCATATCTGTTTCTTATATTTATTTTCTGAATTATTGCAAATGTATCTTGTTAATAGACTGAATTTTGAAAATACTGTTCAGGTATTATTCAATATCTAAAACCAGTCCATTCTTTTTCTCAGTGGATTGGTGTTAATGAATGTGTATATATTTTGACCATTGATCTCTGTTCATACGTTCATCTCTTTCAAAGAGATTTTTCTATTAACTATTAACTTATTAGTTCAATTACTTCTTTTCTTATTGTCATACATGCCAACTGTTCAGATTAAAGAGGAACATTCCTCTTTTTGGGAGAAGATAATTATCATTTTAATGCAGGTGTTCCTCTTCCTGTACAAATTTGTCTGTAGTATTGAATAGGAGAGTTAGGATTGTTCCTCTTTTTTTTGAAAATAGTATAATTTGTACAGATTTCTGATTTTCAAATGTTGGCATGTATGTATTGTGATATTATGTTTTTATACAGCGAATCTTCGTAGTTATAACCCTAAGCAATGATCTAACATGCATGTTAAATTAATCAGTATCGCTAACTAAACATGCTTTTATTGCTGCTGAAAAAGAGAAAGAAACCTATAGCTCTATGATAATCAACTTGTTGCCTTTGAATAGAAAAAGGGATAAAATCATGTTAAAAGATTTGACTTGAGAAATGCAGTCTATATTGTAAGAATTACAAGGATGTTGCACCTGATATGCACCCAAATTGATTGTTATACATTACAAGGATTAAACAAATATCTTGCACTAGCTAGTGAAGCTCCCCAGTTGGCCAAAGTGAACAATAACCACACCCATCTAAACCTGTCACAGCCAAACCTGCTTTTAAATTAGCGACCACCTGTTTAGAAAGACCACCTGTCTATAAAGACCACATTTTTTGTTTCCCTCAAATAGTGCTAGTCACTGGAATGTGTACTACAGGAACCTGTACATAAAGACAACGTGCCTATAAAGGCCACTTTTAATTGTTTCTCTTGAGCGGTCTTTATATACAGGTTTCCCTGTATATCATCTGTTTGGAGCCAGAAGGGCATTAACTCTGTAAATTGATATGGTTTAACAGTTACTGTCTCTCCAGCTCCTAACAGACAATATGATGATACAGTCAAACCTGTCTCAATGGTCACCTCTCTATAAAGGCCACCTGTTTATAGTGGCAATGCATTTTGTCTTCCTCAAGAAAAAAAAGTGTGTTAATTGTAGAACCTGTCTAGAAAGGCCACCTATCTACAGTGGCCTCCTTTTCTTTTTCCCTTGGGTGGCCTTAATAGATAGGTTTGACTGTACTATTCACTATGAACATGACGGACAAAGAAAGAGGACAAAATATACAGTTCCTCATTCTACCCTCAACAATTGCTGTGGTAGACAGGAACATCCCTTCACTGCTATTATGTAAAAATGTGTAGAACAGGTGAATATGCATGTGACACCTGTTCTACACATTTTTATATAATAGCAGTGAAGGGATGTTCCTTTGTCTACCACAGCAATTATTGAGGATAGAATGAGGAACTGTATATTTTGTCCGCTTTCTTCGTCCGTCATGTTCATAGTGATTGAATCGCAGAGAATTACAATTAACTCAATAATACTGATAAATGCATGAATGTACTATTCACAGTACTTAATACTAGGCAACACAGACCAGGCACTGTCCGCATGGCTGAATGCTACGTCACTGCTTAACACTCACGCTGAAGCCTGGAGTAATACCTTACTACTGCTTGATAACTTAGGTGAGATCTCACAGCAGAACTTCAGAAGTCTACCACATTTATTTATGTGTTTCTATTCTTAGTGAGGGATAATATTTACTGACTTTGCTGTTTAACTGCAGTTTATAAAGCTATCCATCATTCTGGCATTTGTTGCTAACTTTTTCCTATGCATTTTCTAGCCATCTCCACTTTACAACTTCACATACCGGTATCTCGATCTTTATCTCTTGTTTGTTTCTGTACATGTAATATCTTGTAATTATGACATCATCAGCTTTCTTCTCTTAACAAACGCACTCCTTGATCACTTTATTAAGCTTTATTCATTCATATTTCTACTCTTTTCAACAAAAACTTTGTAACGTGACCTCACTCTTCCATGTGTGGTGTATGCATTGGGAATGCAATTGTGTGCATTTGTGTATCAACTAAATCTAACTTCTCTTTCCAGTATTCATTCCTACAAACCTACATGGATCATCTGCATGCCCCTTGTATTTAGTGAGCAGAGTGTGAGTAACGTCATTGTTTTATTTAATTGTAGTGACCTTTTTTCACATTGTTGTTATTTCTTTCCCAAACCTTTTTATGTTTAAGTACTTTTAAAGACAATAATAATATATGTGGGCAGATAAAGAGTGAAAGAGTGGGAATGGGAAGTCTGGGCAAATATAAATAGAGAGAGAGAGAGAGAGAGAGAGAGAGAGATGGAGAGAGGCAGAGAGAGAGAGAGTGTGTGAGAGAAGGAGATGGAGAGATGCAGAGAGAGAGAGAGTGTGTGAGAGAAGGAGATGGAGAGATGCAGAGAGAGAGAGAGAGAGAAACGGACAGACAGAGCATGAGGGTGAAAAATGAAGAGGGAGAGAAAGAGAGCAAGAACGAGAGAGAAAGTGTGAGAGAAGGAGGGAGAGAGAGAGAGCGAGAGAGAGAGAGACAGACAGACAGACATACAGACAGCCAAACAGAAAAAATGAAAAGAGGGAGAGAGATGGAGAGAAAGAGATGGGTATATTTGCAGGGGTGCGGGGGGGGGGGGGATAAAATAAAGTCGGGTAGTTTGATCTTCTTATAAGGGAAAAAATGTTAGTACTCATTGACTTATCTACCTCATCCTTCAACAACCTGCATGGAGCATGATATTAATGAAGAGTTGTAGATTTAAGATACTCACATTCTAGAAGAGAATTGATGTGATTGCATTTCTGAAACTAATGCAAAAACTTGAATGATAAACAAAAGATAATCATAATATCTTTAGCATGAGCATGAAGAAAAATGCATGCTATTTTGAGTATACTGGGTGAAAGAAATCAATTCAGGCTGCTACATAAAGAATCTCGTAGTAATTGTTCATTTGGGCTTTCAAGTTTTTGGTGCTATAATTCTATTGAAACTTTTTACGTAGCATTTATAAAACCATATAGTGCCAGTTGTTTAAAATCTATAAATAGAAAAGGTAAGTGGAGATGTGTACTTTGAATGTTCACAATAAAAGCGAAATATTAAAATGTGTTATCGTTACAATCAACAGAGAAATGAATAATGAGGAAGAAAAGAAATTTCAATATGATATAAACAATAGTTATACATACTTGTGTTAAAAGTTCCTGTACAGTTTAAATACAAGGACACAACCTGATTATCAATATAAGTAAGATTTTGGTTGATATCAATTGGCAAAAGCCATTTTACAGCTTATGATTGTCAAGCTTGTTTAATACAGAGTTATCGTTCCATAATGCAAGCCCAAATGAACAACTTGCTTTTCCTAGCAAGCTACATATGCAGTTAAGGACTGAATTATTCTTACCCATACCAATATTTGTAACTGTTTAAGTAGATGAAAAAATAGATTTGTCCCGATTTACATTCTTAAGAATGTGACATATTAAAGCTTACATCTAAAAGTGTTCAACAAAGGCCCTAATCAACCAGTCCATCTTTTTTTCTTGAGTCATAAAAAAACCCAAAGAACATCAAATTTACAAGGAGTATGAATAATTCAGTTGTTAACTGTATTCACATTTCTGTAGCAGACTGATTTTATTTAAATTCACTTGTAATGATCATGTTGAGGGTTCAGTGACACAAAGACGTAACTCCATATTTTGCCAAAATGAGTATATGATATCAAAATGTTCAGAAAAATGTGGGCTTTCCAGTAAACACAAAGACTTAACTCCACCCGACACCCGATTGAAGTCAATGGCTAGTGAAACTTAGACTTTAACTCCTTAAGGCCCAAGTGCTCAGTGACACATAAACCACTTTTTCTCAAAATGGAGTTACGTCTTTGTGCCACTGACCCCTCGATGTTATGACTGCAGTATTTGGATACAAAGCAGTGGACGCTAGCAGTGAAAGGTTGGGAAAGTGCTATTACTCAGAAGCCAGATCATTCTCGAGCGTGGTTCAACATTGTAACGTTGTATGATGACTTGGGTAAGAGAACAAAATTTGTGTGGTTGTTCAGAGTGATCAAGTGTAATATATAGTAGTTCAACGTATATGTTTTGTACAGTCGAACCTGTCTTGGTGGTCACCTCTCTATAAAGGTCACCTCTCTATAAAGGTCACCTGTCTATAGTGGCCATGTATTTTGTCTCTCTCAAAAAGGAAATATGTGTTGTAGAAACTGTGTAGAAAGGCACCTGTCTACAGTGGCCACTTTTTCCGTTTCCCTTGGGTGGCCTTAATAGACAGGTTTGACTGTATCATATATGAACACTGGTAGTGATTGTGCTGTAGATCAATTGCAAATTTCAATTGTTTACTCTCTTTCCAAAGATATAGCTTCTTCTTTTTCACATTGGTATTTCAAGGTTTCCTCTTTTCATCGCATCTTTCTGATTTATTCACTAGCTGAAGAAGATATGTCACAATCTCTTATTTTTTTCATACTACAGTCCAATAGCACCAAGTTTGTTTTTCAATTTCTATTATTGGTCTCATTTTATTTTATGTATTTTATTAGTAAAAACAAATGGCAGGCCATGACGATTTCTGATCTTTACATATTGAATTCCCGCAACTTCTTTTTTTTGTGTCTGTTATTAATTTTGGACAAGCTACATGTTTAATTTTTACATATTATCAGCAGATTATCATGGTATATTTACGGTATATGATGCGGAAAAACTGGGATGTTTTTATTTAATGATGATGTAAACGCATTACATTTCTATATCTTATAACACAGAGCTTGGTGAATAGGTGGAAGTTCTTTGTTGCCCACTGTTGCCATTCATTTCCATGAAGAAAAAAAACAACATGGCTGCTTTTTTGTTTGTTTTTGCAGTGGTTTACCGTGCTATATTTTTTCATAATGTGTCAATGGTGAATTATAGTCACTAGATATTGGATGAAATTTGGTGTGGACGAGGGAAAAATTCTCTGCTTTCTTGAAACTTCAAACAGTTTTATGAATTGTGAAATAGTCTTATATTGTGTATAAATGTGTACGGTAACAACAATACCATACTCATATAATTATATCAAGATAAAAATATAAGATGCTTCTATGATTTGGAAAGTCTCACTAAATCTTTAGTGGGTTGCATATTTGTGAAGATTAAAGGGTTAGAAAAGAACACTTTTTGGTTTAATTTCTTGATTTCTCTTCTTTAAGGAAAAATATTTCTTATTTGTTTGAAAATTAAGACTACCTAATGATTAATTTTACTAATATTTGTCAACAATCTTTCCTTGTAGGTCAGTATAATACTGCTGTATCTGTAGGGCAGGAGGCTTTGAAGCACGTGAAGGAAGATCCATCTATCTACTATGCCATGGGCAACGTCTTGGGCAAGATGGAACAATATGAGGTATGTGTCGATTATTATTGGGTCAAGTGGGGTTTTGATGAATAATTTGTGATTTAAATTAGGGAAAATAATGATAACAACAAAAACAACAACAACAACAATAGCAAGAAGCAATAAAAGGAGAAAAGATAAGGAATAAAACTAGTGATGATGATTATAATGTAATAGCCACAATAAATGATAAAAATGATAATATTTATCATGACAATAATAATGATAATTATAATTATAGTAATAATAACGATAATAATAATGATAACAATATTAATAGGTATAATAAAAATAATTATGATAATAACAATAATGATACCAATTATGATAATAATAATGATAATAATGATAATTTAGTGTATTTTCCATTTTATTGGCTTATCTATGTTTGCAAGAAATATATTTTTTTTTTTTTGAGTTTGTATAGTTTTATGAAAGTGGTGAATAAATTCAATTCAATTCTATTCGATAATAATAATATGGAAGGTAAAAGGACTAAAGAAGATAATCTTTTGTAGGATTGTCTTATAGACTGATATTCCAACGAAATTGATTTTATGATCTTTAATATTAGATATGAGAAAGCTCAATAACATAAAACCTGACAAATTGTTTTAAAACAAATTTTAATTCATATGATCATTGCAAGCTTCATAAAGGAAGTGTGAAGACGAATTAAGTTCATTGAAAAGTCCACTTACTAATCAATCAATTTGACCAGACCTCAAGAAAGAGAAAATATTATTTTCTTTAAATTTCATTTAGAAAAAAATTACAGTCACAGGGGGGAGCTGTACTTGTCAATGTAATAAATATAATAATTGTTTGATACACCCAGGAAGCTGAAGAGATGTACCTGCAAGCCATCCATTACAAACCGGATGTTGCTCATTACCATGGCAACCTAGGTGTCCTTTATCACCGGTGGGGAAAGCTGGAGGAGGCCTACCACCAATACCAGAGGTCTTTGTCCCTTGACCCCGCTTCAGAGGTCATGGAAGAGAATTTGAGAAAGCTGGGCAGGAAGCTAAAGAAGAAGCAGACTGCTTGAATTCAACGCAAATACATCTACAGATTGAGTTTTAACGTGAAATCAAACTTCTATCTAAGCAGACAGAAAACAGAAAAAGGTCTAAGTTTCAAAATTGTTATGGCCTACCTTTCAGAATCTGATGTATGATTAGTGGATTCTTTCATTCCTCTGGTCAAACACAAACCACCTGGTTCTAGATGACAATGGATGGCACGGTGGCTCAGTGGTCTAGTAACTGGGAGTTCCCGGGTTCGAAGTCGATGCGCTTATAGAGCCCTTTGGTAATTAAAGGCAGTAATCTTCATTACCAATTCTTTGGGAAAGGCTACCGGTGACCTGGTTGCTTACTTATAAGCATACCGGTACACATGTATTCTTAGCAGTCAGGTAAGACAAACAAACAAACAAACTTTTGTCTCCTGAAATATTTGAATATAACGTTGCTAGGGAAGGAAAGACACCTTGAATCTTGTGCCTTAATTAGCCACAGATAGATTATTTTCATCAGATACTTTAAAAAGATATACAATGTAAACAAATATATAATGTGAAACCTGTCTACAAAGATCATTTAAGGGAGACAAGAAAATTGGTCTTTCCTTACGTGTGGTTGCTAAAACAGGTTTCACTGTACAGTTTATATCAAAACTAGTTGTGCTAAAAATGGTTAAGATCGTTGCAATAAATAAATATATCCAACTCACTTTATTTTGCTGAAGAGACTAACCTGATAGTGTTTTGAAAGAATATATATGTTTTTATATATGAAAAAAGAACTCTTTATTTTAAATAAATTTGTAATGGATATACATCTATAAGTGGAAATAGTTATAATTAAATTATCTAAATTTTCGATGGTACATGTAAATTTATTTTTCTGAATTTGGTGTATGTTTATAAATACCGGTATGGTGTTTTCACACAATATAGATACAAACTGTCATTTCACTAGTTTTCATATAGTATAACAACTAGATTTTGTAACCATGGTGAATTTGTCTTTTATGATTGAAAGTTACTAATGAATTCTCCATGCATGCTCTTACACTGAAATATGATGCAATAGAGAATAGCCATAAGTGAAAGATTGAAACAGCCTAAAAAACACATAGATGTATCTCTTTTAGTACCTTGTACAGTACATGCAATATCGAGAATCATTGTAAAAATCTGGATTGTTGTAGTGCTTTAGTATATCCATTCATTTATTGTAGTCAAGATTCATGGTCCTGTGTGCTTATAGAGTATATTTACAGTGAGTGTTTAAATATTTACATAATTATATCATCTTAGATTTAGATGCAAAATATACAGTACTAGTAAAAAATAAATATATTATCCTTTCCCGTTTATAACCTATCCTATCACACAGAAATTTGTTTTTATTTTATGCTGATAAGAATTTTCCCTTCTTTAATTAACTCCCATTCTCTCTCTCCCTCTTATTATTGATATATAATCAAGATACATATACTATTTCATTTTGATGTTTTAGTCTTCCTTTCCAGCAATACATAGACATGTATGTTTGGGTTGATTTACATTAGTGCATGTACTGTAATTTCAGAAACGTTGCATTCATACAATTTTATTGAATTTTGATGTGAAATAACTTCAATCATTTTCATCACCACACAAGATTTTGGCGATGCACAAAAAGAAAATGGACGTCAAAAATCCACAAAAGGTTTGATTTAAGACAGCTTCTGGTTTTACAGGATATATATATGTGTTGTCTTCCATTGCTGCTAAAAGCAAATTGTATTAATTCATGTTTCATCATGGTGCTTGGAAGTAAACTTTTAACCGTGTGACATCTCATGTAGTTGATGTCACTTGGTGTATAATACATAATGGCTATATGTGATATAAATGGACCAAAAACAAAAATGTGGTCTTTCATAGTAAAAATCATGACTTATGTCTCTTTTATTCAGTTGTAGAGTTGCAGTGTAGATGAAATTGATGTTTGTGTAAATTATGACTGATTGCCAAAGCGTGCTGAGATCATGAGTTTTGAACCCAAATCCAGTTATTAATATGATTTTAAACCTGACCTAAATTTGGACCACTTTTAAGAACACTAATAATGATAGATTTCTGGACTGGGCTTCAAAATTGATATCACAACTACTGTTGAAATGATTAAATTAAATGATTTGTTGGTAATAAGGTAAAAACAAAATCAGTTTACAATGTTCAAACAGTTTGGAGAAAAAAATATACCAAAACATTAATTTGTGACAAATCATACATTTTATTATATAATAGATTTAATCTACATAATATATTTACAAGACATACACTGAATATATACACATATATACTTAATAAATTATTTTGGAAAGATACACATCAGGGGCAGGTTTATTTGAAACGAGAGGAACCAACTATTAACAAGTTGAATAAATAAAACCAGCATACTTATTTCTCTAGGCCGCTTTGTTATAAAAGCCTAGGAAAAAAGAGAAAGTCTGAGCTTTGCTAGTTTTATATATTTTGCTTCACTATCCAATTTTCAATATCTGAATTTAAACCATCGTTTCTGAATTTAATCAAGAACCTACTAAGGAGAATTCCTGACTTATTACCTTACTCGCTAAAAAAAAGGGTGTTCTAAAGAAGAATGTACTCTTTTGAGAAAACCTACAATATAAAAGTCAGAAAAACAATCTATATATCCTGTACTTGCATGATCAATACAGTCAAACCTGCTTATCAAAATGCCATCAAAATGAAACAGAAACAAATGAACTGTAGACACCAACAGGTGGTCTTTCTAGACAGGTTCTACAACACACATTTTTCTCTTGAGGGAGACAAAATGCATGGCCACCAAGACAGGTTTGACTGTATTTTGTGTTACATATTTGCATACAAATTACTTTGCATACATAATGTATGTCCCTGCTAATAATATCTGTAAATTCTTTTTTGAGAAATGAGTACCGGTATGGAGTTTTGATATAGAAGTATTTTAATGAAAATTGTGCTGATACCGTATACCCATCTGCAGTTTATTTGATAAGATGACCTCCATATAAAACCTGGCTGAGACAGTTTTAACGTTTCCTTAAAATGTAAGTGTCCCATGAGAAGTTTGCTGACACAACATCTATAGTTGCCATAAAATTTTGCATATGAGTTTTTTTCTTATTTCTTCAGAATGTGACAGTGTCCATGACTAAGATCTTGGTGTCAATGGTGTCTTTAAGCCAGCGATCCCTGAACCGTGACTGACCGGGTTGGTGAACAAGACGGTTGGACTCAAACACATAGTATACAGATACAGGAAACGTCTGAAAAAACAAACAAGGAAAAAAATATTGTTAATATATATGCACTGCTGTATACCTTATTATTTATTCTGCAAAAACAAAGAAAATCATTGAATACAAAACAAGAGTACATTTGGAAAAGAGTCACATGGATGCCAGGAAAAGAAAAAGATTAACTAAATAACTGTAACCCAAAGGTCTTCTTTTCCTATCCATGTGACTTTACAGAAATGGTAACAATAAAATGGTGAGGTATAACAAATTACGAATCGTGGTGTAATCAACAATAATCATTGACAAGATAAAATTTAAAAAACAAATGAACAAAAAATAAGCTGTTCTAGTAATAAACAGAGCTCAAAATAGAGAACATTTCTTGCTGGCAGGACAGTAAATTGAGTAAAAATAGGTATTAAAAAGATGACTTACAGACCAAATCTTACATTAAATTCTCAGTGCTATGTTATAGCAGAGAAAAGTATACAATTTTAGCTTCGAAAAAAGGATTCAGGTATTAATTAATACTCGAGTGATCGACTACCCCACATCTCAAAACGTGTGTAATATAGCTATGCAATGTTGGTCTGAAGACAGTCTATGTTCACATTATTTCAATAACTCAAAAGGACCCCTAAAGAAAAATGAATTAAAATAAAAACTTGAGTAGCAATATTTGGCATGTACATATAGGTACTCCATTTCAAGACATAAAATACACTCATCCATGGTTAGCAAATACTTTTGTGCTTGTAAAATAAATAAAGATACATCTAGAAGAGAACAAGGGGATATCATAGAGGGGAAGATGAATGGTAAACAAGAAAGAGATGGACCGCGAGAATAGACCGGTTAATTAACATATTCAAATTTACGGATGCATATTTTCTGGGGACCTAGTGACGCGTTATTCCATTAAACCCGTTATAAATGCATGCACTACAATACTTGTAATCAATTCTGCATACATTATATGTTGCTATGTCAGGCAAATTGAAGACAGGCCTCGAGCAAGATTTCAAGTTGTCAAAAACAATTTATGTTTAAAAAGTATGCATAAAATTTGAAGATGTTAGTAAACTGGTCTACTGGGATGGTGTCATGTGTCAAGACAAGATATGTGACAAAACATATATTTTACAGAAAGCTCAAGATGGAGAGGGATGGAGAAAGAAGAACCTTAATAGCCTTGGACCCTGTTTCATGAAACTTGTCTTCAATAATGATAAATTTCCATGACGAATTTGATCTCAGCCAATCAGATTTCACAATTTCAGTAGCTTATAACAGTTATTGGAACTTGTTATTGCTAACTGGTTATATGAAACAGGGCCCTAATGTGTAGACTGCCCTTGGCAGGACACCTGAGAGAGACAAACTAAAACAGTTCTTGAACAATGTTTATTTTGTAACGTTTTCAATTTTCTGCCTTTTTAAAATGTTATTTTGTAACATTTACTTTATTTTATTGTTATTGCTTTATTCTGTTTAGTCAATTTTTTTCTAATTATGTAAATCATTTGTAAATATTGTGATTTCTTTTGATTTACCAATAAAACCACAAATAAAAATATAAAAATATAAAGAAAAGAAAAGAAAAGAAATGGGAGCATACCTTGGGTTTGATTTTGGAGACCTCTAAGGTGAAGTACACACATGCAGTGGCTCGTGGGACTGGTTTTCTCCGGGTAGGAATGCTCCATCGGACCTGATAGCGATACTTCTTGCAATACTTTTCATCTTCCTCTCTCAGGAAATCAATGCAGTATAACCAGCTGTTGTCATACTCCCAGGTCTATGGTGAAAAAAGGAGAATACAATACATGTATATGCTGTTATATTTTTCCAACAATCAGTGAAAAACAAAATCTGGGCAGAAAGCATATGTTCTGGAGGCTTCAAAAGGATAAAAACCAGTTTGTGATGCAATTAATAAAACATGTAACTTTGGATTTTACATATGTATGCAATTGTATGTAATAAAACAAAATTTATGATATATGATGAATGTAGCTGAACTACCACTAATATCACATACATTTTCTAATGTATGTTACTTTCAAAGATGATCCCATGTTAAAATAAAAAAATTAAAACAAAAAGTTTCTTTTCAAAAGCCCAAAAATATATATGCAAAATATATAAAGAAAACTACCAACTAGACTTCTAGATAGAAATTGAGATTAACAACAAGCAGAAGATAGGAATGACTGCATTTTACCCAGTAGATCCGTCAATAAGGTAATAAGAAAGTAATAATGAAAGAATATTGTTACCTTTACAAATTCATCTAACTTCTTGGTTCCCAGGTCAATATTAAATTCTTCAATTGTCATCCAGTCTATGTTCGGTATCTCGTACTCCTCTGTCTCCCTGTATAGCAAGCTATCATACGACTTGATTTCAGACATGGGACGACTCAAGCTCTCAGATGTGTCTCCTAGATCAGTGACGATCCGCTTCCGAGCATTATCAATCACACGATCCACGAGGGCATGAGCCTGAATCTCAAGCTCCGTATTGATGCCAGTCATCGTTTTCTTTATGCTGTAAACAGAGAAAAGAAACAATGTGTGTGTTTTTTTCAATTTACAAAAAATGGATGAACATTATAAGTAAAATCTAATTATTGATTCAAATAAAAGATAAAAATATGATCAATAAGAATATACAAAATACAGGTTGAACAACAAAATCTATTAAAAACCAACTAATGATTGATATAAATGCTTAAAATCCACTGACAGATGAACGAAGGGCTTTTGAACATTGTTTACTACTCAAATTGCACAAGAGATTAAATCTTAGAGAATGATGTTTAATGGAAAAACAAGATAAAAAACAATGGACATGATAGATGAGGGGAACAAGAAGTGGGAGAAGGAAAAGAAGGAAATGGAAAAAGACAGAGGAAGAGAATAACAGGGGGATGAAAAACAAGAGGGAGGATAAGAAGAATAAAGAAAATAGAAGAGACAAGTTAAAGAATAAAAGAAGAAAATGAAGGGGAGGTAGAACAAAAGCTTGGAAGAACAAGAAGAAGAAAAACAAATAAAAACAAATAAAAATCATTGGAGAAGACAGAAAGTCGGAGTTGGACGACAGACAGACATGACGACAGATAGATCTAGACCTGAAAACTCAACAGCAGATCCCTGCATTTTTCCAGTACACCCAGTAATATAAGTAATAATTAATAAGTAATTTGGTAATAAGAAGAATAAGGAAAAAATGGAGAATAAAAGAAGAACCCTCCCCCTAGGCGTTGTGGCGTGCGCCTGTGATCCAGCTAACAATGGAAGTTACAAACGATTCAGCGTAGGACGCAGCTAAGGCTCAGCCTCAGGTTCGAAACTGAGTCACGTCTTTCGGATAGAGACGTTTAAAGGTCGGTCCACGTCCCCAGACGTAAATTGATACACGTCTGTAAACACCCTATACACCCCCCCCCCCCCCCCCCGAAGAATTCAACTTCAGCTTTCAAGAAGAAGAATTGAAAGGAGCTAGGACTAGGAGTAGGACTGTCTCTGTACTGTACCTGTACCTGTACTAACTGTAGACCTAGATAAATCTAGTTAGTTGTAGACTGTAGGAGAAAAGGGTGAAGTTTTCCTTTCTAGATCTAAATATAATAGGTCTAATAAACATAACAATATTATTCTAGACTGGGAACTAGATGGATCATAATCTAGATATTTTCTTGTCAGTAAATGGTTTCACACCTCGACTCGAGATCTATTTTTGGGCAAAGAAATTTAAAAATTATACCATTAACATGATTAAGAACATATGGGACTGCACTGTCTAATTGAAAAAGAAAAATTTAAGACCATTGAAAATACACATTTTAGATATGTTTCAATGATAAAAATACGAATTAAATAACCTCATCACAGATATCTATAATGGAAGCCACGGAGAAGTCCTTACAAAGTAGCATAATATTGTACATTAGGATGAATAAAAGAGAAAATAAAGCGACAAAAATGCCATACCTTTCCAAATAGTGTTGACAATGGTTGCTGGTAACAACGTTGCCAATCGGTCAGAAATTTCACATTTAGAAAATATCAATCACATCATTTTTATACTATAAAACAAAACTTAAAATGTTCATTATTATTTGTTAAATCAATTTTTGCTACATATTACTTTTTATCATTTTTCAAGTAATAAATTTAACTTTGATTCACTTTTTGTACGAGGATACAAAAGCAGTCGACGGGATAAAATCTTAAAAATTCAGGAAATTCTCCGTTGAAAATGGCTTCTTCTCTGATAATGCAGCTGAATTCTAGGTAATTGTACTCGATTATTAATAATTATATATAAAAGAATACGCATCTGTAATGTTTTGGAAATTAATCAGTCATAAGCTAGTAAAGTTTATTAGATTTTACCTGCGTACCAGAATTTCATATGTAGACCCACATGTTTAAATTTGTGTGTGGTTTGTGACTATTTTATTCATCCAAAATAATGCATGGGAAACATTGTTGATTGATGAAGGAAATCATGGTGAATTGGTGATCAAAGTGTGCTGGTGCATGACAAATTTGTTGGCTTTCTTGTAAAATAAGCCACTGGTTATCGTGTCGGTTGAACTGTACACACACCACAAAGAACTTTGCGCTCTCTTTGGCTAGGCACATTCATGGGACACTAGAGGGCGCTTTGCGCTCGTACGAAAATCTGAATGGCCTTGCTGCGGTGGGTCGGCAA
The DNA here is from genome assembly GCA_035222895.1 of Strongylocentrotus droebachiensis. Lineage (NCBI taxonomy): Eukaryota > Metazoa > Echinodermata > Echinoidea > Camarodonta > Strongylocentrotidae > Strongylocentrotus > Strongylocentrotus droebachiensis. Next base: position 317,291 of record JAVYIG010001198.1, read on the forward strand.
TAATCAGCCCAAAACTTGGATATGGGAGAGTGGAAGGATATATCTTTTTTATAATGTTATCTGGTCTTACCCTTAACCATCCTATGTTTAATCTATGTAGAAATAACATGCGAGTACGATAAGAGAAACATCGGGCCCATTACTGATGCAACTTTTGAAATATTAGCCTAGAAATGACCACCAAACGGAAAAAATGACATTTTTTCCCGACAAATCTTCATAAAATCTGAGTTATAAACAAGTCACATCTAGGTACACTAATACAAATACGATTTTCTGAAAATTAAGGTATGATTTATTAAGTTTCTTTCAAGTATATTTCTGCGCATTGCAGCGCCAATATTCTACACTGCTTCAAAATCACCCTTGAAATTTTTTTTTGCAACGAATTTGTTACGAGGTCCGCGAGTGTTCCCCGTTCCTTGCGTGTTGAAAGTTTGGTAATACATAGTTTCCATTGACTCGCGCATGAAAAAATGGTCGAAACAAAATGTCAAATGAAGAAATAAACAAGCTTTTGTATAGTTATAAGAGTTCTACTGAGGTTTCTTTGTCGATTTAATTTATTATATAGTCTCAATTAGAATTCAGAATTATCTCACTGAAAAGTTAAGAAACCGACGATGTTCTCGATCGTAGTTATTTTCATTTTGCCAGCAGCCGATCTAGCGTTGTTTGGGCAAAAAGCTAGGCCGCTGCCTACCCACCGCGAACCTTTCCGAGTCCCGCTAAAATGGCGCTCTGCGGAGCTCCGCGGCTGCGTTGGTATCGCTGCAAACTCTCAGCCGGCTAGCTCCCCACGACGGACCATTCGCGGTATGGCGAGAGTGTGTGTGCGAGGTATGATTTTGGATTCGAGAACGCACGTAATGCAACCGTGCGCGTCATTTTCAGCTGTCGAATGTATACGACCAATTTTACATGTCAATTTTTAGTACAGATACTTGGTCAGTTTTCTTCATATATCTTTGGTTTTACAACATTTAAAAATATAATTTCTTCAAATTTGCTCCTGACTCGGTTCAGACTAATTGTATGATGTGTTTTCAAGTCAGTTTTTTTAATATATTTTTTTGCATGAATTTGCCTACTTTGGCCGATCCGCTCGAGTGGCTTCGAATTGAAGTGCGAGAGGAACCACTTTTCTTAAGCGCAACTTAGTCTACTTAAGTTCAATGGCAAAGTTAATCATAATATTACGTCACACACCAGAGATTTTGACACTTCCTGCTAGTGCTGTAGCTCGGAACCCAAAACCCGGACCCGGCCCGACCCAGCAATTTTCCAAATTTCTTAACTGGACCCGGAAAGGTCCGGTAACCCGGTGAGAGTTGGACTGAAATAATATTGACTAGATTCTATTTGAAAGCTACTACAAACACATCTTGTGTGACCTACCGACCTTGTCCTGAATAGAGGGCACATCGCTTCATTTTGTTTATCATGCTGTCTGTGAGTCCAGACATAAGTCCCAGGTCAGCATAAATTATCACCCTTAATCCACTCCCTAAAAAGATGAGGCTAGCTACATGTATGTAGGCATCCTAAAAATAGCTTGTTTCCCTGTCAGAGTGCACATACAACATGCTCTACTATGATTGGTCTGTTTGTCTGCCAATTAAAAACAATGATCACATGTAAGGCACATGCTACGCTTAACCGATATTTGCATATTTTTGGAAAGTGTGCTTGCCAAAAGGCTGCATGTTGAACCTTTGAACCCTGTTCAAAAGAACCGCGGTGTAATGTTACACCCAGCTGGGCCCAAGCTGTCTGGCATGCATTAATCTTTGATAGGGAATGTTTTGGTATTATAAATTTCTGCGACATGATAGTGAAAGAGATATATCAGATGTGAATGAATTTTTGGGGGGATGGAGAGACACAGTGAAAGAAACTTAAGAAAGAAAAGAAAACATGAGAAAAACTACATTACGTAAATAATTCTGTACTTTTATTTTTTTTACAGAAAGAAGATCAAATTGATTTGAGGGGGGAAAAAGGTTTAAAACACATTCGGAAGATGAATAAATAGAATTGAAAAAAGGTAGAGATGGAAGGAAGAATGATGATGAAGATAACTTCTTTTTCCTTCTCATCTCTAAAGACTATCAACATTTCACACACTTATCATTTTTTTCTTCTTTTTTTCTTCTAATATGGGCTAAAACATTTTGTTCAATTTTGGTTAAGAATTAAGGCAGAGAGAAACAGGGGAATAAGAGAGAGGATGGACCCCAATAATTATCTTCAGAGAACAAATAAGCTTAAGTATTGTTTGCTAATTAAATCCTCTTGTCAGGAAGTATTTTGGTGATGGAATTACTCTTTAATTTAACTCTCTGCCGACTTCATCCATAGACGTATTACGTCTATGCTTCATCTCGGCTCAGCATCCACCTCAAGCATAACAAATTTTCACATACACACTCTCATAAACATTATGTCAGCTAGGTCAACAAACTTCATAATTTATGAATCGTCTGTTCTACTGTGCCAGCAATCACTGAACTTTAATTTATGCTGGTTTCACTCTCCGCTCACTCGGGGGAAACTTTCTGATTGGTCAGTACAGTAAGCTGATCAGTCACATCACTTGCAGGCAGGGCCAGGGAGATACATACACACACTTGAACACACAACACAAAATATATGTGTGCAGTGTCTATTGCAAACACAGGTCAACAGATGTAAAAGATCGAGCCATCGTGCAGTGTTTGTTCACAGTTACTTTTGACGGTTTTATCGTGATGAAAGATAAGTAGATAAAGAACAATGAGCTATTTAAAAACTCTTTTTTTACTGCCGGGTTTAGTTACCGAGTTGATCTAATTCTGACTACAGTTCGGCCCGGAACTGGTCCGGCCCGAAATGCTCAACCCGGCGGGTTGGAACCCGGTAAGCCTTCCGGGCTACAGCACTACTTCCTGCTTTAAACCGGTGACACATTTCACTCATAACTGACGCACACACGGCATTGCAAACACATAAAATAGAAAAATCAACAAACATCTCAGAATAAATTTCCAGTTTGTACCTTAAATATGATGAAAATGAGAATTGTTCAAACTTAAAAAATAGTAAAGTGAAATACTTCAGTGAAAAAATCATAACAAATAGAGGGTTTGGCTGAAATATCATAATTTTGGTATTGAAAAAAAAACGGAAAATCGCAAGCTTGCTCCTTGCACAAATATCTTATAGCATTGAGTGAATAGAGAACAGCGATAGCCAATCTGAAGGGCCCATGTCGGCTAGGCGCCAACTTATGAAAATGTGGTTGAGATCGGATGAGCGATCTGTGCATGCGCTAATTGTAAGCTAAAGTTCTTCGTGCACACACTTGCGAATAAAGTTAAAAACAATCAGTTGGTCCGTCCGAGAATAGGGATCGTCCGCATTTACAGGGTTCTTGTTAATTTTTCTGATAGCAGGCTATTTATGATTTACAGGAGGCTACTAAAATTGCAAAAGAAAAATCTCTGTGCGCATAGCGCACATCACCATGTGCGCGAAGCGCACATCACGAGCGCGAAGCGCGAAGTCCCTTGCGGCCGGGGTCCAGGGCCCGCCCAAGGGCCCTGGAAGCTTTAGGGTTTTAGATGCTCTCTGGTGCTATCTTAGCCTTATTTTTGAAGATATGACCACACTGTATGAGCCATAGTTTAATGATAAAGATCATGAATATTTTGGCTGAATAACTTACTTTTCATATGATATACAATATGAAATGAAAATGCTCCATTATTGTTTCTGATAAATCAATCATATTTGTGATGAATCTACAATTTTGAATTACATGATAATGATACAAGGTAGTCCTGGGCAAAAACGGTTAACTGACGTTTACAGGACCTTGTCAGTGAAGAAAATCGTTTGCGATAAAAAATTAAAAAAATTGGAACACACATAAAAAAAATATGACAAAATTGGATTGGTAAATGGTTTGCAGGTATGTGACAGCTGTCACAGGGGTCTGGGGGTGTTACGCCCCCAGCAGGGTCCAGGTGCAGTGCCTCAGTCTGGAGGGGAGTCTCCCCTGAAGGCAAGCCCCTAGCATTTCAAGATCTCCCATTCAGATTCTAGAGACCTTAGAAGGAAAAATCTTGTCAATTCAATCAGAATGTATTAAACTTTTCTCGCATATTGAAATGTAATGTGACACATGTTTAATTCATGTACCTGAGGCTGAAACTTTTTGCAATAATTACATAGTGAATGATCATTCCATTTCTGAATCTGAGGACTGGCTAAGAAGATCCTCATCCAGACCTAGGATGTCAAGGGTGGACTTCACCTCCTGGTCTTCAGCTTCATCTTGCCCACTGGCACCTTCTTCACTTTGCCTGGTGACTGTCGTCGGCTTGTCATCATTCTGAGCTGCAGCACTGTGGGTTTCAACTTCTAGTCCATCAGTCTCTGTCGGCTACGATTTTTTTTTTTTTTTTTTTTTTTTTTTTATTTTTTTTTATGGTGCCGACAGCCGGCTACGATTGCCGTTACAGCCGGAAAAAATAGCCGGTTGCCGGCTATTAACAAGAACCCTGATTTATAAACGAGGTTATATATCTTCGTAAATGCAGACAAATCGCGTCCTAAACAATAAGGATCGTCCATATTTTCAAGGACGTCTTTTTTCTTTGGCGCTCTGCCGATGTAGGGTTTCCGATCTGCGCCTTGTATTGGCAAATGCATCATCGAGGAATCCGTTTTTTGCATTGCCAGGGCACGGATCGGTAATCCTAGAATAAAGGCCTAGACCTCCGCAAAAATGCGGAGGATCCTTATTCTCTACCAGCGCCCCTACTGATAATGAATCAAATTTAAAAGTAAACTGTAAATGTAATTATAAATATGAAGTATAAAAATAATACTACATGTAAGTACTAAAGTCTGGTCGACATCTAAAGTTGAAGAAGAAGATGCAGTTCTTTGTCTCCTTGTAGTGAGATTTGTGTATTATATGCTTTTATCTAGGTTGCCTTGAACTACTCGTACTATTAATACATTGAAAATAAATATTAAAGTCTCTAAATTGCTCATTAATATGGATTGGAAATTAAGATTACCATTTTTATATATAAATTGGCAACTGGTTTTTATTTGTTTTTGTAATTTTCATTCACAGAGGTTCATGTGATATTCATTTATTTTTGTCTTAAAGAACATAAGATGAAAAAATATGAATGATAATCCTCCCAGACGCTTAAGATCATAAGATTCTAAATTGCTTGTTCCGAAAACTAAGAAATCATTGGGGGATAGGTCATTTGCACACGCTGGACCTTACCTATGGAATCAATTGCCACAAGATATTCCAAGTTTAGAATGCTTTAAAAATGCCCTCAAAACTCATTTGTTCAAAGTGGCTTTCCAGTAGATTTACTTTCACATTCATGTTGTTCATTTTTTTGTTGGTATTTCCGTGTACTTGTAGTTTTTCTTCTCCATTGCGTCTCGAACACAGTATTCACAGTGGAGTTGGCGCATTACAAATACTCTATATTATTATTATTATGATTAGTGTTGATATGAGGAAGCAAAGCTGATCAATTCACTATTCCAATTTATGCCAATAGTTGCTAAACCACATGTTTTTTTTAATTTTTTTAATTTTTATTTATTTCATCTAAAAGGAAAAATTCTCTGGACATAACCACTGCCTAATGACATAACCACTGCATAATGACATAACCACTGCCTAATGGTAGAGATACCAACAGAACTATTTTCGAATAATTACATTGTATGAAATTGCCATTTTGATCTTTTGGGAAAATTCTGAATCTTTATGAGTTAAAAAATATAGTCTGCAAGCAGAGACTCAACATGTAACATGACACTTTATCACAATTCCTAAAGCCTTGAGCAGAGCCTAAGTTTGTAAATGAAGTCAAGATCTGTGGCTGTGTCAAATTCAACCTTGATATCAAACTACTCTAGAGAAAAAAAGCAGAAAATCAGAAAAATCAGAAGATATATCGGACAAAAAAAAAAAAGTTGTAATCACTTTAGGTATGGGCTCTTCAAATTGGCTGAATCTACAATGTTTCTTTGATGTAGTGGCATACAACTTTCCCATTTGTGCCAAATGACTAAAATTTCAATTTGTCAATAGTGTGTATGACTTATGAGGTTTTTTTTCTCTAAGTTAGAAAACCTATAATAGTGTGCTATCCATAATATATTTTAGTAGTGCACCATAAATTAATGATAAATTTGTACACGACAAATGGGAGAGTTATCCGCGACGTTGTCGCAATCTACTGACCAAACTACAAATTTGAGATTCGCATAGAGTTAGATCTCTCATATTTCAAGCATTCATAAATTTCTTATTATTGGTCTGATTTATTTCAAACTTTTGCCATTCTGTTTCTCTTATTTTTTTCTGCCTCCATATAAATGAACTTATTACAAGCATTGAATTGCCCTTTAAAGAAAATATGATAGAACAGTTTTTTTAGTTCTGTTCTGCTTTCTTCCAAAGTCTGTGCAGGCACATAAGGCCTAAAATAAAAACTTGTTGTATTGCCCTTTGCGACCGACCCAAAACTCTGAAAATCTACGGTCGGCATTTTAAAAAAGTTTTTTTTTTTTTAACCGTTTTTTTATAGAATTTGTTGTATTAATGAATACAAAAATATGTACCGGTATTTTGTTTGACTTAGGATAAAAATGCATAAAATAAAATTATTCCAACCAATTTTCACATTGCTAGCAAGTTTTAGAAAACCAACTTCTTTAGCAGGAAAGCACAGAGTGTTGTCTCAACACAACATTGCAAACCATGGATTATTATGAGGTGAAAAAGATATGAATGGAATGATGACTCTGAAACACATGTATTTGGCATTAAAAACTGAGAAATATCAGCCAAAAGAGGACGGGAACAAAAAATCATTAAAAACTGAAAAATATCGGCCCAAAGAGAGCGACAACAAAAGAAAGTTAAAAAAAAAAAAAATCTTTTCCGACCGACCCATGTTTTGGCACCTAAAGGGCAATACAACAAGTTTTTATTTTAGGCCTAACGAGTCAACTCATCGGCAATGTAATCTCTGTGTGTGAATTAAAGTTTCATGTTCCTCTTTCTCTCTCCCTCTCTCTCTCTCTCTCTCTCTCTCACTCTCTCTCTCTCTGTCTGTCTGTCTGTCTGTTTGTCTCTCTCTCTCTCTCTCTCTCTGTCTCTCTCTCTCTCTCTCTTTCTCTCTCTCTCTCTCTTTCTCTTGGTTAGGTAGTTTAATTGTTAGTTAGTCTGCAGTAATACATGTCACCTGGAAAGTAAACATCAAAGTACATGCCATCTGCAAACAATACAAATTTTAAATAAATCATACAAAGTGAACACAAGTGCCTTCCTAACATATCTTTAATCATGTAAAGTGCATAGAAATATCAACATGTAATATGAATGATTTACAGACTGTTTATTTAAAAGAGGTCAAGAGAACCAGGAATGAACTTTTTAAAAAGTAATCATATCTCAGTAAGAAATTAACTTTGGTTATAAATCATGACTTATAACTTCCTATTGACTATTGATTTTTGTGAAATAGTCATCTGTTATTTGCACATAATATTCTAATATCAGGGCTCGAATTACCCGCTGGCAATCGGCAATTTGGCGCCATGCCCCTCTCACTGGCCGGAATGCCCTTTTCAAAATCAAACCGTTTAATCCACAAAAGTTTTGCCGACATTATAGTCATCATAAGTCAACCCTGACTTGTAATGTTCAAAAAGACTTTGTACCCCCTACTGAGATCTAAAGACCATAATACTCGGCAAGGTTTTGTTCCCTCTACGGAGCTCTAAAAACAATAATACTCGGCAAGGTTTTGTTGCCCCTACGGAGTTCTAAAAACAATAATACTCGGCAAGGTTTTGTTGCCCCTACGGAGCTCTAAAAACAATAATACTCGGCAAGGTTTTGTTGCCCCTACGGAGCTCTAAAAACAATAATACTCGGCAAGGTTTTGTTGCCCCTACGGAGCTCTAAAAACAATAATACTTGGCAAGGTTTTGTTGCCCCTACGGAGCTCTTAAAACAATAATTATCGGCAAGGTTTTGTTGCCCCTATGGAGATCTTAAAACAATAATTATCGGCAAGGTTTTGTTGCCCCTACGGAGATCTTAAAACAATAATAATCGGCAAGGTTTTGTTCATCCTACGGAGCTCTAAAAACAATAATAATTGGCAAGGTTATGTTGCCCCTACGGAGCTCTAAAAACAATAATACTCGGCAAGGTTTTGTTGCCCCTACGGAGCTCTAAAAACAATAATACTCAGCAAGGTTTTGTTGCCCCCTACAGAGATCTTAAAACAATAATACTCGGCAAGGTTTTGTTGCCCCTACGGAGTTCTAAAAACAATAAACTCGGCAAGGTTTTGTTGCCCTTACGGAGCTCTAAAAACAATAATACTCGGCAAGGTTTTGTTGCCCCTACGGAGCTCTAAAAACAATAATACTCGGCAAGGTTTTGTTGCCCCCTACAGAGATCTTAAAACAATAATACTCGGCAAGGTTTTGTTGCCCCTACGGAGCTCTAAAGACAATAATACTCGGCAAGGTTTTGTTGCCCCTACGGAGATCTAAAAACAATAAGTATCGGCAAGACTTTGTCGCCCCTACGGAGATCTAAAAACAATAATTATCGGCGAGACTTCATTGCCTTGGTGGGACTTCATTGCCGATACGGAGATATGGAAGCATATTTTCATCGACATGACTGAAATTTTGGCACAAAACCGTAATGACTCGGGCTTAGTTTTTCAATCCATCTCCATCCTTTTTATTTGGACCAATCAATATCGGGAAGTTTTGTGTACCCATCGTTGGTTCAACATCTTCACTTCGCGTTGTGACCTTTTTTGGTGCGTTTTCAGAGTTTTTAATCAGTGAAAAAACTTGGATTTTTCTCGGGAGGAGGGTCAGGAATTAAATCAGAAAAGGATTAAGAGTTGAGATAATGGTACATCAAATAGTCTTCCTGTCCCATACGTTTTAATTAAAATGTCATAGCTTCCGCGCGAGGTGGGAAGTGATTTCAGAAAAGGATTAATAGTCGAGAACGGTACAACGAATCATCTTCTGTCTCTAATAATTTATTAAAAACGTCTAAGCTTCCGCGCTTCCCGTGGAATTCAGAAAAGGATAAAGAGTCGAGAACGGTACAACGAATCGTCTTCTTTCTCTAATAATTCAATGAAACGTTAAAGGGGGAAACTCCCCACTCCCTCCACCCACTACACCCTCCACCCACCCCACGGGCGGATCCAGCCGGCGGCAGGGGAGGGGGCCCAATTCGTGGGAGAATATTTATGGGCGAAACAGCCAGCCTGTTAATAAGGGGGGGGGAGGGGGGTAGTGAGCGCCGGCCGATAATTCGCTCAGTTTGGGGGGGGGGGGAGGGGCAATAGTGAGCATTTTTTTTTGGGGGGGGAGCAAAACCCCCCCACCATGAAAACGGCGTGAGGTGATTTTACGCACACTTTCCACTTCCCAATTTGTGCCCTCTCAAAAAAGTGGCCTTGACCCAAATTTGATGTAATTCGAGGCCTGTAATATGACTTTTGTTTCTCTTTTTGTTTTTCTAGGTTATGTACCCGGTATTGCACAAAGACTCTTTGTGGCTTTATGAGTCTAAATTTGGGAGTTAGATTATATCTAAATCAATTTAATCAAAATAAGTGACTTTGTTTTTTGTATATTTTATATATACTTTGGGAAATTGAATGGAATGTTTTGAACATGTCTTATACCATTTCAGTTCTTTAGCTGAAAGTATTCTAGACTGTTAATTTGTCAGTATATTTTATTAACTTGCTTGAACAAATTTGTAATATGTCCCTTTATTTGTAATGTTATATATTTTCGTTCTGTTTCAATCTTTCTGCAGAAAATTTGCTGAGTTGACGAGAAAGTTAGGATGGCAAGCTGGGTGTTTATCCAGATCAGGTAAAGAGATTAATTAGTCTTCAAAATTTCATCACAGATGAAATCACTCATTCCCATATAAGCTTAACACAGGGACCACCTGGTTCCCGTAGATGTATATTATTATGAATCAAATTTGACTTATGAATCAAATTTTAGTCTGCATGTTGAACTATCACATTTTGTGTTACCTATGTTCAAGTCAAATGTACTATTTTGTATCCATTTGTATCTTATTGATGTTTATAATCTGTAATCTTGTACTGACATGCAAACAAAACAAATTTCCAATCATTGGACAATAAATTTTGAATTGAACTTTGTATTGAGTTGAATTGAGACTGACATATGATATAGTGGCAATTTTGTTTATGTTTGAGGGGATGCATGTTCTTGGTCTTATGCTGAATTGATGATCACTTCTATGATTGCTTCTGACAGATCTAAGAGAACAAATTGTAATCACTTTCATTTTTGTTTCAATTACCTTTGAGTTTTACTTATCTTTCTGGTCAAACACATACTGCAGGTGAAATCTATTTTTCAACCTCTCTCTTCCTACAGTTTTCCTCAAAACTTGAGCCAGAGTAGAGCTTACTGTAATGTGCTCACAAATCTATCTAATTTTCATTCTAGTTTCTACAGCACCTATCAGCAAGGTTCTGATAGCCAACCGTGGTGAGATTGCCTGCCGTGTAATCCGCACAGCTAGAAAGCTTGGTGTTAAAACGGTAGCAGTCTACAGCGATGCAGACAGGAACTCAATGCATGTTGCCATGGTAAAGAGATATTCAGATTTTATTATATATGATATCTCTGAATTTATCATAATTTGAATTTGCTATTATATGTTCGCCAAGAAAACAAAATGTTGGAATGTTATCAGTGATCACAGTTTCCTCTTTAGAAGCAAAACATGAGGACATGAGAAATACCGGTAGTGAAGTTTTGTTTTAAAGCAGAAATTCTAATGGACCATTTTTATATGACATTTGATAGTCACACAACTTACATTAGAATCCCAAAGAGTAACGTATAACAGAAAAGTCAGAAATGGATTAATATCTGTTTAACATTTGTTTTCAGTGATTTTTGCTTGTGATTACCGGTAGATAATGTGGTGTCACCTTAAAGCGTCACTGAACTGATGTGTCAAGAAAGTAAAGTGAATAGACTTTGATACAAATCAATTATCTCATTTTCGTTATTCAATATCTTGAAGAAAGTGTTACAATTGCAAGTGTTTGAAGTGTCTGATCATTACAGAAACTTGTCTTCTGACAGACAAAAGGCAATTAACTCCATGTATGAGTCAACAATCCTAGTTTTCTTAAAACTAAATAAATTCTCAACTTCAACCACTATGCCTAACCCTAAACCTATACTTTTGAGGAAATAAAATCTGGAGCAGTTATCACCAGAGCAATTGTCGTATCAGCAACAGATGATATATTTTCAGTTCCTTCACCATGTTTTTCATACCCCTCTTCTCTTGTTATTCTGAATCCCAGGCTGACGAAGCCTATCACATAGGGCCAGCTGCTTCTCAACTCAGCTACCTCAACAAACAGAAGATCATAGAAGTAGCCAAGGCATCGGGTGCTCAGGTGAGTTATTCATCCTCTCATTTTCCCTCTCTTAAATTCACCTTGTACTTGAACATAATAATAATAATAATAATAATCTTTAAAGTCCACTTCAAATTTTATTAAGTTAAACCGAAAAATGGAAATTCTTTTTGCCCAATTGATCGTGAGCCCGGCAGCCACTGAGCAGCACCAGATCGACGTTGCTCTATCCCTTATTGTTGAACGCCAAACAAGGTAGCAGCAACTCCCGTCTTTTAACGTCTTTTGGTATGACTGAGCCAACCCACCGATCCCTCAATTATAGATCTATGTATATTGTACATGTAGTTGCGATTGATAGCAACTCTTTGTAAGACGGGCTCGGATATACTCGAAGTCTTTTTTCCTTTATTACTTCATGTCATTCGTCAATATCCAAGCTATGATTGAAAATGTAACGTCGTACGGGTCTTTTGTAAATCACCAGCTTCTGAAATACTTGTACCTAAAACCATTTTATTTTGATTTGATGTCTCTAGGCTATCCACCCTGGGTATGGTTTTCTGTCAGAGAACACAGAGTTTGCTGACCTTTGCGATAAGGAAGGGGTCATCTTTGTTGGACCACCATCTTCAGCCATCAGGGATATGGGCATCAAGAGGTAGGTTTGTTCAGTCATTTTTCAAGATCGGGTGAAAAAAACATCTATGAAACGCTATGGAATACATGCTATTTCCCCCTACTTTCCTTATTTAATCATCTTGTGTATGTTAAAGAAATTAAGGTCCTATGTTTTATATTTTTCTGGTAAGGGACATCATAGTTCCACAGAAAGCATACTGAGGTATTCTGTTCTACTCTCAAACAGTAGGTGTAACCAAAAGTTAGACAATGAATGACATTCATATTTGTCATGCCTTGGTATGTCAATATTGCTTGTACGTTTATGACATTGAATACTAGGACATTGCTCATTTGTTTTCTGTACTAACATCTAGTCACCACTTTAGTTGTGGATCATTAAACCGTACAATCGTAGAGAAGAGTAGGGACATAAACCAGCTTAAAATTTGCTATGTTATGATTTTGTACGAAGAAAAAAGGGATAACATACACTGATAAGTTTTAGTGTTACTGAAAACAAATCTATACTTGTAGAAGTATGCATTTTGCAGTCATATATCTTTTTAGAAGTACAACAAACATAAATACAAGCTAGCATCCCTCCCTCTCCCTCTTTTTCATTGCAGAGAATAAGTAAATTCTTATAAATATAGAGACTTAGAGAAGGTCGAGTTTTGGGAAGATGTGAAAAATAATTTGTGAGCGTTATCATTGCTATTTTGCAAGGGTGGAAGAACATCAGATAAAACATGTTCCCTGAAAAGCATGGCTCTTCAAGCGCCTTTATATTCTAAATATGGCATGTAACATCGTAAAGTCCCATATACATATTTATGTGTACAGTGCTTGCAACTTTACCAAGACTTGGCCAAATTTCTTATCATGTTGATGATTCCAGAACCTTGCAATACACACCAATACTTATATGCTAGATGATCAACCTTTTCTGATCGATTCCACACCGTTTCTTTCACAATGCAATCACATGACCAGAACTCAACTTTATCTTTAAATGACTTAAAAAATCATAACATTGCCAATGTCTTGTGTACTTTCTAATCTCAGCACATCTAAGCACATCATGTCAGCAGCTGGCGTGCCAATCATTGAGGGTTACCATGGTGAGGACCAATCAAAAGAGAGATTGAGACAGGAGTCTGAGCGTATAGGATACCCAGTCATGCTGAAGGCTGTCAGGGGAGGAGGAGGAAAGGTCAGTTCACTCTTCAAACGTGGTGTTCGTATTTATCAGTAATGCTGATTGCTGGTAGAGATGAAAATGACATTCTTCTGAGGATTATTTTAAAGGGAGTGTAGCACAACGAGACTACGTGGCCTGACTCGGGGCCAATCGAGTATAATATGACTACGGACGACGCAACCGCAGTATTCACGTACGTGTTACGTAGGCGAAAACGAAGTGTGAGGAGAACTTCGGTCTGTTTCGCGAACGCTAGCGTCCATTTGTTTATGTGCAGTTGTCCAAAGAAATCGTAGATGGCATTAACCAGTATTTGCCATGCTAAACCCCCTTTAAAACTGTATATTCAACTCTCATCTAGATTTATATCCATGTGATAGCATTGCAACATGTTTGTTTGTTTGTTTATTTTACCTGACTGCTAAGAAAGCATCAGGGCCTGACCTTTACTTTTTTTTTAGGGAGCCAGCCGGGCTCCTCAAGCACTTTTTCAGGGAGCCCAAGTTTATCACGTTTTTTTTGTGGTCATAATAATGGTCATTAACTATTAAAAAATTAAAACACACCGTCACGATACCTTTTTTTATAATCATCAGCGCCAGGACCAGGGAGGGGTGTATTATTAAGTGTAAATGTGACCATGAGGATTAACTGACTGTACTGAAGAATTAATCTTACAACTATTATGAAGCCCTTTGGCTACAGTAACAGTCTAACATTGGACTTTAGGTTTTATCAGAATGAGATATAGTCACTCTTCCTCGCTCCATCTGTTTCAATATGTTCAGTCAATCCATGCAATCTTCATTATTGCTCAACAGATTGAGCAAACGAAAATATCATATTCAGAGAGGAAAGTAACTGACAAAAACAACTTTGGAAAAGATGTTTAACCACGAGGAACATACTTTTCTTTCAGAATCTTCCCAAAATATGATCATTTCATCCTTGCTCAATCTGTTTCAACGCATTTTTCAGTTTCCACTCAAATGGACATTCATCTTTGCTCAACCTATTTCAAAATAATAAATTCTCACTCAATGAATTTATTAAATTAAAAAAACTTAGCAGCATCTTCACCTCATCAAGAATTACACATTTGGAAACTTTTGGTGCAATAATAAGTCCAAATCACATCAAAGTTATAAGAAAAGTCTTGTTCTTTTTTTTTTAATGCAACATGTAGACCAAGAGGCAGACATACTAGCTAGTCTCAGCAGAACAGTATCAGCCTTAATTCAAAGTTAGATTCTGACCAAAAAATGTCTATAAAATCTTATTTCAAATATTCAGTGCTTTAGTAGTTACACTCCTATTTAAATTGATAAGAGTCAAAACAAGCTGAACTTAAACTAAAAGGTTTATATTTCATTCCTCAGTGAAATACATAAACTGTAAGAAAAAAACACACAACAGTTTATAGTAGTACACAAACCTTGCGAAAACATATGAAAGAAATAATAAATTCATTTATTGATTGCCGTTAAGTTAGTCCAACGACATTCAAGTCAAACTTTTTTATTCCATATTTTATTCTTTTCAGTCTCTTTGACCGTTTATACACGCCGTTTTAACGATTAGCCACGAATCTCCCTAATTCGTACATATGTTCACAAAACAACAATCAACCCCTCTTTACACACGCCTTTGAAGTTTGTAGTTCGTAAAATTATGTTCAAACAATAATCAAGTCCATCCAGGTACGCACGCTGAAGAATAAGCACTCACGATCACAAACGCACATGTATCACAAACACGAGTCGACGTAAACATACACCCAGCTCTGGCAACGCAGCAACCACGTGCGTTTGTCTTAGTGTGTACATTCTCTGAGTGCACCGACATACAATGCAGCATGTATTGCGCACTCGTTACGAGTGCAGAGATATAACGTTATCATGCATGGCATTCCTGCACTGATCTCGATGTGTTTTCTTTCGCAACTCATTATTCGCGCTGGAGTTGAGCCAAGTGTGCCTTGGAATGCCTAGCGCATATTTCATGATTTTGACTGCGGAATTTGGGTTTTTAGATGGATTAAAACATGGATTAAAGTGCTGGTAAGAAACAGCATTTTTCGTGGCTGATACTAGAAAAACTTAGGGAGCCAGCCGGGCTCCTCAAGCACTTTTTCAGGGAGCCCGCAGGGGTTTCAGGGAGCCAATGGCCACCGGGCTCCCGATAAAGTCGAGCCCTGAGCATGTGTATGCTTGTGAGTAAGCAACCAAGGGACCAACAGCTTTGAGTCCTCTCTGAGGGACTTGGTAATGAGGATAAATGCCTTACCAAAAAATGTAATTTGTCACATGTGTTTAATAGCTTGAAAGATTGGAAGAATATTACACGCTGATTCTCTATCGGTGGAGTGACGTTATGTATGTAGGAAAAATCAATATGCTAACAATATTGATCTAGTCCAAACAAAGAGAATAAAATTCATGATTTTATTACCTTGGAAACGAGGCTTGTATGAATAATAATTCTTAATATTGTTAATGTAGCATAAAGATGCTTTTTGTGCAATTTCCTCTGTAATTACGTGCAGAGTATATGAATAGAAAATGATCACAAATGTTCTTGGATGTGTTTCTCTGTCGTAGGGTATGCGTATTGTGATGACAGCGGCAGATTTTGATGAAGCCTTAGATTCAGCTATGCGAGAGGCTAAGAAATCTTTTGACGATGACATCATGCTTGTTGAAAAGTATGTCGAGACCCCAAGGTAAGGAGTGACCTTCGGCCTTCGACCTCCAGTGAAAAAGTTTGAAACAGAGTGCTTTCCAGTGTGCCTGAGGAAGAAGAAAGGTTATTTAGAACATTCCAACAGAGTACAAACTAATGAGCAATTCCATGGCATATAGACATCTTCATACCTATTAAATGACTTTATGAAATACACAAAACACTTGATGGATTATATTAATCATAGCCATACTGGCTTCAAAGTGCATTTGTAGCCAGTTGGACTCAGAGATATTACTAGGAATTGATGGTTCTATCATTTTTGTCTAAAAAGGAAGAAATTTAAACACCAACAACCCTGTAAATGATGTAATGATTAAATAGAAATTGATGTAAAGTATCAATTTAATTCTTGACAAATGTGAAATACTAAGTACCAAAGTATTGAAGCGCTCTTTTTTTCTCCATTTTTATAAAACAGGCACGTTGAAGTTCAGGTATTTGGAGACAAACACGGAAACTATGTGTACCTGTTTGAGAGAGATTGCAGTGTACAGAGGAGACATCAGAAGATCATTGAAGAAGCACCAGCAGTAAGTAGACAGAGAGAGAGAGGGGGAGGAGGGAGGGGGAGAGGGGGAGGAGGGAGAGAGGGAGAGAGGGAGTAAGAGATGAGTAAGAGACAGAGAGACAGACAGAGATAGAACAAGACAGGAATGAATCTTAGACTTAAGAAAATTAATGTAAAAAAGATCAAATAGAGATTGACAGATGGGAATAGAAAGATATGTAAAGAATTGGCATTCCATGAACGTTTTACATCCCCATGCAATAGATGGCCCCCAATCTGGGATTTCAACTGGGCACCTATGTTAGAATACATTAAGTGTCTGTGTTGAATTGGATTTTACAGATGTGTATCAGTGTGATCCACATGTAGTTCTTGACATCCAGGTAGCGACCTCTATCATCAACATCCGAAACATGGTGTAGGATCGAAGCCCGGTTCATTCCATATACCAAAGTACAGACTGCTAGAGAGCAAGAGAGAAAGAATGAGAAGAGAGAAAGCATGAAATAAAGAAAGAGAGATAGAGAGAGAGAGAGAAAGAGAAGAGAGAGAGAAATAAAGAGAGATAGAGAGAAAGAGAGAGAGAAAGAAAGAGAAGAGAGAAAGAGAAGAGAGAAAGAATGAAAGAATGAAAGAGAGAGAGAGAGAGAGAGAGAAAAAGAGAGAGAGCGTCTGCCAACTACAGCAGCCATATAGTTGCTCTGATGATACAATGCAATGATTTACAATTTTCTTGTTGTTTTTTCTAGCCTCATCTGTCAGAAGAAGTAAGGAAGGAGATAGGAGAAGCAGCCGTCCAGGCAGCCAGGGCTGTCAACTATGTAGGAGCAGGTGAGCTACAAAACAATGCCTTAGAAAGGGGTCGATTGCCAAGTTATTTAGTTGACTCTTTGAAGACTAAGTTGAGTTGAAGGTGAAAAGATATATATATATGAGCTTTCTCATCCTTTCTACTCATATGCGGAAGAATTAAATAGTTGAAACTTCCTCTTCAATATGACAACTCATAGCTTTACCGTTTGGACTAAACATTTGTGTAGTCTCATATAACCAGTTTAATGTGCAGTGACGTTGACAATTTGTGATTGACACCAAGAATTAGTTGATTTTTAATAATTTAGAAGATTGAAAAATCTAAAATATGCTGTAATTATTATGTACTACATGATCTACCTTTTTCAAAGATTTCCTTCACATTAAATTTCGCATAACCAGATCTTAATTAACTTTTATCTTTTAAGTATACTCATTTACTATTTGCTAGTTATAAGTTTGATCATCAGCTCAGCTTACCAGAGAGAGATATATATAAAGATAGAGATTTAGAGAGGGAGAGAGATAGATAGAGTGAGAGAGATAGAGATAGAGATTTTTTTTTAAATGTCGCACTGGCAGAAAGTCCTTAGTATACTTTCGAAGCAGAGCAGGTCCATGTCAAAACAAAAAGTATTTTTGAGCTTTGATTTTTCTTTCTTTAAATTTTGTTTTTGAAGACTTTTATGGTGCACTAAGACTACATCAAATGTTTGAAATTTAATACTGAATTCACCTTACAGGGTTGCATAAAACATACTCTCAAGCACTACAAGGAAAGAGTTCTGTCTTAAAATTGTCCTGGCTCTTTTCTAAACTTGGTAGAAGCAATTCTTAATTTCTTGATTTGGGGAAATGTTGCATCGTTAATAAACAATAATATTCTGCGTTTATAAAGTGCTAAATACATTGACAATATCTCTAAGCACTTAACAGATATATTATTACCTCGGTCATCAAATTCAGGCTTACCCGCCCTCAATGCATGTACATTCTCCACTCCCTGGGGAGGGGGCATTCCATTCTACAGATGTTCAATGCTCAGCCAACTACATTCACATCCTACCAGGTACACATTTAACAACTGGGTGGAGAGTGGCAAATGTAGATTAACGTCTTGCCAAGAGACGTTAGTGCCTGGCTGGGCTGGGATTTGAACCCGTATATTGTGATCTACAGTCCGGTGACTTAGCCACTAGACCACAACACGTCTATCAAGTATTGTATTATCTTTTCCCAGGTACTGTTGAGTTTATCATGGATGCCCAGCAGAAATTTTACTTCATGGAGATGAACACTAGACTTCAGGTAGAGCATCCTGTCACAGAGATGGTTACTAAGACTGATCTAGTGGAGTGGCAACTCAAGGTGATAATACATTGCTTTCCTTTCCTTGTCTCTGTCTGTCTGTCATTCTGTCTGTTTGTTTGTCTGTCTGGCTTTCTGGCTGGCTGTCTATCTATCTGTCTGTCTGTTTGTCTGTATCTGTCATCACAGAGATTGTTGCTAAGACTGATCTAGTAGAATGGCATCTCAAGATAAGAATACATTGCCTTTCTTTCCCTGTCTCTGTCTGTCTGTTTGTCTATCTTTCTGTCTGTATCTGCCGTCACAGAGGTGGTTACTAATGCTGATCTAGTTGAATGGCAACTTAATGCGCACTGGGATGCGCATGAAACGTTTGCAAATTGTATAAGCCATGCACTTTCATGCTGCATAATAATTGAATTACAAATGATGCAACACTGATCTTCGCAATTTGTGAAGTTTCTTGGAGTGAAGTGGCAGTCATTTACAGCCCATGCAGTTTCATGTCGCGAAGTTCCTGGGGAGTGTTTCAAAAAGACTAAGATCAAATTTAAGTTGGAGTTAACTATGGCAGGCCATTCATGCCACTTTTTGCTCTCACCATTTACTGGTATTGGTCTCTCAACGGACGTACAAATCATGGTCACAAATCTACAGAATTTACATTTAATGGTTTATTATTGAAGGAAAAAATATTATCTAAAAACCATAATGGTTGATAGCAACCTGTGGGGTATGAATGGCCTGCCATAGTTTAGTTTAGCTTAAAGATAAAGTCGAGTTCAGGTCATGCAATTGCATTGTGAAAGAAACGTTGTGGAATCGATCAGAAAAGGTTGATCATCTAGCATATAGTATTGGTGTGTAATAGCTGCAAGGTTCTGGAACCATCAAAATGATAAGAAATTTGGCCCAGTCTTGGTAAAGTTACAAGCACTGTACTTAGAAAGATATATATGGGACTACACGAACTGTAACATAAAAATCTGTCCCTGATTTTTACGATGTTACATGCCATATTTAGAATATTAATTAAGGCATTTGAAGAGCCATGTTTTTCAGGAACATTTTTTATCTGACGTTCTTCCACACTTGCATAATACAATCATCATGATAATGCTCACAAAGTAATTTTCACCTCTCCCAAGAACTCATCCTTCTCTTTAAAGTAGATCTTAGTCTTTGTGAAACAATCACTGTTTTACAGAAGAAGAAAGTACTCTTTCTATTTTCTTTCATACACAGGTAGCAGCAGGTGAACCCTTACCGTTGACCCAGGCTGACCTTCGTATCCATGGACACTCGTTTGAGGCTCGGATCTATGCTGAGGACCCTGATAATAACTTCATGCCGGGCGCAGGTCCCCTTATCCATCTAGCTACCCCAGATGCTGATGAATCGATAAGGATCGAGACGGGTGTGAGACAAGGTAGGAAATGCTTGGATTAGATTACTACAACCATATTAGAAAGAAATTATACAGAGGTGGAGAATAATTACAATGTATTAAGGCCCAAAAAAAGTTTTGAAATTAAATAGGAAATTTGAAAAGAAAGGATAACAGTTTATCCTGCCCCCCTGATGAAATTTCACTTTTCTGTTGAAAATCCCAAGGTAGGAAGACAAAAAAGTAAAACAAAGAGTTCTTGTGAAGAAATCAGGGATTTTATTGAGATGAATCAAATTTGCAACCACCAAGACAATTTGGGGTAAAAGTTCCCAGGATTTGTCCTAGAAGAGAAGTTATATTACAGGGTAATTGTCTGATGTGCTGTTGTACTGGTAGTGGTAGTAATCCGCTAGGTGGTGGTCCTAGGTTATCTTATTCATCTGTATGTAGTTGTTACATATATCTGTAGGATGGCAAAGGCCTTTGGATGAGTGATTGCCATATGCCCTCACAGTGGCCATAGGGTAGGAATACTCTCCAGGGAGTGGAGATGGTGCACATTGTGCATGAATGTATCTGATGACCGAGTAATAATATTTGTAAAGCGCTTAAAGATGGTAATTTGTATTAAGCGTTATATATGAATCCAGATGATAGATGATGATAGTTTATGTTATTTATTGATATTCTCTGTTGCTAGGTGATGATGTAACCCCCTTCTATGACCCTATGATCGCAAAGCTTGTCGTCTGGTCACATGACAGGAAAAGTGCTCTAGAGAAACTCAGGAAATGTCTTCACGACTACCAGGTGAGCAAGTCAATGAATATAACGACCCATAGAAGTAGACTCTCATGGGGAATGCGACATTGTTAGAGTGTTAACCCAATAACAGCAAAGCTGCCAACCAGTACGATTTTTAGAAGTAAATACGACAGTACGATTTTCCTCAATAAAATACGATTTTCAAAACAAAAAAACAAAAAGCAATTGGCCTTCCCTCTCTGCAACTGCTGCTGGCCTTCTTCTTGCTGACGCAAAGACTGGATGTATGCACCCAGCAAACATGCAAACAATAAATCTTCATCATCTTGGGCATTCATAATGTTGTCTCGTCAAAATCTCAGGGTACAATGATTGCTATTGCTTAGGAGGCTTCTTCTTATACCATGGGCACAAACGTGCTCCAAAGCTGCCCGGCGTCCATGTTTCATCCGTAGAGAGCCTTGACAGAACGTGAAAAACGTGTCAGACCTTGATCAGAACGTGAGAAACGTGAGGGACCCCATCAGAACGTGTACTGGCATCCGTGGTAGACTGCGGGCCGAACCATAGTGCAACTTAGAGCCTCCAGGACACAGCAGCTCCTTCACCCCCCCCCCCCCCCACGGTCCGTCACGGATAACGTGATAGACCGTGAGAAATCCTGGCAAGACTTAACAAAACTTGAATACAGAGATAAAATTGGCCAAAATCCCATGGCGCACTATGTCTCGGGCCGCCGGGAACATAGTGTAAACGTAGCATAAAGTCTCTTTCTTCTTTCACCCCCGAAATATGATTGTACAGTGCAACCTGTATATAAAGACCGCTCAAGGAGGACAAGAAAAGTGGTCTTTATGGACAGGTGGGCATTATATACAGGTTCCTTTAGTACACGTCTGAATGAGAAATGATTTTCAAGGGAAACAGAAAATGTGGCCTTTGAAGACAGTCTGGGAACCGTTTCACAAAGCCTTTTTTCAATGAAAAATGACAAATCTGCTGATAACCAATCAGAAGCAAGGATTTCAATAGCTTATAATAAAAAATGTCATTTGTCACTGATGGCAAGTTTCGTGAAACGCCCCCCAGGTGTCTTTCTATACAGGTGGACATGAAAGGAGGTTTCACTGTATTTCTTTCTCTCTTCAATTTAGATTGTAGGATTGAAAACCAACATCAGATTCCTAGACGACCTGGCCAAGCATCCAGAGTTTGGCAAAGGAAACGTCAACACTGACTTCATCCCTCAGTACGAGAAGGAGCTGTTTCCTGAGCGGGGCGCCCTCAATGACCAAACACTGTGCAGGGCCGTCTTAGCTCTGGTACTCTATGAGCAGAGATTTAGCAGCCTGGAGAGCCTTGAAGGCACTGGTAAGTTACTTGATGTATGAGCATGGCCCTCCCAATTGCTGCAATTCAAACAGCAGTCAAATATTTTTTGAACCTGACTTGTTTTTCCTATCACAGATCAGAATCTCTTTTTTTTTTGGTGCATTATACATATTAAAGTTTAAGTCAATTGCAATTTTTTGTTTTGTTGATCCATACACATTTTCAAGGAAAAATAGGTTGACTCATCAGAGATGTTTCTTGACCACTTTATAATATTTGGCCGTAGGATTGTGATAGATGACTAAGAATGGAGTATTATAATGAAACCTATCAGAGCGTGATCCTCCTTTAAATTTCTTTTGTGTGTGTGTGTGTGTCATTCAGGTGTGCTACATACCTTTCTTGCCTTATTCACCATGTGACTTTTGTTAGGAAAGTTGTTAATTTCTAAACACAACTTTCCTTTGTACCATTAACAGGTCATGTGGCTTGACCTAAGAATGATGTATCATTTTTCCAAGCGCTTGAATCATGTAACATCCAACAAAATGACTGAAGTGTTGTTGGAATTTCGATTTAGATGTGGACTTATCAAATTTGTCTTGGTTGTTTTTCTATCCCAGATCCATTTTCGCCATACAGTCAGAGCAACGGTCTGAGACTCAATGAAAACCTGTGCAGACGAGTGAAGCTCAACTCTGGAGAGACAGCTGTTGAAGCGACCATCACATACCATTCTGAACAAGGCTACTCAGTTCAGGTGAGATGGGGAAACTTAAGGAAGAGGGACAGGGCGGGTTAGGAGCAAGAGGCGAGGAAGGATGGAGAGGAGGGGTAAGAGGTGAGAGGAAATTAAAAAAAATATAGAGGCCATCATCACATACCATTCTGAAGAAGGTTACTCAGTTCAGGTGAGAGGGAGAAATGGAAGGAAGAGGGGGATGATGGGGAGGAGAGGGAGGAAGGGCTTTTCTTTGTGTTCCACCTGCAGGTTGGAGGCACATCTGAAGCGTCCAAGGCACCTTGACCAGTGCAGGTGCTGCTTTAGAAAAGACCAGTTTAGCAGACAATCAGAACTGACCTTAACAACCCAAATTGATATCATATTTATTATAAAACATTCAACATATTCCTTCTCTTTCCCTCTCTTGCAGGTTGGAGGTACATCCTACAGTGTCCAGGGCACGCTGACGGGTGAGGGTGACGCTCTTGAGATGACCAGTGTAGTAGACGGTCAGAAGACAACATCCACTGTGGTCATGCATGAAGATAGTATCCACCTCTTCTCACCAGATAATGTAAGTTTGAGGGTTTTATAGTTACCTGTGTACTAATGCCAGGTATACAACTTTATGTACCCTCCTTTGCATAGTGAATGTTCCACGGTTTAGGTAGAAAAAAAACAAAAAAACTCAACCTGATCTGCCAACTTGAAAATTGTTTTTAAAAAATGTTTATAAGTTGGTCATTCTAGCTGTGTCTCATAACGCTTCATGTTTCTCCTCCTCTCCCTTTCCCCCTCTCCCGTTTAGATCGGAGGTGTTGAGGTAACCAGACCGGTCCCAGAGTTCCTCAAGGAGTCCGGTGCTGGAGGTCATGGTGACCGCGCCCCTATGCCCGGTGACATCACTCACGTCTATGTCAACTCAGGAGATAAGGTGGAGAAAGGGCAGCCTCTACTTGCTCTAGAGTCTATGAAGATGGAGGTGAGGTCAAGTGTATTTGTCTTTTTTTCTTCTTTTTGTATTTGTCTTTTTTTTTTCCTTTTTTTTTTGGTATTTGTCTTTTTTTCTTCGTCTTTTTCATTCTTTTTGTATGTTTTTTCTCTCTTTTTTTGTATACCTCTTTCCTTTTTATTTTTTTTAATCTTGCAAGTCTTTCAGACTGTCCTACTTTTTGAAATTTGTTTTTATTTCAAAACACTATGAAAAGGGCTCTCATCAATCTGTTATCTTGAAATATGTGGTTTTATTGTTCTTGAATATTGGCAAATATGAGGGGTTTTTTTAAAATTGTGAAGTCACGTACATGTAAGTCCTACTTGTTTCTTAATAATTGTCAGCAAAATCCTACCCACCTTTCTCCCAAAATGTTTCTTATATTTGACCCAAACCCTTTTAGTTCTTATCAATCACCCTAAAGCTCTGCCAGTTTTTCTATGACATGTGAAGATATAAAGTTCCAATTGATAATAGATAATGTGTTTGACGATTGATGTCTCAATGGGTTGCGGGACCTACATTCATGTAATCCCATTTGTGTAACATTGCACCTACAGGTAGCAGTTGTAGCATAAAGTCTGTATAATGTAATCCTGGGCTCAGCAGTCATGTGATATATCTCAATTAAAGTTGGACCAGAAGTAAACATTGCTTTACTTTAACCCTTTCGCAAGAATTATTCAACATTTTGTAGTTTGGCTCAATAACTTTTGATTCAGAGCCCTAAATATATGCCAGATGCACGACTAGAAAGGGGAAAAATGTCTGCACACACTGCATCCATTTTTGTTTTTAAGACTATATTGCATTTGATGCTAGGAATTTTTAAAAGAAAAACAAGATTTCAAATCCTTAAATTGTCAACACGTTGTCTTTTACGATCAAAACTGGCCATTTTTAAAACCTTTCAACAACGTTATTGACCGTGTATATTGATTTTAGAGACATTGCATTTCATCCTATCATTGTAGCGATAAAATAAAAATATTATTGTTGCCAATTTGAAGAACAATATTAATTCAGCCCTAAAAATATATCCTGTCCTAAAAGATTGAAACAGTGAAATGAAATTGAGTTATACTAAAACTCTTCTTTCTTCCTTTTTGTATTTTCTTTGCTCATTGCAGTATGTGATCCGTGCTCCAAAGGATGGCGTCATCGACAGGATTCTGGTTGCTAAGGGTGACAATGTCCAGAAAAACGCCCCCTTAGTTGCTTACCAAGACGAGTAAAGCAGTCTCCCTGGAAATAAATATTTATAAAAAAGTAACAATCGCAAAAATAATGATGGTATTTTTCGGGTATTATGGTCATTCATGTACATGTAGTCATGGCAGGTCATATTTCTAGTAATGTTGTTGGAATGGAGAAAGGCATATTTGTTATGGACAGTTTCAAAGCTGATGAAAATCAAGGATCCAAAAGGCTTCTTCTAAAGCAAGAGGAACGTGATTAGTTTTTTTATTTTTCTAAGCATTGATAAGCACAACTCCAAACTTTCTGTTCAGCTTTGAACAGTTAATCTTTCAATGTGCTATTCAGGTAATTATTATAATGCAAATTCTTTTTTGACATAAGGTATTAAGAAATACCTACTTTTTTATTTTATTTACATGTATTATCAGTTTTTTGTGTGCATGGAGATTCAATGTACTTGTATATAAGAAATAAACTATATGAAGCATATGAGTGAAATGCCGTTTGGTCTACAACCAGTTCGTCTACTACCCAGCCGTTTACTCTATCCACATGGTCTAATGATCATTTCCTCTACTTATCATTTGGTCCATTGTTCATTTAGTCTAATAACCGGTTAGTCTGATTCCCAATTTGTCTAAGACAAATTTCGTCTACCACCCATATGGTCAAATAATCATTTGATGATTATTATTTATTTGTAATTAAATGATAATTAGACCATATTGATCGTAGACAAATTGGGCACTATACAAACTGTAAATTAGACTAAATGAGCAACAGACCAAATGGTTAGTAGACTAATTGGAGAATTATAGACCAACTGGAAATTAGACTAAATGATAAGTAGATGAAATGGTTATTAGATGGGCTAGATGTAGACCATATGGGAATAGACTAAGTGGGAAGTAGACAAACTTGTTGAAGACCAATCTGCAATAAACCATTACATGTTCATCCAAAGAGATATCTCCTTGGTTTATCCAAACTCTCATTACCCAATATTGACATGTTCATGGGGCTGTCTTGTGATTTGAATGTAAAATGTTTCATGAATTCAATAAAATGTCCAATTCGATGGGGGACCATTTTTTAGTTGAGAGATGTGTGATAAGAGCCTCAGTGTATTCCTATGTTAAAGTATATTCAATTTGGTCCTACTGTCTAATCATCAAATGTCTATATTGAAATATCATCAGAAAACGAGGAATGACAAAAAAGGAAATTATTGAGCTTGCCAAGCAGTATTCATTTTAGCAAAAAAAGTGCTGTAACAGTGTGCTTTTGATTTGCTTCTGCACTTTCTTCATTATTTCATGTTTGGATCGAAGTAGTGAAATATGATATAAGTCATGAAATGTATATAATATGTAGCAATTTTATTATTATTTAAAAGCTCCAAGCAGTTTTCTGAATAAGAACAGATTTATGAAATATATCAGTGTTCATAATCTATGAAATCCATAGTGTTTTGACTATGCTTATATTAGACAAAAATAAATGTCTGGTATGGGTCATTCTTTAATAAAACTGACATTTGTCAAGAGGCGGTCTGAGGAGCCAGATGTAATCTCAGCGGAACGGTCGATATCAGAGACTGAAGCTTTTGGTCTATGTTTTATATATATGTTAACTCCTTAAAAACATAAACCTTATTAATTGCAGTAGCCGTGCCGGGCAAGTGATGTACAGGGTGTATTCACTTGAGGAATGCTCATATTGTTAAGTTAGCAGCTTGTTTTTACTTTTTAGACTTTTCAATCTTTTAAATAATCTACATTTGTATTTATACCTATTCACACTGACGCCACCAGACTGACAACAAACCAAACAAGCAATAATGTTTACCCCAGTCAGTTAATTCAGAGTCGGTTTATGATAGATTAGTGACAGATGAATGCAGTATCACCTCATGTAAAATCAATCCTTTGGTACCTCCCCACCAGTCACCTAAAATAATCATTTGTGTTCAGCTAGAATTTAATGTATAAACCAAGCTAAAAAATCTGAACTCACTTCTCTATGCGTGAGAGTGGGGAAGAGTATGAAGAAAATAAAGAATAACATAAAAGGAAATATTATTTGAAGGTCATATTTTGAATATAGTATTAGGTCATGGGGCCACTGACATAAGAAACAAATTGTTTGTTTTTTGTGATTGGTACAAATGAAGTGTTTTTAAGATTGTATACCTCATTCAAAAATCATGATAACAATTCAAGCATTCTAGAATGTAGAAATATAGGAATAATTGAAAAAGGAAAATGTTAGAGATCTCATGCAATGATCATCTCAGGGAAAAATGAAATGGAATTTTAATTTGGTGCGTGGTTGAAGTCCTGCTGTGGCACTCATATCCTTTGGAAAGACATTCATCCGCCGCTCTCCACCCAGGTGCAGTAAATAAAATGGGTACCTGGCAGGAATTTATTCCTTGAACGCTTTTTAGCGCTTGTAGTTGCCTTGATTATCCCCGGGATGGATAAGTGCCGATATAAATGTAGCTATTGTTTTTCTTGTTGCTTCTTCTTCTGTAAAATGAACCAAAGCTGTCAGCCAAATTTTAAGGAATATAATTCTACAATATTGAGAAAAAATATCTGAATGCCACTGGCAGTCAGTGATATGCTGCTATATATACTTGTACATGAATAGTAAGTGGGGAAATGGATTTGATATGTATGATACAGGTATTGGTTTTGCTGGGTTGAAAAAGACTCAGATTTGTTGTTGTGATGTTATGTATGATACAGAAAATAAAAATAATGGATAATAAAGATGGGACTAATGGATTGCTTTAGCTGTTTAAAGGAAATGTGAGACTCTTGTGATTGGGGTTGAAAATAGGTGGAAAATGAAGCTGAGAATGGGTTACAGGGTGGTTAACCAGACTAAAACAATAAATTGATGTACAGGAGAATAATAGATGTAGAATAACACAGAGTGGTATGAGAAGAGAATTTCAGAAATGAAGAGTAGAGAGAAAGAAAACGAAAACTAAGGATAAGAGTTAAAGATAAAGAACAGTTATGGTCATGCGATCGCATTTTGAAAGAAACGTTGTGAAATCGATCAGAAAAGGTTGATCATCTAGCATAGATGTACTGCAAGGTTCTGGAATCATCAAAATGATGAGAAATTTGGCCCAGTCTTCATAAAGTTACAAGCACTGTACACAGAAAGATGTATATGGGACTACGCACACCTGCGCGACATGTGCGTTTTTATCTCTCACATGCCAATAGATAAACTAATTTACCAAATATATCAATTAGTCGGCGGTTTTCCAGCAAATTTGTTATCATGTATTATTCAAAACATATTCCTTCACATGATTGGTAATAAGAGCTTCCATTTCATTTTTTGAAATTGGGGCGTTTCCAATACTGGTCTTTACCTTTAACAAGGGAAAGAGATTTTGACAAAGAATAAATGTAGGAGTGATAAGATTCAAAGAGAACTCTAACTGATTAAGACATGACAAGTAAGAGGAGTGGAGAGGAATGTGAATCAAAATAGGTGAAAGAACATATAAGATTCTATTCAAGGGTATTTTCAACCTCAGTAGCAAACAGATCTAATAAACAGTACAACAATCAGATAAGCATATTGGTGAAAGTTTGAATGAAATCAGACAAAATAAAAGAGAGTTGTGAATTTTTGAAAATTGTAATCACCATACGTATGATAACCTCAAATTAGCTGAAGATAGTGTCACTGTGATTTAGTGCCTGAAAACTTTGCACATTCATTCCTATACAAGAACTCACTACTTTTTTTTCTTCTCCAAGTGTATGACTCAGGGAGTGTCTTTTCTTTCTGGAGGACCTATAGTGAAATGCTATCCATAATATATATTTTGAATAGTGTCCCAAGAGAGAAGGCACTGTAGAGAAAAAACAAATGAATAATTTTGTATAAAAAAAACAGGAGAGTTGTCCTTGAATACGTCACAATCCACTGAACAAATTGCCCATTTGAGATTCACATAGCTTTTCAAACATTAAACTCCCTTATTATTGAAACGTTTCATTTTAAACTTTTGCCATTTTGTTTCTCTGATTTTTGTGCTTTCACACTAATGAACTTATTACAAAGGTTGGATTGCCCTTTAACCAATTTGGAGGAGATGGCGAAAGAAAAGGAGTGTAAAAAAAAAGAATATATGAAACAGTAAAAAGAATGAAACCTAATTACAGATAAAGATGAGGTGGAATAAAATGGAAACAAATATACAGCAAAAACGAAAACTGTCAACACTGTAAGAGAAGAAAATGTTACTTGCACAACACCCCAATAATAACATGTTCAGCTTGGCTGTCGATCTTCATTTTAATATATGTATGGTGAAACACCATATCATTACTTTGAAAAATACATTTTACAAGCGGTGGGCACTTGTTGACAAATAGACCATGCGACATACAGTGTAATGATGGTGTATAAGTCCGCCAACAAAAGTCTCTGTAGTAATTAGAATATCACAACATATGAGACCAACAGTTTCTTATATGAAGGGAAATATACTAAGATAGACTTAAGTTCGACTTGAACTATGGCAGGCCATTCATGCCAGTGGTTGCTCTCACCATTGGCCTCTCATGGGCCTGCAAATGGGTCAAAGAACCTTTAACAGAGGAATTTATGGACGAAGGTATGACAACTGTTATCAACATTACATGTCATGTTTGTAAAAAATTAGCTCAAGAAAAAAGAGATCTGCATATGCCACACTTCTCACCCTGCCCCATACTCTGTGATGCAATAGGCCACCGGACTCTGTTTTTGTGATCTCTAATGCACACTATTACCCTTTTCACATCTATTTTTCTTAACCCCGGACTATCCTTAACCCCATACTATCCTTAACCCCATACTATTTTTTTTGCTGTTCACATCTATTTTCTTAACCCCGGACTATGTGCTTAGCCGGGGTTAAGAAATTTCACGCGATTCACACTACGTTCGCCTTAGCCCCGGACTATTCGATAGCTCATGAATATTAATGCTTTTGCTACCGCGCATGCGCCTTTCGACTAAATGAAGGGGAAAAACCCGCGCGCTAAATTCCCTCTGCCCACAGACTCAGGAAAAACCTGATTTCAACATCTTCCCAATTGGTCCTTCTGATGGGTAAAGCCGTCATTCCGGTGTAAATACAATTAAAATCAGGAGACAATCAATGCAACAATTGAACTATAATCAATATCGGTCAACGAACTCTTTGCTTGTGGTAAAAAGACCAACAATATACAGTACGGTACGTAATAATTTTAGCTCGCTCGTGTTGTGTTATCCAGCCTTGCGCAAAGCGTTTTCCCTTTATTATTTTACCGATACAAATCAATTACCCCTTTTTCATCCAATTCACTTGATAAATTTACCTACGTAAATATGACTGATAATGATAAATGCAATAACAAATTATGAGCTACATGTTCTTTCACTATTTTTTTAAATCAATTTTATAATAAAGATTTTTTCATAATGACCTCTGCCTCGTAAAAGACTAAACGTCAATACAGAGAGCATGCATGCGTAACGTGAACTGCATGCATAGCGCGCGATAAATGCAAATTCACGACCACACGACCACGCTGTCTGTGATTGGCTGTTGCTTAGCCCCGCTTCTCCTTAGCCCGGTTCGGATTCACACTACGCAGCTTAGCACCACAATTGCCCGGCTAACCCCGCAATTGCCCGGCTAACCCTGCTATTTTGCAGGGCCAGATAGTCCCGTACTATTTGTGGGGTTAGCCCACTTTGGCAAAACGTAATGTGAACAGAAAGCCGGCTAAAATTACCCCGGGTAATTGGTGGGGCTAAGGAAGGAATTGGTGGGGCTAAGAGCCCCCTTAGCCCCACCTATTTCCCGGGGTTAAGCAATATTTGGTAGATGTGAAAAGGGTATATATGATCTTCCTGCGATCCAATTTTCGAGGAAATGGTAATAATATTACATAAGGAAATCTAAACAAGCTAATCTTCTTGATTTGGGTTCTAAATAATGATAATGATACCAATAACTGGAATTGCAGTCCATTTGGGACTTCTGGTCATATTAGAAGACAAACCGGCTTCAAACGGTAGACTTTTGGTCACTGCGATTCTGAGCCAATTTCTCTTTTCCTCCAAGGAAGCTTGAAATCCCTTGGCCTTGAAATTTAGATTTTTAGATTTCATTAATGCGAGACTATTCAGATCCTCAATCATTGAGATTCAACAAGTTTGAATAATCACATCAAATGATACTTCAAATTCTTTTAAAATCTGATCGTAGTCCTATCGTGCGGTGTACGCCCTGAACAGTCTTAAAAAGTTTCTTTGTGTCCATTTCCCCAACTGCCATTTCTAACAAGACTCTCTGAAGCATGTGGCAAGTAGAAAATCCTTCCAGTTAGTCCATGCTGCCAATTTTCTAAAGAGAATGCTAGAATGACCCACATGGCCACCAGATAATGTTTCATTTCACTCTGTCAGTTTATGCTGCCAATTTGCTAACTGAGGATGGTAAGACGACGACCCACATGGCCAACGTTGGTCACCAGAGATGTTTTCATTTTGCTTCCTCAGTCCAGGGGGGTGTTTCACAAAACGTGTCATCAGTGACAGATGACAGCTTTTGTTATAAGCTACTAAAATCCTTGCTTCTGATTGGTCATCAGCAGATTTGTCACTGATTTTAGTAATTTGTTGTTGAAAAAAGGCATTGTGAAACTGGTCCCAGGTTGCCAATTTGCAATAAGAGAATGCTAGAATGGCCCACATTAGATAATGTTTCATTTCACTCTGTCAGTTTGCGTGGCCAATTTGCAGGCAGGGAATGCTAGGAAGTGTCCATCTCATTCTGTTCTGACTTGTAATGACGATACTCTGCTTTGAGCTCCCACATGTACTTGTGTGGCGCCCTCTGGTGGTAGGTTCCTATCTCTTGTAGCATCTCCTTCAGGTATGGCTGCCGGCAGCGAATTAGAAAAAGCGATTACAATCAAACATGGAGACTTTAATACTGTAGGATGTGGGTAAAATATATCTAATGTAATGTGTTAGAGATATATGAGGAAAGTGCATATAGCTGTTGTATCAAGTATACCAAAATCAATCAATATCCTGTTCTTCAAATGCCTTCATATTCTAAATATGACAAGTAACAGTTTAAAAATAAGGCCTGATTTTTATGCCACATGTTTGTGTAGTCCCATATACATCTTTCTGTGTACAGTGCTTGTTACTTTACCAAGACATGGGCCCAATTTCTTATAATTTTGATGATTCCAGAACCTTGAAGTACACACCAATACTTATATGCTAGATATAATAATAATAATAATATACAAATAATGAATGGTTATGAGTTCAATAGTGCGAATATGTTCATGAGTTGAAAGATTAACATTCTATTCAACGAGGCGTCAGCCGAGTTGAATAGAATTAACGTTAATCTTTCAACGAATGAAAATATTTGCACTATTAAACGAATGAAAAACATTCATTATTTGTTTTATACAACATCGAAGAAGACCTAATAGAACGTTAATCAACAAATTATGCTTTACTCCTAAATTAAAGTTCGAGTCAAGCCTTCTCGATTACATGCAGATTGCCTTCGCGTCAGATACACGCAGGGATACGCGCACATGCAGCAGAGAGGTACGCAGTCTGCATATAACCAAAAATGCACGGCGCATATAACCAAAAATGCACGACCGTGCAATATACCATCTATTGAATATCATGTGACCAACAATCGTCCAATCAAATGACAAGGATCCACGTAGGTGTTGTATAATAACATTTATATGGTGCTTAATAAAGTTCCTCTAATCATTCCCGGCATTGGTTTCTCAAGGGATGTATAAATCGTGGTCACAAGTCTACAGAATTTACATTTTTTGATAGTTCATTATTGAAGAAAAAATATTATCTAGAGATCATAAATTGAGAGACCACTAGTGAGAGCAAACAGTGGCATGAATGGCCTGCTATAGTTAAGTCCAACTTAAATTCGATCTTAGACTTTGTGAAACACTCCCCTGAACTTACCACAGGTTGTTGAGTTATCCTACAGAGGTCCTTTAGTTGGTAGAACTGGTGAGTCTCAAACGCTGAGAACAAAATGTCCATCAATTTCTCCTTCTCCAGGCGAGGCTTCTTCCCTTCCTCCTTCTTCTTCTTCTCATAGGCAGCCTGAAATGGGGAAAAAGAGAGAGAGAGAGGGGGTAGGTCAAGCGTTAAGAAAGATTCAATAATTTGAAGGAGAGGATGGAGGGGGAGAGGAGGAGGGGAGAGGAGTGGGGAATAGGTGGGAGGGAGGGAGAGAGAGATAAGGGGATAGAGAGAGGGAGAAAGATGGATGGAGAGGGAGAGAGAGAGAGAGAGAGAGAGTAGAGAGAGATGGAGAGTGAGAGAGGGATGGAGAGGGAAAAGGAGAGCAAGCAAAGAAAGCGATTGAGATAGAGAGAGAGAGAAAGAGAGCAAGCAAGAGAGTGAGACAGAGAGAGACAGAGAGACAGAGCTAGGTAGAGAAAAGTTAAACGGACAGAGAATTTTTGCAGAAAGTTGAGTCTCGTTGTGTTTCAACAAAAAAAATGTCATTAACTCTCAATCCACTCAAAGTAAAAGAAAAGAAATCCACAAAATAAATATACAAGAGTCTCCATTGATAAACATTTAATAAAAATAGGATCATGTTTCAGATATACCTATATTCCATTTCATGTAAACCATGACATATACAGGAGAAATAAAATGTACCCGTTGCAGATATTCATTTACATGACATTCGTATTAACTGAAATTTTTTAATGAAATAGGAAGACAGACAACAGGAGCAAAAATAATTTATAATGCTTTAATACAAGAAAATAAAAAAAAGAAAAGGGGAAAGGAGTGAAAGTTTACAAGAGAAGGAAAAATACTTACAAGTTCTTTATGTCTTGAGATGGGTTTGTAAGCGTTGACAGGTCTGTCTTTGATCTGTTGTGTGACCTTCGTTGGTTTGTGTGCGAGCTCTATCTGCTTCCTGTGAGGTCATTCCATTCAATGAAAACAAAATCAGTTTAGCATTGAACAGAATGCAGTCAAGTATTGAATGGAATACAATCAAATACGCAATGCAATAAAGGACCGAGGTTTCAATGTGATGTTCACTAAAATACAGTGACAGTCACGCATTAAATGGAATACAATGATGAAGAATACAATCAAATATTCAATGTAATATAGAATTTAAAATGTAATGCTACATTCATAATACAGATTAACAACATTAATTCAAAGCAATACCACCAAATATAACGTTCCATGAACCTATATGTGTAAATACTTCTGAGCAATTTCGTTAAAATACAATTTTTTTAATCCCATCATAGATTGGATCTTCATTTCATGCTCCATATGACTATTTTGAGAAAGGCCAGTAAATAAATACAGTGGAACCTCAGTAAAAAGAGCTCTGATTTAATGAGGTATCTGATATAACAAGGTGATTTTGCTGGTCCCAGCTCTTTATATTCTTATGTTTTTTTACCCCAATATTACAAGATTCCTGATATAACCAGGTAATTCCCTTGGTCCCAAGGACCTTGTTATAACGAGTTTCCACTGTAACAATGTCTTCATTTTCATGCACATCCGCATTCATTTTTAAGAAAGAAAATAAATATATAAATGCATTCTTCAGAATATTTTTGATGAAGAATGAATAATCTTTTACAAGAAACATACCTTTTCATCAGCATATATGATTCACTTCCGACAGGTCTGCACTCCAATCGCTCCACAACCTTTCCTTCCACAGATAATTTATCTACCAGTATGAAAAGAAAATAAAACATGTGGGAAAAGAAAAGAATGAAATATATCTTTTCCATTATCTGGTCTCTGCAATTTCTAGTATTAATGAGTACCTTTGTAATTATACATACTGCTTTAGGTGTCATAGACTCAATTAGGCCTAAAAAAAAAAGATGTTGTACTGCCCTTTGCGACCGACCCCAAAATCTGAAATCTACGGTTGGCTTTTTTAATTTTCAATTTTTTTCTCCGTTTTTTAGAGAAAAAAAATATATTGACTGACCGACCAACCCATGTTTTGGCACCTTTTTTTTTTTAGGCCTTACCAGGATTTTACATTAATTCTAAGTGGTACAAGTGCTGACAACGGACAAAGTCTGAAATATATCTCATTTTAGATGCACATGCTAAGTTACAAAGCGGTTACATCCGGCTAAGTAATTTTGTTTTTCTATAGCTTGGTGGAGAGAAGCAATTCAGACAAAATATCTTGGTTAAAGACACAAGTGCTGTAACAGGGCCCATACCGAAATCATTACCCTCGCATCTCCAGTAGTGTGGAAACCGACCAACGACCACAACTTCAAATGTATTCCCTGGGGAGTGTTTCACAAAGACTGAGATCGACTTTAAGTTGAACTCAACTATGGCAGGCCATTCATGCCACTGTTTCCTCTCACTATTGGTCTCTCAATTATGATCTTTAGAAATTATTTTTTCCTACAATAATGAACTATCAAAAAAATGTAAATTCTGTAGGTTTGTGACCACTGTTTGTACGTCCCTTGAGAGACCAATGCCACTAAATGATGAGAGAAAAATAGTGGCATGTTAAGTCCAACTTTAAGTCGATCTCAGTCTTTGGTTTGGTTACCCACCTGTAGTCCCCGTTGAGTAGACCATCATGGTGCCTGGCAGGGGGCTCATCACTTGCAACTTATGTTCTACAGGTATATCAGGATCATCGGGAGTCAGTTTGGTCTTCGCTACACGTTCATCCATTACCAGCGAGATGTCAGGCTTACCAAACTTTCTGAATCGATGACAAAAAGACATAGAGGTGTTGCAGTCTAGTACTAAGTCCAGGATTGTGGATCACAAGGTACAGGGTTCAAATCCCTGCTCTCATCCTTTGGAATACATTAATAAAAAGTTGGCACATGACACCAAATTTTCTGTTTGGATATTACAAAAAAGACATAGAGGCGTTGTGGTCTAATAGGTAAGTCAACGGACTGTGGATCACAAGGTACAGGGTTCAAAACCCTGCCCTCATCCTTTGGAAAAACATTAATCAACAGTTGGCACACTACACCAAACTTTCTGTTTGGATAACAAAGAGACATAGAGGTGTTGTGGTCTAATAGGTAAGTCATTGGACTGTGGATAACAAGGTACAGGGTTCAAATCTCTTCTCTCTTCCTTTGGAAAAAACATTAATCAACAGTTGGCACACTACACCAAAATTTCGGTTGGGATCACAAAAAGACATAGAGGTGTTGTGGTCTAATAGGTAAGTCATCGAACTGTGGATCACAAGGTACAGGGTTCAAATCCCTGCTCTCATATTTTGGAATACATTAATCAAAAGTTGGCACACTACACCAAACTTTCTGTTTTGATAACAAAAAGATATAGAGGTGTTGTGGTCTAGTAGGTAAGTCATCAGACTGTGGATCACAAGGTACAGGGTTCAAATCCCTCCCCTCATCCTTTGGAAAAACATTAATCAACAGTTGGCACACTACACCAAACTTTCTGTTTGGATAAGAAAGAGATATGTTGTGGTCTAATAGGTAAGTCATCGGATGGTGGATCACAAGATAGAGGGTTCAAATCCCTCCCCTCATCCTTTGGAAAGACATTAATTAACAGTTGGCACATTATACCTGTAGGAAGTGGGTACCTGGTGGAATAACCATCCCTTGACATGCACAGATAATGGTTGCAAGAGTTAAAGCCAGATCAATATATTAGAACACTCTTTGGAATCACATCGGGATGCTATATCATAATGTGATAATGTGAACAAGTGAATGATTTTATATTGTTAGTCCAGGGAAAAAATTACTTTAAACAATCCGGGGGCTACTTTTCAAGCTTGCTTGCATGAAATAACACTCTTTAATTTGTTTTGCATTGAACTACATGGGTGTATATGCTAAATTTGGGGGCTCTTTTACGACTTTCGGGGGCTCTTTTGGGCATTTCGGGGGCTAATTCACCCGAGCCCCTGTGTATTTTTGTCCTGTGTTA
Organism: Strongylocentrotus droebachiensis; assembly: GCA_035222895.1. Lineage (NCBI taxonomy): Eukaryota > Metazoa > Echinodermata > Echinoidea > Camarodonta > Strongylocentrotidae > Strongylocentrotus > Strongylocentrotus droebachiensis. Next base: position 354,456 of record JAVYIG010001198.1, read on the forward strand.
GTCCAGAGTAGTGATGAAGTCAAGCCTGGCTTTATTATGTCCTAGTTTTGTCTCTATACCATGACCATATATCATGCTAAAAGAAGATAAATAACAGTTTCATCATGGACTTGGTCTTGTGACCCATGGTCTTGTCTATATTATAGCTCATAAATCTAGGCAATGTCTCCCAAAGGAGAATATACTCAATTGACAAATGATTCCTTTTCATCCTTGATCTTTTTTTCTTTTTTTTTCACTTGAAATTTATCCTCAAATATACTGTTAATATATATTTAAAAGAAAATAATTCTCTCTTGCAAAAAAAATACAAAACATTTTTAATGAAATGTTTATATATTGGGTGTTAACAATACATTCTTTAATTTGTCATCTTAAAATCTTTTGTCAATGAAAGTCTCCCTTTCCATAATCTTCTTGTGTAAAGCAGAGTTTGAGGAAATTTCACAAATGCAATTTAGTGTCAAACTGTTTAATGTCTTTCTGAGCAGTCCCTTTTCTTACTTTCCGATTCGTATCTTTCCGATGTGGCCATTCTTGTCAGATTTTTCCCACCTCTGTGCAACATACTTTGGAACCTGAAAAGATGAATAAGTGATAATTAATATTAGTATTTGAATAGATGGCCAGTTTTATCACGTTTACAACAACAACAAAAACAAAATTTTTTTGATCTGTATGAAATTTTATTTGACGTTTAATATCAAACCAAGAAAGATTTAATCTATAGTTTTACAATTTGATAAAAAAGCGTCTTATTTTATTTTAGTCTAGAGATCTATGTTACATTTTTGTTTAAGTGTAGTTCTGCTCAAGTAATGATACCCAAGCCTCAAGACTGAGGTATACTGCAGGTTTAACTTAATAATGGGTGGACTCTAGGCCTAGACCCTAGTTTGAAAAAAATTAAAAATCTGTCATTGGTTAAGTTAATGAAATTGGATCGAAAATGAGGTCAACAATAAAAGTGAGCTGATGGGAGGGGTGCAAACGATACTCCTTTTTATCAAATAAAATTGTACAATAAAACTAAAATATGTTAGTCATCAATTATTTGATCAAAGACAAAGTTAACATCATGTCCAGGGCTCAAATTAATTTTTTGTCCACGGGGGCTCTTCCCCCCCAAAAAGAGCCCCCGTGAGCCTTCTCACGGGGGCTCTTTTAGTGTTGACGGGGGCTCTTATTTTAATACAAATTTCCATTGAATTGGTACTCATGAAACTCCTAAATTGCTTGTTTTTTATCATTATCATTTATTTATCGTCCACGAGCCGCGTAGCGGCGAGGCGATTTTTGTTGTTGCTATTTTGAACCCCCGTAGGACAGTGATGTTTTTCTGACATCTACCAACATACGGAGCATCGTCCACGAGCCGCGAAGCGGCGAGGCTATTTTTTTGGTGCTATTTCGAACCCCAGTGAGTGATATTTTCCTGGCATCTCACTCCCGCCCCCCCCCCACTCCGAGAACGGATGGACCCCATGCGTGTTGCCAAAATGTCCTTTTCGTAACAAAAGAAAAAGGTCGACCCGTATTGACTTTGCACACCGGACTTTTGCTGAAAAGGGGGGGGGGTGCTGAAAAAGGCTCGTATAACAAAAGAAAAAGGTCGACCCGTATTGACTTTACACACCGGACTTTTGCTGAAAAGGGGGGGGGGGGGGGTCGCTTGGAACACACATATGCGTACCCTAAATAACACTGAGTGGGGGGGGGGGGCGGGCATCTACTAACGTGCGGAGCATTTTTTGGGGTGCTATTTTGAACCCCCGTAAGTGATGCTTTCCTGGCATCTACTGACATCTATACTGTGTAGGTCTGGACACATGATGGCATTTTTCTATGCACATCACATTTTCACTTGGCAGCCCAAGGGGGAGGGGGGGGGTAGGAGGGTTAAACCACCTAGATCCGCCCTGCAACATCTTTGGTCTTGTTCTTCTTCTCGATATTGATTTACTGGTCGAGGTACATAATTTGCTGGTCTTTTAGAATCACCAGATTTCAGAGGATTGACACTTTTCACAACAAAAAACTTCTGCATATTTCAGTCCTTGCGTGATTGTCTCCAGCTCCAGCAGATATTGGGCGTCAGCGTGCAAACCTGTACTACCGGCGCAGTATAGCCACTGCTGACGGCCGCACAATATAGTGCGAGCTTCCGTTTTTTTGTATCGGTAATAATCATAGAGATGGGAGAGATAGCACCATCTAAGTTCCATTTCATTGAAAATTGAAACTCAATATTATGTTAAAGTTATATCAGAAAAGATAATCTTTATTTTATAATTCCACGGGGGCGATTTTTAATTTTGCAAGCGCCCCCGTGAGCAACCTGACGGGGGCGATTATGGAGCTCACGGGGGCGAATCGCCCACCGCCCCCGTGTATTTTGAGCGTTGATCATGTCAAACCTTAGACCGAATTTTCCGTCTCTTTCGTTCGTTAGTCTCTTATTGGGGTAGGGTCGGCTCTCTCTTTAGAGACGGAAACCGTTTATACACATTCCCTTGATAACGCCACGGCCATTTCAGGTCGTAGCGTTTTGCCCCCAAAATCCCCCAAAATGTCATTCTACCTCGTGCATATCCAATTGTAAATTAGGCCTAGGCTATAATACATCGGTTCCACTTACTAACTTGACTGAAATAATCCGTTTAATGGTCCCTTTTAAGGAAATTATGGGTCAAAATCGACATCCATGTTGAAAATCTTGCAAGCCGTGTTAAACTCTCGCTGCGCATGGAGTCATCTAAATCAATCTCATCCCTTCTAGTCTACGCCGAAGGCAAAATGATTATGAAGGAAAAACTGTGATAACGCCATTACGAACGTGTAGATGGCGCACAGTTTTTCCTTCTTCCAATTTTGGGGGATTTTGGGGGCATAACAATATGGCCTGAAATGGCTGTGGCGTTATCAAGGGAATGTGTATAAACGGTTTCCGTCTCTAAAGAAAGAGCCGACCCTACCCCAATAAGAGGCTAACGAACGAAAGAGACGGAAAATTCGGTCTAGTCAAACCTATGCCAGCCATTCATTGGCATTGTATCATTGCTGTCAATTGCGATTGTCTTGATGCAGGAAAGATTTAGGACAGATCAATTTTCCAAATGAACATTATTACTTCATTTTCTACACATATTTAACACCATCAACACTGCCATAATCATTCAATGGGCACTGACTAGAACTCTTTATCATGTTCATTCACAATCACACCATCAACAAAAACAAAAGTGTACTGAAATTCACAATGCAGTCCCATTCGTATCAATCTGTGTTATGTTTTAAATATGCTACACAACTTACCTTGACCAGCCAAATTGGTCGTGCAGAAGCAGTCAAGTCGAGCTCCATTTTAGACGTCATTATTATGACCTTGATAATTCACTGAAATATGACTAAATCTTGCTCTAAAAGTAGAGAAATATGATTGTCATTCGATTTTTCTCTCCTGTTGCCGTGAAGAGTTCAAAAATGAAATAATGTTAACAAGTTTTGTCGCAGATGGCGCTACACCTGCGACTTCGTTTAGAGTACCTTCGTAGGTTTCGTTCGGTTGGCGACAGAACGCTGACGCAGAGCGTCTTGCCGTCGCGAGCCACGTTGTCGAGTTATATTTTGGGGAATATGATACCAGCTTCTATAACAAAACAAACAAGATATTCATGGTATAGGCAGGGTGGAATCATCGGATGAGCTTATCAATTCCTTCGCGCTCCTTTTGGGAGATCAACCGACCCGCGCGCATTTTATATTACATGACATATGGTAAAATTCTCGACATCTTTTTACACTTTTCTTTACCATTAAAAATCGAAATTGAGAATAATATCCTCAATCGAGATATGAGAAGAAGGAAACATTTCCTTTACATTCCATGTAAAACCATGCCCTTACTTGAAAAAAAACCTCGGTCACTTTGACGTTGAACTTTACAATCCATTTAAAAAAAATTACTCTCTCATACACAATGTCAATGGATCGGTCGCACTGTGCTCGATTGCCTTTCAATAAACCAATCTTTAACTTTGCAGCAACGCGTTTTGCGTCAAATTTGTAAATCCTCAATCACAGACAATGACATATGATACGTAAGCTTTTCATACATATAAATTTCATTTTGATTGATTCATTTTTAGCTCCGTCACTTTTCATGTCAAATCATGCTTCATGTCCCATTTTAGAAGCCCGACCCAGGGTTTTGTGCCAGCTAGCCCTGTGTATGTACGTAATGCTATGCATACACATATAACTGAACATGCATAAGTACAGTACATGTACACACGCAGCGCAGCGCGTACGAGCGCACTGCACTACATTTCATTGGGTCAGTACCATTATGAAAATAGGGGAACAATGAGTGGGATGGGTTTAGTGCCGTCACAATAAACTTGCGCATTACACGCGTACGTATAATTAGAGCAATTTATGCACCCCCAAGAAATAATGAATACAGCCCGACCTCTCTACACACAGAACTGCACAGATACCGCACAGTCCGGTCAAGGCGGTACGCGTAGCGTTAAACTGCCAAATTTACAGAAATTGTGAGGAGCGCTTTTGCTATGAAAGGAATTGATATGGATAAACCCCCCCCCCCCCATCCCTATAATGTTCCAAATGTCTCCCTAAATTTGACAACATTATATTTGTCAATGAATTACGAAAAATTATGATAATCTGGATTTATATAAGATGATGATGATCCAATCCAATCCAAAAGATATTTGATATAGCGCCTTTTCCTTGCAGTTACAAAGCGCTGCGCACGCGCTCCACAATGTTTGGGCCACTTAAAAACAAATGTTAGACACTTCTCACATCATTTGTATGGAACCATATATCTGTTTAAAAAACATTCGAAGGCGTGAGCCCCTCCAATAAAGTTAGTATTTAAATGTCTGAAGGAATATGTGAGTTTTTAGTGAAGCTTTGAAGTGGTCCAGGTTGCCAATTTCGCGAATTAATGATGGGAGGGAATTTCTCAGGCGAGGAGCAATAGAATAAAATGACCGGTCTCCATTTCCCGTGGAATACGAAATACCGTCTCTAAAATTTATTTTCAGTTTACCTGCTAGAAATGTTGAAGACATACAATACAGGAAAAGTTTAAGACACATTTTTTCCCCTTCCTTACACTTTATAGTCAGAGATTTTGTATTGGCCTGCATTCTGCTAATATCCCTTGTTATGGAAGATTTTAATCTGTGATATTGGCCACATCACTACCATGATTTTTACCCTTGTCTCCCTTTCCTCTTTCTCTCCCCCATCCCTCCCTTTCTCTTTTTTCTCTCTTTCCATTCCTCCCTCTATTTTTCGCTCCTCTCTCTTTCTCTCTTCCTCTTTCTTTCTCCTACCCGGCCTCTTCCTCCTTCTCTTTCTGCCCACTCTATCTCCGCTACCACTCCCTCTATCTTAATTCGGTCACTTTATTTTTTGAGGAAGTTATACTTTTTCTGTCTCTCTTTTTTTCTGTCTGGCTGTCCCTCTTTCATCGTCTTTCTTAATTTCTTTCTCTCCTTATATGTACACCTAAGTATATTTCGCTGTCCCTCTATTCTTCGATCTCTCTCTCTTTCTCTCTCTCTTTCTCTCTCTCTCTTTCTCCCTTCATCTCTCTCTCTCCATCTCGGCTCTCCCTCTCTCTCTCTCTCTCTCTCTCTCTCTCTCTCTCTCTATCTATCTCCCCTCTCTCTCTCTCCATCTCTCCCCTTTAAGCTCTCTCTACCTTCTTCTCTTGTTTTTTTACCATCTTACACAAAAATAAAAACATGCACTTTTGTACTTGTAAGGGTAAAGGTGCCCCAAACTATATTTTTTGTCAATGGCACGCAATTCTCCACTTGCTTGTGGTTCATTTATTGTACATTGTTACATGTAGCGTATTTAGGCAGCAAAGTGTAATTCAAACAGTTATAAATCTTCAAATTCACGATATCAAAGCATATTACTTTTTGTTTGAACTTAACATAGATAGAAAGTTTTTTCACTAAAAGGCGTTTAAAAAAGTGCATCCGATGAACACACAGTGACTGATAAGAAACATTTCAATTTTCCTCGTTGCAAATATCAGTAACAGTAGGCCTATGATTAAAATTACATCCAAACCGAGAAAAACAAAACAAAACAAAAGAGCACACAAACGAGGAAAGCTGTTATTTCTGGGGAAAAGAATAGGAAGAATCGGACTCTTCAATGTATCTTATGCTTTACATGTAGGCGCACATTACCGGGCACTAAGTGTAATAAAATGTACAATCAAACAAAGCTAAATGACACTCCCAAAGCATGAGCGACAATTTACACCTTGTACATTACTAAGCCTATGTTATTTTTCGACTAATAAAAAGTCAGGCACAAATTCAAATATTATCTTTGATGAAATTGATAAACCCTCTTTGCAGTTGCTTCCCAGTTTCCGAATGTAATGGATGGTACCAATCTAGACCATGAAAGGCCTCGTCATAATTCACCCAAAACACATCAACACCGGCATCCTTTAGACGATGGAAGTAAAATATTCCGTCGTCCCGTAGAGGATCGTAGCCGCAAGTGGCGATGTAGGCCTTCGGTAATCCTCGCATGTCCTCGCGAAGGATCGGCGAGAACCGAGTATCAAGAACGACGTCTTTGAGGTCATTCCAGATTTCCTCGTTGCCGAAGTCACTTGATTGGGGTGGGGTGTAGTAGGCGGGGTCACGGAAATCCTTTGGTATCAGAGAATGATTGAAAATCTTCCGGTAGAGCGGAGAGTTCTTAAAGGCCGCAGAGGTGTGGTTGTTTACCGTCATCTGCTCAACTAGGGAGTCGCTGAGGACTCCGTTAAAGTAGGCGCTAAAGCAGAACCCGGGGATGGAGTTCTCGAGCCAGGTTTTCTCCCCGAAGACATGGGCGTTCTTCTGGTAGGACGGTGTCTGGAAGTCGAAGTGCTGCAACCACGGGAAGAGATGGACTTGTAGACGAACGTTGGGCAGGGTCGGATCGTCGTGGATTGCCTGGACGATCGCGGCCGTCAGGTAACCGCCGGCGCTGTCACCTCCAACGGCAATGCGAGTGGGATCAACGCCGTAGACGTCGGCGTGTTTCATCAACCATTTCGTAACGGCTAGCCCGTCGTCGTAGGCCGCTGGGAAGGGATGTGCCGGTGCCAGGCGATAACTGAACGAAAGTAACATAGAGCTTGCAAGTTCACAAAACACAGTCTTATAAGTGGAAGCATTTTTAACTTGAAATATTAGTACGGTCGTCCTGGGGTCGTTCTTAATTGGGGTAAAGAACAACAATGTTTTTGATTTTGTTCGGTGATCCAACTATTCCTCAATCGACCTTTGCCCCGGTTTATATTTTGTAAAATTAGGATTAGGGTTGTCATTGCGTTTCATGTTAGGTTAAGGGTTAGGGTTTGGTGTAGTGTTCGATCCAGGATTGAAATTAGGAATATAGTTAGAGTAATTAATTCACCGCCAGGTGATTGTCGCCTATCTCTCTTTGATAGTGTGATCATGATCAGTTTGCAATCAACTGATAGAGATCAAGTTTGATCCACAAATCAACAACCAAGCCACTTTCTCTTCCACGGTAAACAATACAAAGGCCTCATTAGAACGGTTAAAAAAGATAAATTTTACATCAAATTGACTACTCAATTTTGTTTAAATTGAATTGAATATATTTTCTTCTGCAACATACAAATCCAATTACTTTTCAGCGATACAACATATCAAAAATATAATAAACTTTCATAAATTATTGTCTGATATATCATCATAAAGTAACTTACTCCACAGATATCACAACCATACCATCTAGGTGCCCTGCAATTTCACGGGTTCCTATCTCGAAGATATCTATATTACAACGGGGAAGAGAGAGAGAGAGAGAGAGAGAAGAGGGGTCAAAATGATGATTGGATGACATCAATATTAATGTATAAGATTTTCAAGGCACCAAATCAACTTGTAATAAAATGCTCAAGGCGCACTTGTGCAAAAGATGGAATGAAATTAAAAGAAAATTCTGCAGTATACAAAAAAGAACAACTTGAATACGATAAAACATACACAAATTAAAGAGAACAATAATTATGCTGAATTAAACATTTGCGTTTTAATGTTATTTAAGGTTATTATATAGACAGACGAATCGAGAGTGATCCGAAGAAGGGGGAATGAACTACAATGAACTACATTGTAAAAAAACAAAAGTTATATATACAGAGAAATGATCAGGGATCTAAACGACAAGAAAAACAAGGAGTATTATATGTTCAAAACATATAGCTTGGGACAGAAGCGATAGGAATCCATATACATGGCTTTGTAGCAGTTTTAGACTACACGACAGGGTATGACTTGCATGAACTGTGTTGATAGGCCGGATGAAGTTCTAAAGGTCCGTGAGGTTGTCAAGAGCTATCTTTGACATTAAAGCAAGCTTTAAATCAAAATACTTAACAAAACGTCATATACAACTGAACAGCTCTTCTCAATATGTAAACAAGTACTCTTGCCACTCACCGACACTGCCAATAGTGAGACCGCCCCCATGTAGAAAGATAAAAGCCGGTCGTTTCTCTTGACTGCCATCGGTGCGCTGGTAGAAAAGTACTCTGACCCCGTCAAAGGTCGTGTCATCTAATGTGACCGTTGACCCCTCTGAATTGCGGATCAAAGGTGCTCCTACTCCATAGACTGTGGCTAAACATGTCAAGATATTTTGAAGAACAGAAAAATCGATGGTAGAGCCCCCGCGAACTAGGTATTCCAGGTACATCTTTAACGAATATGAAAAAAGTAAAATGTATCACAATATATTCAAGCTATGAAAGCAAGAAGACAAAAGAAAGAATTGTCTTGGAAGAATAAAGATAGGAAAAAGAAGATAAGGCAGTCACGGTTACAACCATGAAATAAGGAGAAGGATATATTGATGCAAAAAATTATTTAATGTTAGCAGGGAAACGAGAGAAGAAGACGATTATAAAGAAGAAGAAGAAGAGGAAGAGGAAGAAGTAGAAGAAGAAGAAAAAGAAGAAGAAGAAGAAGAAAAAGAAGAAAAAGAAATAAAGGGAAAATAGGCACAGTCTTTCTTGTAAAGAATACATTTTGTTAATGTTATCGGTTTCCTGAAACGAAGCCATAAAACGGCTGACAACGACGTAAATTTCTTTCCATTGCCTGCTAATTTAACGTTTCAATCAATAATGATTGATTAAAGAAACGTGCATAAGTACACACACTTCGTAAAAGTAATCTTATTGATATAAAGATGAGGTCAATCACAGTTTTAGTTTTCACGCCAAGAAGAGGTCACATATTTATGTCAGCGATATATTACTGTTATTGTTGCATTCAAGGGGGAACAAAAGACTATTTGGAGCCAGAAGGGCGTTAAGCAATGTTTCTTTAATACACAGAGTTAAAGGGATAGTTGAGTTCTGTTTTCAGACCGCAAATGCCTTCAAAGTGCATGGTTATTGCTCTTATTCTTGTCTATGACATTTCTAGTGCCCTTTTAGAACCTAAAATTGCTATGAAGGTAATTTTAGACCCCCAAATGTGTGAAATTTAGCCAATACGAGCATACCAATTAAGCTCCACTTAAAAAAAAACACGGTGACCGTTAATTAATAATTTAATTAAAAATATCAATACATTGGCTAAAATACGACGAAAGAGGCGTTATTTCGTTTTTTCAACGGTTATTTTCAAATTTTTCAAAATCCCTAATAATATTTGTGGCGGTACACAAGTATTAGAAATCGTTATATTTTAGCCGTCTCTGAACCGATTTTGATCAAACAAAGATGATTTTGTCATTTGAATATTATGTTCTTTCCAATTTGACACTCAGTTTTTCATTATCTCACAAAAAAAAATATTTTGTGTAGCGCCCTCTGCAACAGAACTCAACTATCCCTTTAAAGAGAAGGTTGAGTTCTGGGAAGAAGTGAAAACTAATTTGTGAGCGTTATCATTCTTATTATGCAAGTGTAGGAGAACATCAGATAAAACATGTTCCCTGAAAAGCATGGCTCTTCAAATGCCTTCATATTCTAAATATGTCATGTAATATCGTAAAAATCCGGGGTAGGATTTTTACCCCATGTGTTCATGTAGTCCCATATACATCTTTCTGTGTACAGTGTTTGTAACTTTACCAAGACTTGGCCAAATTTCTTATCATTTTGATGATTCCAGAACCTTGCAATACACACAAATTCTTATATGCTAGATGATCAACCTTTTCTGGTCGATTCCACACCGTTTCTTTTACAATGCAATCGAATGACCAGAACTTAACTTCATCTTTAACACTCTTACGGTTCCAAATAAAGAAAGACCACTACATTTTTGTTATGCCAGTACGATGTTTTCTTCTTTTGGTAGGGTACACAATCATATTTGATTGTGCTACATTCCTTTATAATTACTGAATTATCGTTTGAGAAACTCTAAACTAAGACCTAAAATTATCAATGAAACAGCTTTCAAAACTTACAATTGACTTGCTGAATTTAAATCCAACGGTCTTCAAGTAGAACTCCATCTTGGCGTCCATATCGGTTGGCATGGGAACGTAGAGGGTGATGCCCAAATAGACCCCGACAACCAGGATGAACATCGCAGTAGACAACCTCATCTTGTGCCAATATTCCGTCCTTCCGTGGAAAGTTTATCTCTAAAATGATACATGTTTAGACATTTCTATCTCTCCCTTTGTAAGCACAGCATATTCGACAAGATAATTAGGAATTAAAACACATGGCAACAGCAAAACAGAGGCTCATATTCCTCTGAATGTTAGAATAAAGGGTGTGTGTGTGTGTGAGGGGGTGGTAAATCTGAAGTTTAAGAAACGAGAGTTATGGTGATAATTTTGTTGAAGTTAATCACAAGAGGGATCGGGGATATGACATCCATATCTAAGCTTTGGGGCAAATGCTACCCCTCTTTGTGGTCGTATATTAATTTTGAATGTAAGAGCCGAAATATGGTAACTATGTAGAGGTTTTGTGGTCTAGTGGATATGTCACTAAACTATGGATCACACACTTTTGCAAGACATTGATCTGCATTTGCCACTCTCCACCCAGGTGAAGTAAATGGGTACCCTTAGAAAGAAATTCCTGAATGCTTTAGCGCCTTATTATGGCAGTTAAGCTACAGCCGGGGTAATAATTATGATACTAAGCGTAGTACAGTGTATCTGCGCACTATGAATGGATCTATATATTATTATAACTAAGCGTTAGTTTTAAAGTATATCAAGAAGACAAATTTTTACCAAAATTGCTGTGTGTAATGGAGATTACAAGTCTGGAGAGAGAGAGAGAGAGAGATAGTGAGAGAGAGAGAGAGAGAGAGAGAATGAGAGAGAGAGAAGAGAGAATGAGAGAGAGAGACAGTCAGAAGAGAGAATGAGAGAGAGACAGAGAGACAGAGAGACAAAGAGAGACAGAGAGAGAGAGAGAGAGACAGAGATTATTATAACTGCGAGAAGGTCAAACCCTATACAAGGTCATTGATCATACAGCACACCCTCATAGGACTTACACGGAACAATCACTACCATAAAATTACAAGGTATCGAAACAAACAATTATTTAACATACAACACGTTTGTTCTGCAAATAATCAGTAATAAGACAAGCCATTGCCTGTAATAATGAAGATATTACCTGTAATCCAAAAGAGTAGCCTTTTTGAGAAATGTGTAACTTCCGCGCTCGGTGGTGTCTAAATGATGTGCCAGGTATATCGTCTGCTTAACGTGAAAGGAACACAGTTTGTGAACTTGACCTTTGGTGGTAGAGTCCAAAATAGAAACTTGATGAATAACCAGATCTAGGTTAAACAAATGTTAATGCACTTTAATTATTTGACTGAGCATCGCACTCCTTTGATAATAAAGTAGGCCTAGAAGATAAGGTAGGGTATATAAAGATAACATCGAGGAGTGGTAGAGCAGTGGTCTTGTAAAGCCTCGGTCACAAATGCCTTTACGAACTGCTACGAACGCCGTACGAACGATTTTCAGACAATGGAAATTCGGGAAGGCAATGGAAAAACAGGGAGATTCGTACGAAATTATCGTTCGTACGAACCTTTGTGACCGTAGCATGACCGGGAGGTCCCGGGTTGGGAACCAAGTCGATGCGCTAGTGCCCTTTGGTAATGCTACGGTCACAAATGTTCGTACGAACGATAATTTCGTACGAATCTCTCTGTTTTTCCATTGTCTGAAAATCGTTCGTACGCGTTCGTAGCAGTTCGTAAAGGCATTTGTGACCGAGGCTTTAGGCATTGTTCCTCATAATCAAGTTCCCTGGTTGATCTACTTACTTTATTGTGTTCGCATCAAGAGGGATGTTAATTGGATCTCGTAACTTCTCGTTGATTGTGACAGTTTCAGTAGACTGAAATCTTTACTCATGAGGAAATACAGTTATTGGAATACAACTCAAATCTACGGTAATATTTAATTTTCATCAATTTTCATCAATTTTCATCACTGGGTATATATTGACTACAGTCACCGTTGGCTTTCTCTCTCTGTTTTATCCCTCCATGGCTCGATGTCAGGATTGCGGCTTGTCTGTGTCGGTGTGTGCGACCGATTGAAGGCTAGCCGCTGACGAGTGACTGTACTTTCGCGCGAAGTTTGAAATGTAATTTTGGACTTTGTCCGGGCAATGACACGACCATCCCCTCGGGCCTGTCTAATTATGAACGTAATTTCGCGACATGAAATATGATTGTTTCAAGGCTCTTATGGACGGATTAGCGTAAAAGGAATCCCCAACTTTGGAGCTAAATATCTCCTATTTTAAGACACTTCTGGAGGCAAGTTGGCTCAGTCGGTAAAGCGTCTGCCTGTCGAACCAAAGATCCCCGGGTTCGACTCCCACCCAGACGGATGACTGAAGCCTGCGTTGTGTGTTAACGTGCCCCCTTCCCTTGTTCATGGACGCAGGTTATGTCAAGTGGAAAATATATGTCCCTCGGATAGGACGTTAAATGGAGGCCCTCGCACGTTAAGAACCCATTCATTCGTATAAGAGTAGGGTGAAACCCCGGTGTAATGGTCCACCGGCTCGGTGTAAAAATGTCAGAGGTAAAAATGTCAGAGGTAAAAATGTCAGAGGAAAAAATTTCAGATGTAAAAACGTCAGAGGTAAAAATGTCAGAAGTAAAAATGTCAGAGGAAAAATGTCAGAGGTAAAAATGTCAGATGTAAAAATGTCAGAGGTAAAAATGTCAGAGGTAAAAATGACGTAGGAAAAAATGTCAGAGATAAAAATTTCATTAATTTCAGCGCTGCTTTATTTTCTTCTTTCTGTAACTTTTATTTACCTTTCTGCCCGAAATTGGGACCTTTTGCCCAAATATTGCCGAGGGGAGACGGGGGGAGGGGATGCATCCTTCGTAGTGACCCGGCTGCCTCCTCCTCATATGCCTTTGTCTAAGCAAGTGATACTGGTACACTGAGCAAACTTCTGGGGAAAAAGAATGTCTAAAATCGAGTAGTTTGGCCATGAATAATTATAGGCCGAGTTGTGGCTCGATGGTGTAATCATTAAATAAAAAGAAAAGTCATCACAGCCCCCCCCCCCCCCAAAAAAAAAGAAGAAGATAAGATATCACGCTGTGAGTCCTCCGCCCCCCCCCCCCTCCGCCCCACTTCACCTTCCCTTCTGAAGATTGATGGACATTTTAAAATGTGGCAATGACTACTATAAAATGTAATTTCCTACAAATGCATATTTCCAACAATTTCACTTTTTGTAGGCTTTATACTTTGATACCTTGATACAAAGCAGAAAGCCGCCCGTGTATCAAATGCTAACCGCACCATCACATTCCAGAGAAGCGCGCGCTTTGCAAAGAGTTGATCGTCGATCACTATTGCGATATAAATAGTCTGGGAGAACATCAATAAGCAGCTTGATACTCTGATACAAAGCAGAAAGCCGCCAATGTAACATCAAATGCTAACCGCACCATCACATTCCAGAGAAGCGCGCGCTCTGCAGAGGTTCTATAATTATTGGCTGTGAGAGATCAAACTCTGAAATTGACAAATATTTATTCACGAGTAACATATCAGAAACATAGTTTTACTGTACACATTTATAGCATCATGATCAAGGGCGTCAATCCGAGTTAGAGCATGGGGGGGGGGGACACAATTACACGTCACCTTTACAGTTAATTTCAAAATTATACCACGTTATGTTGCTACACACACTCTCTCTCTCTCTCTCTAGTTATTCTGTTTCACGGCATGTAATATCATTGGTGACCGGTTCATTCATTGCCTTTTTTTATCTTTGACGTTTCATTACATTTTTAGAGAAAGAAGAACGATTCGTTGTATACTGGTTCTCGACTCTTAATCCTTGTTTGAATTCAGTTTTCCCCCCCCCACACCCTCCCGCGCGGAAGCTTTGACGTTACATTAAATTATTAATGAACTTCTTCTCTGACAAAACATGGGGGGTACATTTCACCACCTGAAAATTCGTGGGGGAGGGAGGACGTGTCCCCCCCGTCCCCCCCCCCCCCCAGGATTGACGCCCCTGATCATGATACTGCTTGTATACATGATAATATTGTTTGAAGAATATTTGGTGCAGGATTTATACAAGGTGTGCTGGCATACACTGTATACGACATAAATTTAAAAAAACAGAAAATGCCATAAATTTTCAATAATTTATCGCATTTTAACCGGTCCCCAACATAAAAAAATCCTCTGTGTGCCCATGCCTTGAGCCATAATGAATGGCCGTCCAGAGGATTTTTTTATGTTGGGGACCGGTGGTAAAATGCAATAAATTATTGAACATTTATTGCATTTTCTGTTTTTTTTTTTTAATTTATGGAAACTGCCCCCTACCCTAGCCCCCGCTGCGTACAGTCATGGTTCAGTGACAAAACAATGGCCTCGTAACTGTGAGGCCCCTGGATCAAAACCGTGTCGATATGCTATATTAGTGCCCTTTTGTGGGGCATTAATCCTCATTACTGTCATTTATGACTTGAGGGCATAGGTCCCCTAGTTAATAAGCATAGTAGCATACACATGCTTTAGCAGTCCCGCAAAACACAGATTGGCAAATTATTATTTAATAAAATCTGAGAATGTATACTATTATCTAGATCTGTTATTTTTAAATAATTTTTAAAATAATTCCATAAATTGGGGTAAAACTTAATTATTCCACCTTTATGAGCGACAGTGTACCTTGCAGTTGGGTGTGATGGCCGAAAAAATCATTTGCGAGCAAGCAAAGCGAGCGAGGAAAAAAATTTGTGAGGTCGCAGTGCGAAAACTACATCTTATAAAGAGGAAAAAACCAATCGCCATCGGGTTATAAATAAGCACATTCTCAAAACAGCAAACTGAAAAGACCTTTGATAAGTAACATAATTATAACATCTATAAATGTGAGAGAGCGTAGCGAGCGAGCTTTGGGAGATATTGCTCTTAGTTGCTTGAAATTAGGGACACGTTTAATTAAGAGAGGAAAAGGGGACACTTATCGAAGGAATAAGACACTTATTAGAAAATAAAAGGAGCACGTGTCAAAGTACAAAAGGTTATTATCAGAGCTGAAAATGGGCATTTGTCGACGGAAAAGAGGCAAACATCAGATTTTGATAGGGGCATTTATGAAAAAGGGATAGGTTCCTTATAAGAAAGGAAAAGGGGTACGTATCATTGTTAAAAAGGTTAATTATCAGAGGTGAAAAGGGGCACTTATCGCACCTGAAAAGGGGTACACACCATATATGAAAGAGGCACTTATGAGAATGAAAAAGTGGCACTAATAATAAAGGGAAATGTGCATTTGTTGAAAGAAAAGGGGCACCGATCAGATTTTGATAGGGGCATTTATTGGAGGTGAAAGTGGGCTTTTATGGGGGCACTTATCATAAGGAAAAGGGGCACTTATTATAAAGGAAAGGGGGCTCATGTGAAAATATAAGATGCGCTTATCCGAGTTAAAAAGGGGTAGTTATTAAAAGGGAAAGGGGCACTTCTTACAAAGGAAAAGGGGCAATTGTCAAAGTAAAAGGGGCACCTCTAAGATTTGAATAGGGCAATTATCAGAGGTGAAGGGGGCGCTTAACAAAAGTGAAAAGGGGCGCTTCTCGTACCCGAAAAGGGGCACTTACTAGAGATTAAAAAGGGCACTTATGGGAATGGAAAATAAACACTTATTGCAAAGGAAACTGGGAACTTGTCAGGGAAAAAAGGTACGTGTCAAAATAAAAGGGGCACATATCAGAGGTGGAAAAGGGAAGGGGCACTTTTACAAATTGATAGGGGCACTTATCAAAGTAATAGGGGCACTTTTTATGTAAAAAGGGGCGCTTCTTACAAAGTTAAAGGGGCACTTTTCCTATGAAAAAGGGGCACTTTTTGGTACTTGAAAAAGTGGGGAGCACTGTTGCCCCCCCCCCCCCCTGCCCCCCCCCGGGTGTGCCGCCTCTGGTGCAGTCCCATTTGTATTAATCTGTGTTTTGTTTTAAATATGCTACAAAACTTGGCGATTGGTCGTGCAGAAGCAGTCAAGTCGAGCTTCATTTTAGACGTCATTTTGATGAACTTGATAATTCACTGAAATATGACAAAATCTTGCCCTAAAAGTATAGAAATATGATTGAAACCCAATTTTTCTCTTCTGTACCAAAGAGTCAAGAATTAAATGATTTTAAAAAGTTGTTGTCGGAGCAGGCGCGGATCCAGGATTTCTTAGGGGAGGGGGCCCAACTTTTTTTT
>JAVYIG010001199.1:0-22500 GCA_035222895.1 Strongylocentrotus droebachiensis
CTCTTCAGAATCATGCTGGAAAGTTATTCTTTTTTTTTGAGTGAAATTTCTAACTATCATGCACACACATAGTCAACATGAAGTGAATATGCCAGGATGTTAGTACTGCACATCAAAATGACAATATGTGAAACAATTAGTATACAAGCGCAATACAAATACAAGGAATCACACGTAAAATTCAGATACTGTCTAGTACAAAACCTATAAAAGAAAAATATACAAAAATATTGCTACTTAAACAGAACTAGATTTGGACAGCTATATGAACCAAACCTATCAGCAAGAGAAATCACACACACAATCTAGATACTGTCTAGTACAAAACCTATTAAAAATATACACAAATATTGCTACATCATCAGAACTAGATTTTGACATATATATGAACAAAACCTGTCAGCACGATCAGAAAAGCTCTGTCAAACAAATAATAAATGTATAATACAAATGTTAAATGCCTTGTATCCTCTGGAAAAAACACTATATAAATCCCAGGCATTATAACTATTAGTTTGTATCTAATGTTGGTGTACTGTACAAACTTGTGTCGAATTTAATATAGTGCACAGTCATTAAAAATTAAATTGTTTGTTTTTTTCCAGGTGGATGAACATACCAACAGATAAAATATTTTACTTTGGTAAAAAAACTGTCAATAACATATACACTTATTTCACTTATATCATAATAATTCAAACCGATTTTTTTGTCATGGTTATTTATCTTAATTGTTACAGAATCTACAAATAATATTAACAATATTTGATCTTTTTTTGTAATCTATATTTAAATATTCATCACTATTAAAAGTTCATATCAAATATGAATACAACAATTCGTTAGTAAGACAAATAAAAAAATACACAAACATGTACACAAACACATATTGGTAGTAATGATTGACAAAACATCAAATTCGAATAAATTCTGACCTATTTGGTCCCACAAAATTAAAGGTTGCATGAAAGACAAGATAGACGAAACACTTCTCAAATTTTACCCTGATTAATTCAGATGTACTCAAGGTGACAGAACGACACACATTACAAAAATACTTCTCTCAAATTATGCCCTTAAAAATTCAAAAGTATTTAGTCTCATAAATTTCAAGATTTCAAGGTGACACAGAAAGGCATGATCTACAAAATATTTATCAAAGTGTACCATGATATAATTCACAAGTCTTTGGTTTCACAAAATTCAAGGTGGCATTAAAGACAAGACAGACAAAATAATTGAACACAAATGTAATTTTCACAAACATGTACGCACACATATTGGTAGTACGATTGACAAAATATCATATACTGATCGAAGTTGCTCGGACAAATTCAGATGTGCTTGGTCTTGCAAAAGTAAAGGTTGCATGAAAGACACGATAGACAAAATACTTCTCAAAATTTATCTTGATTGATTCAGATGTAGTCAAGGTGACAGAAAAACACAAATTACAAAACTACTTCTCAAATTTTGCCCTTAAAAATTCAAAAGTATTTTGTCTCACAAATTTCAAGTTTTCAAGGTGACGTAGAAAGACATGGTCTACAAAATATTTATCAAAGTTTACCATGATATAATTCACAAGTCTTTGGTTTCACAAAATTCAAGGTGGCTTAAAGACAAGACAGACAAAATAATTGAACACAAATGTAATTTTCACAAACATGTACACACACATATTGGTAGTACGATTGACAAAACATCAAAACATCGAAGTTGCTCGGACAAATTCAGATGTACACTGTACTTGGTCTTGCGAAAGTAAAGGTTGCATGAAAGACAAGATAGATGAAATACTACTCAAAATTAATCCTGATTAATTCAGATGTACTCAAGGTGAATGAAAGACACAAGGCTCAAATAGAAAATTCCTCTCAAATTTTTCCCTCAATAATTAAAAGTTCATTTATTTTAGGAACACAAATTCCAAGGTGACACAGGAGGACACGATTCACCAAGAACACATCATAATATTTACCGATTGTTTTCAAACATATATCTGGTCTCTTACATTCAAGGTGACACAGACGGATATGATATATAACAGAGATTATCAGAAAAGTCTAAAATACAAGCACTATCTCGTAAAATTTAGAACATATATTATGCAACATGAAGACATTATATTCATGTGCAAATTCCTTGCTAGTTTAGGAATAATATTTTATATCCATCTTTAAAATTAATATATATCTACACAAGCACACATTTGAATTGAATAACATTGCAGATAACCACAGCACATTGTACTGAATGAAAGACGGAATCCCTGAAATTAAGTCAATAATGACACAATACCCACGTGTAAAATTCAAGCTTGCCTGAGAATTATACTTTTACAACCATCTTCTAGATTATAAAACATTAACTTAGTAGAAACAATTTTTCAGCTAAAAGACTGAATCCATGAAATTGACACACAAGGCATTGAAAAACTCAAGCATATACCCTGTATACATGTATAAAACTAATAAAGATTTTCTGGCTTGAAATCTTAAAAATGGACAAAGTAATAATGCCAGGTCTTAGTCCACAAACTCATGGATCAATGTGTGACGATACTCCATTCCGTAAAAAAACTAATGTAATTTGTGACAAAATGAACATATGACATGAATTAAATCATGAAATTAATAACATTATATGTTATAACAAGTCAACTGGACTTACTTTGTTTTAGCTTATGCTGTTATTGATGTTTTTTAATCCACTGCCTGGATGGTTGAGAAATTTTTTCAAATTTGTGAGAAATCAATTTCACAATGACATGTATGAATTTCTTCATTCATTAATTCTATGGTATTCTTCTACCGAGGACAGCACAGGCAATTGGTAAATTTGGCAAAGTCACTTCCTGTTCCCATACAAATTCAATGGGTCGAGAACTGGGAAAGTCTGATAGAAATGATAGTTTTGGAACCAATAAATTCTAAGTTACAGATTATGGCCTACATAACTCTCATCAAATCATCAGGGGAGTTCATGAAGCCTGAAAAATAGTTTAGTAAAATAAGAAAATTGTTGACACCGCTGGACATTCTCTATGGAAGCTGGAAGAAACCTTGTCTTATTGTTGTCTTCTCCGGGAATGGTTCTGCACATGTACACTGCGTCATAACTCAACGAGTCTTTAGACAGAGTTTTAAGCGGACCTTAACTTTAAAATAGTTCACTTTAAAGAATTAAAAAAAAATTGATCTACCATCTCAACAACCGCTGTACAGACCTGGGATCTGTTTCTCAAAATTTGTTATAAACAAAAAGTTACACTAATTCATATAAGCTATGGAAAGCAGTGCATTCCATGATTCGTGAGAAAACTTGTAAGAGAACTCAATTGTGGCAGACATTAATTATAATGAATTTCATGAAATAGCATCCTTCTGATGGGGGTGATCTTCAAGTTTCATAAAGGATAGGTTCCCAGATTGACAGAAATTACATTCACAGATTATCAATAATAAAGAAAGATGAAAACAATTATTTTGTCCTTCACCATTTTTTTCGTCTTCATAACTAGAGAATTGTTTGATTGGACTGATTACCATTTTGGCCGAAAATTCATGTTTTTTCCAAATATTCAGAAATTTGACCAAATAGGGGTCTCAATCAACCTTATGACATGTGGGGGTATTCATTATGAATTATGAGCAAATGGACGCAATCAATTCCCCCCCCCCTATAAATGATTAATGATGAAAGAGATAAATGAACAGCATCTTCCTGATGGGGGTGATCTTCAAGTTTTGATAAAGGATAAGTTACTTGATTGAAAGAGATGACATTCACAGATTATCCACCATATCAACAGCTGTCTTGGCTGCCTTGGTGCTGGGATGCTCCCCGAGGAACAGGTTGAAGACACGGTAAGCCTCCTCAAACTGGTACTTGGCACGCTGGTACATCTTGTTCCCAAAGAACTGTGCTCCGAGATTGTATCTGTGAAAATGAATAAGTTCAAACATATATCCCATGATTGAAAGATATATTGGACATCCATCTTTAAATATCTCCAGGGACCATTAACAACAGAACCAAAGACCTTATCCCTAGTAATAGCACACACAAACAAATAATAATCAAAATCAATTGGAGTTAAAAGCATAAATAACAATACGATATCTTCAAATTTAATAATTTCGAGATGGTTTCTCTTAATTATCTCATTTGTAAAACAAGAAAACAAGAAAAACTTTACCTATTACATTCAAAATACATGCAGTTATTCTTTCATAACAAAGAGCATTTATTAACCTTATCAGCCTCTTGTTACTTTACTGATTTAACTTTAAGACTGGCAAATAAATAATTTGGTAACTTTATAACTGATTCTGCTTCACAATTGTTAATTTTCCCCCTAAAATCTTTTAAATTGCTCGATTATAATCACACTGCTACAATATAAAATGTAATGTAGATATTTATCTCCAGGCCAACTGTCATTGCTTCTTCATATTGTAATACTGCATGATAGTAATCCATTTAAAGCCCCACTGCACTACTTATAGCTATTTGCGCCCTCTATATAGCAAACAATGTCTAAGTGGTGACCATTGTTCCCCCATGGTCCCCTTTTTCTTTAATGTTAATTGGCAGATAGGCTTTAAGGAAAATTTGTCTTCAATGATTCTTACCTGATTGTGGCCACATCAACATGATCCTTGCCGTATGCTTCGAGTAGGATCCCCAGGGCTAAACTGAAGGTCTTCTCTGTACCACTAGCATTCATATCATCCTGGACCAACCCAATGTTGTTCAAGATGGCCGCTATGTGGGGATGCTCCGATCCACCTTCTCTCAGAGTCTCGTTGAAATCAAACGTGTGACACGCTATGCCTTCCTCCAGTCGACTTTGGTCGTAGAGTATCTCTCCAAGCTGTTGGACAGAATGCATGTCAACCAGGTTGAATTAATGTAGATATTGATGAATTGCAAAACATGCCGGGAGAACTCCATGCTTGAATACCGGACAAATAACATTTGAAATTGCTTGTAGCACAGTCCAAATTAGCTTTTCAGATATTACATGGCAAAACCAAGGTTTTTTTTATCAATGATGACGTAAAGTGTAGTATGCATCATATTTCTTTATCTTAGAACACAGAGCTTAGTGAAGACACGCACAACCTTTGTTGCACACAGTTGCCATTCATTTAAACGTTTAAAAAGATGTGGCGCCTTTTTGCGGCAGTTTACCACGTCATATAAAAATTATTTATTTAAGGAAAAGAAACAAAATTAAGCTACAGATGTAGATCATTTTACTGGAACAGTGGGTACGGTTTCTATTCAACCAAAGAACTTTGGAAAAATCCTACTTAATATCTCAAAGCGGGACTGCACTACTGTAGCTACTTGCGCCCTCTATACAGCCAACAATGCCAAAGCGGTACCCGTTGATCCCCCATGGTCTCCTTTTTCTTATGTTAATTGAGAGCTGATTTGATGGGATAACCACCTGCCAGTGACCACGCATGGAGCTCTAATCCCTCCTGGCCAAACTAGTGCAGATAGGCTTTAAAGAAGATGCTCAGTCTATGTTGAATCAATCAGAGAAACTTAGGCTAAATGAGATTGACATTTCAGACCAAGCTTGAACCCTGCCTCAGGTTTAATTCAATGGGTAAAGGGCACATGGTTTAATAAGGTAGCACAGTGAAATACGGTGGCACTGATGAGTACAACTTTCTAAACAGGAACACATCGTCAATAGCCCAGTTTGTATTTAGCACAAAGTACAATTGACCCCATATATCCACAGATCTTTTACACAGCATGGAGTAGACCATCTTGAGGCATTTCAAAACCACTGAATCAAGTCATGAATGTGCTTCATGAATACCTTGTGTTTGCCCTTTTGATAATATAATTTTTTTTTCTTCCCGTAACATGAGAGTAATTTTAATAGTTTCATACTTTTAATTAAATATAATGTTTATTGTTATTGTATAATTGTTTTAAATGGGGGTACGTACGCTACAAGAGTCCTATCTCCCACCCCGGTGCAACGTGTCTGACACGGTTGTAGCAACTACTTCGAAGATCAAGATACATTAATCTTGCTCTAAGGAGACACGAACGAACGAACGCCCTCTTGAGAAGAATACTTCTACCTGTGTTCTATAGAATGTACAATAAGTACATAAATGAATAATGATTACATAACTTTTATGAGCACGTATCCAGTTTTGTTCTTTGTGGGTTTTACAATTCTGGTACAAATGACCTTTAATTATCAGCCCATGCACAGATTGTATCTACGAAGTGGCTTTTTAACATATGCTTGTCTCGGCCGTCTTGGACTTCTAGTGGTTCAGGCATGCATGCAAGTCTGGATCTAAATATCTGGTGCATGCATGCTATCCCGAGCTAGCTGGATTCCAGGAAGGTGAACTGTTGATATTATTGGCCAGACGTGGTCTTTAATTGTTACAAATCTGCGGTTCGGCATGCTCCTAAATTTCACTATTAAAGCTCTGAAGTACAAAAAAAAACTACAACGTATTGAGGGGTCAGTGACACGAAAACGTAACTCCATTTTGAGAAAAAATGTTTTTTAAGATAGAGGCACCTTAAGGAGTTAAGGAATCTATGTTTCACTAGCCATTGACTTCAATGGGGTGTTGGGAGGAGTTAAGTCTTTGTGTTTCTTGGAAAGCCCACATTTTTCTGAACATTTTGATATTAAATACTAATTTTGGCAAAATATGGATTTACGTCTGTGTGTCACTGACCCCTCGATATATTGTGATTATAGAACTCACCTGTCCAATTAAAGCAGCTGTGTAATGGTGGTCATGACCTACGACCTCCTTGCTCACTCCAAAGGCTCGCATCAGTAGCTTCTTGGCAAAATCAATTCCACCTTGGCGACGCTTGACGGAGCTACAATTAAAAAAAAAAAGAAGAAGAGCAAAGAATTCATCATTCTACGATTGACATCACAATTAATTTGTTTTATTGATGGCTGCTGCCTCTGATCTCTAAATCAGTTGGAGTAGAACATGCTATAAATATTATTTAAAAATAAAATAAAATAATGATGATAAATAGTAACTTTCTGCTCTTCTAATTCTATGCAGCCGTTCAAGATTACAGCTACCGGTAGTTGAATTTCAAAGCAAATGAATTGTATATAAGACATTCAAATGTCGCTCCTTACTTAAATTCTGGCAATTTTCAAAGTAAATGTACATGATTTGCAGCAGCACATATATTATAGAAAACTTGGAAGGGTTGCTCTTGCAACAATTATTCTGAGGTAATTTCCTACACTACCTGAATTCCTAACTTGAACCCTGGACTAAACACTATACCCTACCCTAATCCTCACCCCAAAGCTAACCTAAAACCCAATTGCAAATCTAACCCTATACTTTTGACGAAATAAAGCCTGGAGGAATTGTTGCTAAAGCAAATGTTGGAGCATTGCTTGAAGATCAAAGGTCGTGGTTCGATCCCTGATATGACACTAATGTCCTTTGGCAAGGCATTAACCTTCATTTGCCACACTCTACCCAGGTAAGGTAAATGGGTACCTTGCAGGAATTAACTCCTTGAAATGCTGGAGCGCTGTAATGGCAGCTAGGCTAAATAAAGCCAGGGTAATAATTAATGCGCCTCGGAATAGAATTTCTGGATAGACGGCGGTATAGAAATGCCTATTATTATTATTATCATACTCACACCATGGTTATGACTGCCTTGACCAGCTGGAGTTTCTGCTGTGGGCTCTTGATCTTGTTCAGCCTGGAGAGGGCATCTTCCAGGTGCATCTCGGCTGGTTCGAATTTGCCTTGTTTCAGACAGACATTTCCAAGCTCTATCAGGACCTGACATTTACATCACAAAGATAGAAAGCAATCAACAGATCGTATAGCTGACCATAGATTACGATGCAGTTATTTAAAGATACAGTTGACTTCTGGTCATGCGATTGCATTGTGAAAGAAACGTTG
Source organism: Strongylocentrotus droebachiensis (assembly GCA_035222895.1). NCBI lineage: Eukaryota > Metazoa > Echinodermata > Echinoidea > Camarodonta > Strongylocentrotidae > Strongylocentrotus > Strongylocentrotus droebachiensis. The sequence continues at coordinate 7,962 of JAVYIG010001199.1, forward strand.
TGGATTCGATCAGAAAACGTTGATCATCTAGCATATAAGTATTGGTGTGTATTGCAAGGTTCTGGAATCATCAAAATGATATGAAATTTGACCCAGGCTTGGTAAAGTAACAAGCACTTTACACAGAAAGATGTATGGGACTACACAAACATATGGCGTAAAAATTTGTCCCGATTTTTATAATGTTACATACCGTATATAGAATATCAAGGCAGTTGAAGAGCCATGCTTTTTTATCTGATGTTCTTCCACACTTGCATAATACAATGATAACGCTCGCAAATTATTTTTCACCTCTTAATTCCCAGAACTCAACCTTCTCTTTAAGCTCAAGGATGTAAAATCGAGGCTGACCATTTATTCAAATATCTTACATATCAAATCATCTGCTCATACTTGATAAACTTTTGTCACCACAGAATAGTTAGTGAATTATTTTTTAAAGATATTTCATTTTGGAGTGCATTTTTATTTCAATGCACCATATCACCACTTTGAAATCTTCTCCACATGTCTATACTTTAAAATCAATTTAATGTCCTTAATTCAAGCAGTATTCTACAAGCAAATTATGGAGAGTCAAGCTTTAGCATTTATCAAAGATCCCTCAAAACTCACCTTTCCCCAATGATCTATGTGATATACTTCCTGTACTGTACATTTTTGTCCTCTTGTCATATATTTGTATTTGTAATGTCCTTAATTCAAGCAGTATTCTACAAGCAAATTATGGAGAGTCAAGCTTTAGCATTTATCAAAGATCCCTCAAAACTCACCTTTCCCCCAATGATCTATGTGATATACTTACTGTACTGTACATTTTTGTCCTCTTGTCATATATTTGTATTTGTAAGCGCTATGGTACTTATTGTTTTTAGCGCTCCTAAATATTCGATATCATTATTATCTCTCATCAAAAGTATACATTACAGAGGTACAGCAAAATACTATTTTCTTTTACCCTTTATAAATATAATATAAATCTATAGGAATAGCTAGTGGATACAATTTCTGTGAATGGATTCATAGAGAAAGGGACTGCATTGAAGTAAATTTACTTACATCAATGACGGTGGGATGATTACATTTGTGTTTCATGCTGTAGTTGAAATGATGCTGTACGATGGTAGAATGCTCAGCAAGGAATCGCAACTCAAGCTCCTTCAGCAAGCGCTCATTTAGGACTCTGAAAAAAGACAAAGATAATATCGCAGATGACAAGCTGCACAAATTCTTGGTGTTTTATAGATTTTTGCTTGTTTAAAATGCAAACAATTTCAGATTACTTGAGATGTGGTACTAAGAGGAATGGTCTTGGAACAGAGAGATTAAAAACAACTAGATGGACATTCGACTGCACGCAGTCGAAAATGATGCCTCCGCCATGGAGCAAGTTTAAAAAACCAAAACAGAAGCAATTTTAAAAATTCAAGTTTGATTGTAATCCACTAAAAGATTCTCAGAATAATGTGATTACAAGCTATTTTTCATAAACATGTTTGACCCTTCGATATTTGACCTCATGAACCTAAAATCGAATCACTTCATTGGCTCTGCAAGATACATGATTTGAGTTTGATAGTAATCCATCTGTCGGTTCTATTGATAATACGTTCACAAGCTATTTGTGCATACATAATGAGCCCCGTATCCTTTGACATTTGACCTCGTGACCCCAAAATATAATTAGTTCATTGGGTCTGCAAGATACATACATGACCCACGTTTGGCGGGAATCCATTGATGGGTTCTTGAGATAACGCGATTACAAGCTATTTTTGCTTACATAATCAGCCCTGTGACCTTTGACCTAGGATCTCGTGACCCCAAAATCTAATCAGTTCATTGGCTCTGCAAGATACATACATGACCCAAGTTTGGCGGGAATCCATCAATTGTTTCTTGAGATAACGCGATCACGAGAACGGGACGTACGGACAGACAATATAATGCCTCCGGCTACTTTATAAAAATATGATATTCACCTCGGTCGCAGAAATTTTTTGCCAAGGCATTCAAGAGATATACAGATGTATCTGTTTTACGAATGATCCTACCTCAAACTTGTAGGAAGTGTTAGTGAAGGTTTATTCAGATATGACGTGGTAAACCGTCGCGAGCAACAATTAAAGGACTCATGTGTGTTCATTGAGCTCTGTGTTATAATCTCCAGGATTTGTGAAGCCTATTACGCTTTGTCATCATTATTTTTTATTATTTTTTAAAATGCAGTGTCGAAACCAAGGCGATGCGCTAGTGCCCTTTGGTAAGGCATTAATCCTCATAACCAGGTCTCTCGGAGAGGACCTAAAGCAGTCGGTCTTCTGGTTGCTTACTAACAAGCATTTATTGCTTTCTTAGCTGTCAGGTAAAATAACAACCACTATAATATGAACCAAACTTCCTTCAACTTTACTGCACTGTCCAGTATACCTACCTAGCTCCTCGTAGTAATCCTAGCTGCATGAAGAAGACAGCCATAGACTTGATCAACTCCACCTTGTCTCTCGACTGTTCCCAGATCTCAGATCTAGAGAGGACGTCCAGATACGCCTGCTCCACCGGCTCGAAACCTCCCAACTGTGATAGAAAAATGAAAACAAAAAATGAAGATATACAGCAGGCTTGCGGGTGCACCATGTGAGAGAGAGGGAGGATTGAGGAGTCCTGAAAAGGATTCACTGTAATCTTTCTTTAGGGTTTGTTAGTCTTGAAAAAGACTGTTGGTTATCTTTCCTAGCTTATAATTCTAAGGAGAACTATAGCACAAAAAATGAAGAGTGGCAAAATAAATGAAAAAGTAGTTTAGTCATAGTGACTGGATAGCTAAGAGCTCGATGGCTTATAGTGGTAGAGCAGTGGTCTTGTGAGACGTAACTGGGAGGTCCTGGGTTAAAACCCAAGTCAATGCACTCTTGCCGTTTGGTAAGGCATTAATCCTCATTATCAAGTCCCTCAGAGAAGACTAAGTAAGCAACCAGGGAACCAACGGCTTTAGGTCCTCTCTGAGGGACTCGGTAATGAGGATTAATGCCTTCCCAAAGGGCACTAGTGCATCAACTTGGTTTCGAACCCTGGGACCTCACAGCTATGAGACGACTGCTCTACCACTGAGCCATCGCATCTCCAAAAGTTTTGATCTACCCGTTTCAGTGTCAGCTTGAAGTCAAATACATGCTTGGTAAAGAGTATATGAAGCAATTGTGGCTGTTATAATTAATGTCCACTAAAGAGCAAAATTTATGATGTGTAGTTCCTTCATACTAAATTCCATCGTTAACACTAAACTTGAAATCAAATGCATTCACTATTATACTTCTGGTAATGTGAGCTTTGGACGCCATTTGAAAGAGATTCTTAGTCAAATATTACTTAAAGCCCCACTGCACTACTTATAGCGCCCTCTTTATAGCAAACAATGCCTAATCGGTGACCATTGGTCCCCCATGTTCCCCTTTTTCTTATGTTTAATAATTGAGAGCTGATTTGATGAGATAACCACCTGTCAGTGACCATGTAGGGAGGTCTAATCCCTCCTGGCAAAACTAGTGCAGAGGGGCTTTCAGGGGTGATAGTGAGCACTAAAAAAAAAAAGGTTTTTTGTTTTCCCCTCAACCACGCTCCCCTTGAGTAAAAAAAGAGAGAAGAGGATTCGCGGGGAAAAAATGGCTTTCGAGTAAGAAAATTGGGACAAAAATAGGGCAAAATAGGGAAGATTAGAGAAAATAACGGGGAAATTGGTAAAATCAGGATAAAAGAGGGAAGAAGAAAAAAAATCTGATAAAAAAAGAAAAAAAAAAAAAAAAAAAAAATCGGGAAAACTCAACAAAAAAGATCGGGAAACCGATTTAAATCAGATTTTTATCATGCCTGGGCTTTAAGCTCTGAACCAAAGCAGCAGTTATCTTACCATCCTCCAAGCCTTGATAAGCTGGAAGTTTCCATCCTCCGTTCTCATCAGGATCTGGAATATGTTGACGTTGAGGACGGTAGCCCTGAGCCGAGTCAGCTCCCTCGCTTGAATCAATAAGTAAGGCACTTCATCAGCCTACAGCCAAAGAGAGTAACATGCCACACAGTTTGAGAGTGCTAACAAAAGACTAAGTGGAAATAAATTAAACAAAATTGTGGTGGTGGTTATTTTACCTGGCTGCTAAGAAAGCATAAATGCTTGTTAGTAAGCAACCAGATGGCCGATTGCTTAAGGTCCTCTCTGAGGGACCTGGTAATGAGGATTAATGCCCATTACCAAAGGGCACTAGCGTATCGACTTGGTTTTGAACCTGGGTCACCACATTTACGAGACCACTGCTCTACCGACTGAGCTATCACGCCTCCATAATATTATTAACAATTTTCAATATTCTAAGACCTGGAATTTCCGGTTATTTAGAATGAATAAAATCACTATCGATTATTGAAAGAAATAAGAGAAGAAATTCTCTGTAATTTGGTAAAAGCTGTTATTCAATTTGAGTACACCTTGAAAGTTGATATTTATCTCTTTTGTGACATGGTTGGCAACTTCTCACCAGGAATTTCACTGTTGTACAATGTGTTTGGACTAAGAAGAGCTAGTTGTTTTTTTCATTAAAAAAGGAGTTTGGAAGTTATGGAAGATACTCTAGGCAAATATGACAATGAAGAAGAATCAGAACTTAATCATGACTCTTGAAAGTTAATTTACAATAATCAATCATGAACCTGGTGGCACTCAAAGTGTTTGAAAATTAAAGGAAACCTTACATATCTTTCATCGATATCCTGTGCATTGAAGAAGTTTGCCAGCTCCACATAGTTCTTGCGCTTGTCCTCATCTGTGGGCAGGTAGCGACTCTCAACGGCTTGTCGGAGATGATCGTGGAAGAAGTTCAGCAGTCCGTTGCGATTGATGAGATTCTCCTCCAGGGAGAGGTAGAAAGGAGACCAGACTGCGCTCGGTACCTGTGGAGTGACAAATTCCATGATTGATGATTAACTCTTATCCTGCTGTAATGAATACAGACAGGGCTAATCCCCATTGTGCCAAGCCACAAATCCCCCCTGTGCCAAGTTTATTTTGAGATAATCTGATAATCTAATGGTGCGATCAATAGCGTGTGCGAAGCACTCGGCACAGTACAATGAGCATGAATAATAACTGTTATTACGAATGCGAGCATGCATGCATAAAGCAGCTAAGCTGTGGCTCGCTCGCGTGAATTAAGCAGCCAATCGATAGCATGCTCATGTGTACAAAGCACTATAACGGTAGCTTATGGAAGGATATGAGTTATAGAGAAGGTTGAGTTCTGGGAAGAGGTGAAAAATAATTTGTGAGCATTATCATTGTATTTTGTAAGTTTAGAAGAACATTAAATGAAAAATGTCCCTGAAAAGCAGGGCTCTTCAAATACCTTAATATTCTAACTATGGCATATGTAACATCATAAAAATCGAGACAGATTTTTATGCCACATGTTTGTGGAGTTCCATACATCTTTCTGTGTACAGTGCTTGTAACTTTACCAAGACTTTGCCAAATTTCTTATCATTTTGATGATTCCAGAACCTTGCAGTACACAACAATACTTATATGCTAGATCAGTGATCAACCTTTTCTGACCAATTCCACAATGCAATCGCATGACCAGAACTCAACTTTATCTTTAAGCCTTGCATCCTTCCTCCTTCTTTCAACTATTGCACTGTTAACTTGTAAATTCTATTCCTATGCCTTATTGTTTTCTTCTCTTTCTTCAGTTTCTTTCACCTTTTCTAGGTTTCTAATAGGTCTATTCCATTATCATTGTCCTAATTCTACCAAATTTGCCTACTTATTTTGCCATATTCTGCCTGATCTTCTATAACCTGAAAATTAAATCATAAGAAGACACAAGACTTTGTTTGCATCATCAGGGAATACAAGCATTTTCAAAATGAATGTTACTATAATCGAGACAGATTTTTATGCCACATGTTTGTGTAGTTCCATACATCTTTCTGTGTACAGTGCTTGTAACTTTACCAAGACTGGGCCAAATTTCTTATCATTTTGATGATTCCAGAACCTTGCAGTACACAACAATACTTATATGCTAGATGATCAACTTTTTCTGACCAATTCCACAATGCAATCGCATGACCAGAACTCAACTTTATCTTTAAGCCTTGCATCCTTCCTCCTTCTTTTGACTATTGCACTGTTAACTTGTAAATTCTATTCTTATGCCTTATTATTTTCTTCTCTTTCTTCAGTTTCTTTCACCTTTTCTAGGTTTCTAATAGGTCTATTCCATTATCATCGTCCTAATTCTACCAAATTTTTCTACTTATTTGGCCATATTCTGCCTGATCTTCTATAACCTGAAAATTAAATCATAATAAAACACAAGACTTTGTTTGCATCATCAGGGAATACAAGCCTTTTCAAAATGCAATGTTACTATAATCGAGACAGATTTTTATGCCACATGTTTGTGTAGTTCCATACATCTTTCTGTGTACAGTGCTTGTAACTTTACTGAGACTGGGCCACATTTCTTATCATTTTGATGATTCCAGAACCTTGCAGTACACAACAATTATATGGTAATGCAAATTTCTTGCCTCTAAGATATCTATCCCAGACATTTCCAAAGAACTAATCAAACTTGCACAAACACGAACCTAATTCCAAAACACTGGTGCTATCATCATCATCACCATCATCATCATTCCACAAGCTTGATCATATTTTCAACATCTCTTCTTACAAGTCACACTATTGAAAGCATGTCAGAATGGCTACGGTATTCTCTGCACTAGCTGTCGCCACCAATGATAACACACCAATGTTTGAGTTGAATCGAGCGCGAATGTTCACGAGAGCCCAGGGTTCAGGTCAAAGGTTGACCATTGTGTTGAATTAAAGAGGTGCGAATGATGAGCCAATGAGAAGGCTGTGATTTGTGAATAATTCAGTCATTTAATTATTGTTTGTTGTTTGATCCAGCAGGTCTGGGGGGCATTTCACAAAGCCTTTTTGCAATGACAAATGACAAAAATCAGTGACAAATCTGCTGATAACCAATCAGTAGCTTATAACAAAACTGTCATTTGCACTGATGACAAGTTTTGTGAAACCGGTGTACCGGTATTGTATGAACATGTATATTATAATCATTTACAATATCATCCAATTATAACAAGAACAGAATCTAGCGCTCTTAATAAAGACTGGATGGTGGCAGCTTACTATGTTCAGAATGTTTACTTGATTTTGGTGGCAAAGTGATATGTAAACCCCCTTTTGCTCACTGGAATTACACCGCCCCTCTTCCTCCCTCTTATACGTATATTCTTCCTCTTCAGTTATTATTATTAGTCCACGTCCCCGTCCCCCCTTTTCCGCCACAATTGGTGGCAGCGGTTGGATATAACTGATACGGTGTAGTACTATCATTGTACTTTTACCAGTAATCAAACCTTGATCTATACACCAACTACCAATGCAGCACTATACCACCATCACTAATACCCTAATCCTTATCATTGCACTATCATTCACCATTATTACACCATTGTATTCTTACCTTGAGCAAAGTCATGAGTTCATTCTCACTCAATCCTCTATGTGAACACCAGATGGCTGTGGTTGTATCCCTCACAAGATTAGGTCTGAGTAACAGAACAAGATGTGGGAAAAAAACACAACAGTATATTAAAATGAAATATTTCAATTACTATTAACCCAGAAGAAGCAGTATAGAGTCATACTTATTATTAGATGTTGCAGGTTCGAGCACATTTGGATGCCTTTGAAAGAACACTTACAAGGATAATTCATCAATTGAACAGATTTAAAAATTTGTGACTTGTAGATTATAGTCGCAATATGGAAATAAAAATGTAACAGTAGTGTTACGTTGTAGCCGTACATTGTATTTGTCATTCTAATAAAAGTAGTTGTTGACGTGTGCATTTTGTACAATTTTTTAGTAAGTTCTAAAATTGGGCCATACATGTACATGGTAAAGCTATCGTAGTGTCGAGCGGTACTTATGGCCTTTGGCAAGGCATCAATCTTCATTTGCCACACTCGACCCAGGTGAGGTAAATGGGTACCTGGCAGGAATTAATTCCTTGAAATGCTAGAGCGCTGTATAAATGCCAGCTAAGCTAAAGCTGGAGTAATAATAAATGCGCCTCGGAATAGAATTTCTAGACAGACGTCGCTATAGAAATGCCTATTATTATTATTATAGTGTAGACTTGAAATTCACAAAAGACTGATCCGCTGTACGATTTTCAAATCACATTAGCTCCCTGAAAAATTTAAACTCATCATAACAGAGCTCATTAATTATGAAAATCATTTAAGTATTATGTTGTGAAAATGAAGATATATACTGCTGCATAAAAGACGAACCTAGATATGGCTTCTTTCTCAAAAATCATTTAAACAAAAAATTATACTTTTGAGTAATGTAGGCATTCTACAGCTGCCATCAGTGCAAGCACCATTAAACCAAGACGCATCTCATTTCTCGAAAACCTTGGACAAAGCTGATCTTGATTTGGAGTAATGAAGACATTCTGCTGCTGCCAGCACTGAAAATTACACTCACCTAGACACAGCTCCCGTCTCAAAATCACTTTCCAACCTCTGCAGGATCAAGACAAAGAGGGCGCCAGCATCATCTGCGGCCAAGTAACTCTTGATGGCAGTAGTGAGCTGGGAGAAACTGCCGTACATACGAACCTGATCAAAAATTATGTCATTATTATGTCATTATATGTCATAATTATGTTAATCATGTCATTTGTAGTTTAAGGAGCCTATCCACAACAAGCTCTGCTTTTCCATAGGCTCTGCCACTATATCTCTAAAGTGCAACTCAATGGACAATATTCTGTATTGTATGTACATGTATATTATAAACATTTTCAATATGTTGTAACACTCTTTATGAAATGAGATATTGTGGAAACCAATAAACTATCTATCTATCTATCAAAAAAGGGGTGTAACATACATTTGAAGCTCAAAGCATCTACTGGTATAGACATTCAAGCAATATTGACAGAGATGAAAGAGAGGAGTAGACTGTTTGTAATCATAATGCCTTGCATGGAGATGCTAAAGCGGTTAAAAATCTGATGGCTTCTTGAATTTTCCGGTCTTAATTTGCTGTCTTTACCACCTGCATATTTTTGAAAAAAATGTGACCATCATGCATATGCCTACTCTAACAAGTGATTGAACTGACTTCATTTGATGCCTCACCGACACATAGTTTATGTAAATGTACGGTCATGAGAATAATATTGCCAATTAAATCATGGGCACATATACTTGCAATTATTTTATGCTCAAAACAAAATCTACTGCTCCTCTCATCAAACAGAATGTTAACAGTGGTACCCATAGAGATGGACAACTTCCACCATTACTACAAGTGTCAAGAATAAATTCAAACAATGTAAAAATGAGTTGGCTTACCTCATCCAAAAGAGCCTTGAGGTAGAGAGGATTTGAGCTCTGTTTAGCATTGAGGATGAGGTCCGTTTGTTCTTGGTTAAGTGTCTTTCCATACAGGTCCATGTAGCCGGTGATGATATCCAGCTTTTCCTTTTCTTGAAGTCCTTCTATCTTGTATGTCGGCATGCCTGACATGTCAATCACGTCCTGGGTCTGGAACAAAGAAATTAAGAAAATTTAGCTCGAGATTGCCAAATATCCCGCTATTTGAACTATCCCGATCGCAAATTATCCAGTTACTTTGCGACTTTATCAGCCCGAAGATGCAATCAGCAGGATATTTGGTCAAGATAATCATCTCAAGATATCTTGGGCTAGTTTGCAAAATATCCCGCTATTTGTCCGGTGCGTCTTCACCAGCCGGAAGACTCGCACTATGCATGAATGCTGACCAAAATATCTTGAGCTGAATTCTCGAGCTCGAGTTTCAAGTTTCGAGGTCAGGTCTCGAGCTGATAAAGACGCGATTTTTAACTTCAGGATTATTTCCCAAATCAGAAATAGTGGGCTATTTGGCAATCTCGAGCTGATGAGGACAGGCCTTTTGAGAGAGTTCAAGCTTATGTTCAACATGAAAATTGAGGTCTGTTTCTGTTCGTAGATAACCAGCTTCTCATTCTCTTGTAGTCCTTCAATTCTGTAGAGAAGACGGCTAGATTCCTTGATGATGTTCCTGTTCTGAATAAAAGAATTGGAGGCAATCTGTAGGGGGTTATAGGTCTTGCTTAGCATTTTCGAGGTCATCTGTTTGTTCTTGGTTGAGGCCTATACCAAAAGAGATCCGTGTGAAGATGTCCAACTTCTTGTTGTGGACTCAGTTCATTCCCTTGACCTTCGATCAATCCAAGGGTTGAGAGTTCAAATCCCAGCCCGGCACTAACGTCCTTTGAAAAGACATTAGTCCACATTTGCTTCTCACCACACAGGTGTAAATGGGTGCATGGTAAGTGATAGGGTATACATGCAATTGCATGGCCCTCAGAAAGAATAGCATTAGGCGCGTCTTCATCAGCTCGAGATTGCCAAATAGCCCGCTATTTCTGATTGGGGAAATAATCCCGAAGTTACAAATCGCGTCTTCATCAGCTTGAGATTCGACCTCGAAACTTGAAACTCGATCTTGAGAAATTAGCTCAAGTTTTTTGGCTCAGCGTTAGCACATAGTGCGAGTCTTCGGTCTGGTGAAGACGCACAGGCCAAATAGTGGGATATTTTGCAAACTATCCCAAGATATCTTGGGATGAAAATCCCGACCAAATAACCCGCTAATTGCTACTTCGGTCTGATGAAGACGCAAATTAGCCGGATCGGGATAGTTCAAATAGCTGGATATTTGTCAATCTCGAGATAGTGAAGACTGGCCCATTGATGCTGATGAGGCTTCCCTAGGCCATTCACTAAGTAAGTATTATCATTATCAAACCACAAGATTAGGTCCCTTTGGGATCAATTAGTCATTTAAACATTGGCTTATCTATACAACATCAAATAAAGGATTGAATAAATACACATACATGTATGCCTATACCACCGGTTCTCAACAATCAGTTCTACAGTTGACTTGCTTTAGCGCATTTATTTTACTTAAAAAAAAAAAAATCACTGTTAAAAAGTTGATATAACTTCTATGTTGGGCAAATTTTGAACGTGCACTTTCTATAATGGTGGGAGATGCATGTTCAAGATGTTCAACTAATACAATTAGAGAGTAATAAAAACTCATGGTAATAATAAAGAAATGTTGGTAATAAATCAATGATGACATACCTGCCCAGGAAGCGTAGATAGAAGCATTTGCAAGTTGCAAGGCAACAACTTTGGCAACCATATCAGGCTCTTCTCCTCACCTAAACAATAAGACCAACATGGAAACAAGAATTTCAAGGAATGTGTGAAACCATCTCAAAAATTCCTACAGTCCACTCTGTCAATCTCCATCTACTCTCTCCATATTCTCTCCATATTCTTTCTTCTTCTCCTTCTTCTTCTTCTTCTTCTCCTTTTCTCCTCCTCCTCCTCCTCCTCCTCCTCCTCTTCCTCCTCCTCTTCCTCCTTCTGAACACCCTCAACTCCTTGTTGCTCTCTCAAATGAGTGACCCTATAAGACCCAGAATGACTGACGAATACATACCACTTCCTCCTGCTCCACTGTCCAACTGATTCAAGGCATCCAGAACAATCATGACCTTTGACCTGCTGCTAGCGATACTGAGCCATGATGGGAGGTCAATGACCAGGTTCCTGTCAGAGGTCGGTATTTCTAGGTCAAGGTTGTAGAACTGCTTCATCTCACCATACAGTCTGAATATAAATGTGTATAATTAAATGAATTTTCATATCAAATTAATGAATTTTGATATCAATTCTCTTGTGGAATTGCATCTCAGTCACTGTCCATTGCTAGATTACAAGATATGGGGTAAGGGGTTTGAATTCCTGCCACAGCATTGACATCCCTGAGCAAGACATTAATCTACATTTGCCACTCTCCACCCAGGTATATTGTATCCAGTAAGAAGAAGCTCCATGATAAATTATAGTGATACATTCAAGGAATTTAATAGATTCACATAACATAAAAACAACGAAAAAAAGGAAATTATAATAAATGATTTACTATTTTAAAGACAAGAACCAACGGCACATAATGGTTGAGTAATTATGATCTTAGTCCGGTATAGCTCAATAATTTATTTCCAAGAAACGACCTAAAATGCTACATATCAGGGATAGCTGTGCAACTTTTTGTTCACCCCTTTGACTCTTGCCAACATTATCTTCGGTTTTTCATATTGAACTTATTAATGTAAACTCAATCTAATTTGACTTGGGTCTAATCAAGATTTATTCATTCCATCCAATAAAAAAACACATATGTTAATAAAAAATAATATAGGTGTAGAAAAGAAATACGAATTATACAAACATGAGAAGGTCACTGATACATACAAAGGATAAATGCAATACCTTCTCAATAAATTCAAATGAGATGCACTTTCTGCTGAGCTGCCAATGAAATGTTTGAAGAGGAAAGTTTCTGGATTTTGCTCTTCAAAACGGCCGCACCAATTAGCGATGAGAGCAGATTTACCCGATCCAGATGCACCGATGATTGTAAGAGGTACCTAGATATATTACAGAGATAAAAGAAAATTGGAAACTAGTGAACTTTGTGGGAGTTACATAAAGACTAGGTTGAATTTAACTATGGCAGGCCATTCATGCCATTGGTTGTTCTCACCATTGGTCTGTCAAGGGACATCACAAATCTACAGATTTTTTTCTTTTTTTAGTTCATTATTGAAGAAAAAAAGTTACTTACATTGTAAACTTATTTAAGACCTTTTTTCTTCAACAATGGTGAGAGCAAACAGTTACATGAACAGCATGCCATAGTTAAGTCCAACTTAAAGTCAATCTTAGTCTTTGAAACACTCCCCATGTCTTTAAAGCCTCATTCCCATTAAGAATTATTCACATCCACCTGATTGTTTTGTAAGTCTTTCATGGGGGGGGGGGGGAGAATCATTCGCCATGATTCATGTGGAGTCTTACCTTTGGTTTCTGAGCAAAGTAGTTGTCAATGTAATCAAAGTACTCCTGTCGTCCGATGTAGACGCGTCGTCTAGCGTCGGCGAAGGCATCATGGGCTTCTGACTCTCTCTGTAGAGCTGTCAGGTTGGTACCGGGCGGGAAATCTTCGTTGATGCACTTGACCAAATCCTAGGATTAAAAAAATTATTTGGACATCTATTAAATTACTTGTTGGTTTACATACATGTAAGTTTGTCTGCAACTGGAAGATGCAGGGACCTCAAAGAATGCAGAAGGCCACTGGTTGCCAATTAGTCCTTGCCGATAATATGTTGGTCTTTAATTCTGGTTTATTACATTATTCTGGGCCCCGTCTTATAAAGAGTTACGATTGATCCAAATCAATCGTAAGTCCTGCAATCAATCAATCAAAAGTTTGCAGTCTCCTATATCTTATGTACATATAATTGCGATTGATATTGACTCTTTATAAGATAGGGCCCAGGTGTCTAAAGTGAATTACTACAACATTTTAAATATAAGCGGAACAATTGAGATGTTTTTTTTTTTTGGGGTGGGGGAGAAGAGTATATCTCACAGTCTGTAACTAGAAAGAAAAAAAACAAACAAACTATTCTCTGATACTTTATGTACATGTAGCAACAGATATAGCCGGTGGCATACAATCACACCAAATCTTTTCCTTGTCTTTCACTTTAATAAAGGCAGGGGTTCTTCCATTTAAACCAACCTCTCTGATCATCGTCGCAGCATCAACCGCGCCCTCAAAGTTCCTCAACGGAAGTCCAGAAGCCACAATAGATGCCCTCAGCTTCTGTTGTAAGTCAAAATGCCACTGAGTCTCTCCTTTTGCATTCTTTCTCTCTTCCTGCACAGGAGAAGAAAAAAAAATCCCCATTTAAAAATGGAATGAAGAACAGGCAAAACCTGCATCTCTGTGAATCAGGAATGACAGAGAATCATATTTTCTCAATTTGTGTCTTTCCTGTATTGTTCTTCAATCACTGCACTTGCATTCTAATGACTTAATATCAGTGTTTTTGAGATTGCTACTCATTCATTTCTTTAATTGTCATCTATATCTGCATTCACATACGACGAACACAATAACGATAACTACAACAAAGAGGCCGGAAATAGTGATGCCTATGTCGCCCTCTGCTCTCAAAAATGAGATCCAAATGGATGTGAGAGATAGAGCATGTATATAGAGATCTTCTTACTTCAGTCTCTGCAGGGGGAGGAAGGTCCTCTCTCTTCACTTTCGCCGATCGCAAATAGAAGAAGATTCTGTTCTTCTTGTTCTCTTCATGAGGTCTGATCGCTCCATGCATCACCTCCAGCTAAAATGGGTTTTGGTATTCCAAAGAAGGGGAAAACCGAGAAAAATAAACATGTAGTTTTTCAGGAAAAAACAGTGCAATTACATGTATATATTTGCAGATAACTACTATTAACCACAAACATTTTTGTAACTATGAA